>CM055820.1:5581990-5665444 GCA_029582265.1 Zoroaster sp. YZ-2022
ATTTTGTGAAATTGGATTATTTACTTAAGAATTATTACGATTTCGGATGAATAATGCAGAAGTATGCATCGAAATCAACATTAAAAATATATTTCACTCCGTGACATGTCCCAATATCGTGACATATCGTGGTTTTGGCGTTATAAGATTACGCTTTTAACGACAGAGGCTGGGCGCAATCATCATTTCATTTCGCCTGCGCCCGGCCGTTTGGAAACGTACCGTATTGAGTGCAGTATTCACACGCACTGGACCAACCTATCCAGTTTTTAAACTGACCCGATCCGGTTAAATCCGTGAGAAAACCTGCAGCTGAATCCGCGGTTGAATCCGCGGTTGAATCCGCGGCTAGCTTGATCTTGGTGGCAAATGAAATGGTGAATAGCCGAATGAAATGATGACTAGCCGAATGAAATGATGAAAAGCCGAACGAAATGAAGACTAGCCGAATGAAATGATGATTGGTCAAATGAAATGGTGAATAGCCGAATGAAATGAAGACTAGCCGAATGAAATGATGATTGGGCGAATGAAATGGTGAATGGCCGAATGAAATGACGACTAGCCGAATGAAATGACGAAAAGGCGAACGAAATGAAGACTAGCCGAATGAAATGATGATTGGGCAAATGAAATGATGAGTAGCCGAATGAAATGGTGATATAGCAGAATGAAATGGTGAATCGGCCGAATGAAATGGTGAATCGGCCGAATGAAATGGTGAATCAGCCGAATGAAGCGATATGGGCACCGAAGGCAGCTGTAGCGTTCCATACGTGTAGGCCTAAGACAATCTCCTCAGAGAATATCGATCTCCTTTATAGTTTGTGTGGATTGTAGGCCTATCATTAGAAATAAAAATGTCCATTATCACTCAAAATTTGGCATGGGAAATCCAATTGAATATGATACTATTAATAATAATAATAATAATAATAATAATAATAATAATAATAATAATAATAATAATAATAATAATAATAATAATAATAATAATAATAATAATAATAATAATAATAATAATAATAATAATAATAATAATAATAATAATAATAATAATAATAATAATAATAATAATAATAATAATAATAATAATAATAATAATAATAATAATAATAATAATAATAATAATAATAATAATAATAATAATAATAATAATAATAATAATAATAATAATAATAATAATAATAATAATAATAATAATAATAATAATAATAATAATAATAATAATAATAATAATAATAATAATAATAATAATAATAATAATAATAATAATAATAATAATAATAATAATAATAATAATAATAATAATAATAATAATAATAATAATAATAATAATAATAATAATAATAATAATAATAATAATAATAATAATAATAATAATAATAATAATAATAATAATAATAATAATAATAATAATAATAATAATAATGTGTGGACTTATATAGCGCACGTATCCACCAACTGAGTGGTGCTCAAGGCGCATATTATTACCCCGGCTCATAAGGCTCATAAATCATTCCTGAAACCATCTCAGCTCCCTGGGGAGTATACAGCTCAATTGCTGCCATTACAGCGCATATAGGGCTATAATCAACCAACTCTGCCTTCACAGGTACCCATTTAACCCCTGGGTGGAGAGAAACAATTATGGTTAAGTGTCTTGCTCAAGGACACAAGTGTCACGGCCGGGATTCGAACCCACATTCTGCTGCAAACACCAGAACTTGAGTCCGGTAAGCTAGACCGCTCGGCCAAGACACTCCACATTAGCTGCGATCCAGGGACGTCATGCATGACGAATTTTGAGGTCAACCAAATTTGCCACATTCGTGTTACACTCCATACTCATAATAAATATTTTTAGGGGTGACGTTTCTTTTGCTGTTATGTATATGTCTTTCCTCTTTTGAGGCAAATTGTCTTTTGCTACCCTGGGTGCGCCACTCTATGCCAATGTGGTTATTGGTTCGAATCCAGCTCGCCATTATAATAGTTACTTGTTGAAAGCCTGGCTACTTTGAACGTAGAGTGAGGAATAGATCTATCGTTTGACGCAATTGCCGAGTGGTGAAGGTGATGCACTTAATTCTCACGATTAATTAATGGCACAGTTTTGAGCCCTGTGTTTTCTAAAATTAAATATTTCATAAAATTGTACTATGATCATTATTTTATGTCCTTCAAGGTTATCATAAGCATGTATGGCTTTAAATTGTCTAATGTATCCAGTCAGTTTCCCCGATGGTACCAGTTTCATTCATGAGTTGACGTACAAAAAAGCCGCTTGCTCAAGGCTAATTATGAACACGAGAACACGATCTCGTACGCTGCACGATCTCGTAGGCCTCCGACAATCCCCTCAGAGAATATCGATTTTTCTTTATAATTTGTGTGGATTGCAGGCCTATCATTAGAAAGAAAATGTCCATTATCACTCAAAAGCATCGTTGGCATTTGGCATGGGAAATCCAATTGACTATGATACTATTAGCTGCGATCCGAGGAAGGGAACATTTACAGTGATTCGTAATGTATTGGTAATGCCAATTTTAACGGGTGCAATAATTGCAATGTCCTCAATATAAATGATCGCCCCTGAAAGAAGATTACAAATTACTCCATATTGCTTATTTTATTTTATTTTGATGACGGACCTCATTGGCCTATTGTATTAGGCCTTTATTTTTTTTCAGAACAAAATTTCCCAAAACAATTTCAAAAGCCCCATTTAGTTATTTGCAACCCGATAATCAGGTGTTGTACAGCCCACTTTGTGTGCGTCTTAAACTCTAACATTTCAAAACTTTCTAATGCTCTCTTTAAATCAATGAAAGGTTGCCAACTAATTACTGACTTGACTATTGAGTAACTCTCTTATATCAAACAACTGTTTCTAAGCAACAGCTAGACAACAAAGGGTCTTCATAAACAAAACGTCACTACATGTTGATGTAGTATTATAACAAAACAAACACAGCGAACCAAACAGAACACAGACCTACAATAGAGCAATATTTATAGGGAAGATTGATACCATCATCAGGTTTAAGTTTTACATTAATATTCAACCATCTGGTTATTTTTTAATTAGCAATCTTATACCTTACCCAAAATAAAGCAGTTTGAGTGTTCTTGGATTATTGTTAGTTCACAGCCCCAATACACCTGTGGTAGACTTATATTACGGGAGCGGCCGGCGCTAGCGCAGCTTCGCCCCTTTTCAGGACAAAACAATTTGCTCCAAATAGGATGCCCAAATTAGGATAGGCTGAGCACCTCTGGTAGTATGTAGCTACATGAATTTCGGTTTGTTCCAGTCCCCTGTGATCAAGGCCAAATCCTGGATGAGATAATGTACACATTTGGTCAAATTTAATTGGTACCTAGTGATGGATCCGAAATTTGGTCAACGGAATGACGGCGGGCTCATTTTTAGTATTACAAATATTGACTGCGTTGATTTGATGTTTTTTTAAATATGGTAAAAAATGGAAACAGTTGTGGGGGAGGGGACAGATGATTTTAGAAAGTTAATATAAAAAGCGCTTTAAGAAATTATATTTGTAAATCAATTTTAGTGTTCTTGGATTGGTGTTAATTTAGTTTTTAGCCCCATTTTAGCCAATAGTATTTTTTGCTTCTTTTTTTCTCATCATATAATTGTGTGTGCATTGTATTTGAGTGGAATGTCCGTTGCAGTTTATTGACTCGTTAGCTTGATATGCAGTGGAACTCCGCTATAACGAACATCATGGTCTACACAACATGTACACTATTGTGTTCATTCGTCAAAGCGAACCATGATAACAATGCTCTGTATTATAATGGGACCATTGGCCGTGTTTTTGGTAGGCATAATCGTTACAGTTTAAGCAGCGTTGCACATGTACAGTCGTTGCGGCCCCTCCCCCACCTTGATCCTGACTTGCATTCCTTGCCAGTCAGTGAGGGCGCTTTGGGAAATGAAGCCCCCCCCCCGCCCCACATTAGCCCGTTATAAGTATTCCCCTTAAACTACCCACAATTGAAGCCATCCCCACACTGATCGTTTTTTAAATTTTAATATTCAATTTCGAGGAAAAGAAAATTTTACAATTTCAGCCCCTTTCCATTTCATTTCTGGACCCGCCCACTGCTTGCTACGGACTTGCTACGCTCTGCAGTGCCCTCTGTCTTCAGCAGGCCCGAAGTCATGATGAGGATCACAAAATAAAAAAATTCATATGAAAATTCATTGCAGTTTCAGACAAATATTTACATAGGTTTGTACATGTGTAATAAATTGATTTCTATTAGTGCTGACTGAAACTCGTTTTACATAAGAATGTGTATCCTAAACAAAGATCTGATCATGCAGCACAGGTTTTACAAGAATTTTTTTTCTCAGCGCCACCTATAGTTGAAAGAAGGCCAATTCAAATAAAATATTCATGGCAGCAGTCTAAAATTACCATACACTCATGGGGATGTTTATTTAGTTAAGTTCAAATAGTGTGTCTAAATATCCTTGCAAGTTCTTCACTTTCATAACATCTCACTCAACATAAACAAAAAATATTTGCAGTTTAAAACTTTAAATTCACCACTTCCAATCAAGTGAACAAAAATTACAAAATAAACGGAAACTCATCCCACTATCCACTAAAATCAAGCTACATCCTTTCGAATTTACTTTCGAAACATGTATTGTCTGAATTTGGATAAGTCAAGTGTTTAGATGATGTGTTTATTTTTTCATCATATCGGTACGTTATCCTTGAAAGTTATGACTAAAAACTAAATTCTCAATTACTCTCCAAACTATGGAATCCCATTACTATGGAATTCCATTACTGCCATTTAAACGGCGCATGTATGGCGTGAATGGTTTGGTCCCTAGCCGTTTGCGCCGTCAACGGCGCATAGTCGCGTCGTGCCGTCGCATTGTCGCGTCGTGCCGTCGCATAGTCGCGTCGTGCCGTCGCATTGTCGCGTCGTGCCGTCGCATTGTCGCGTCGTGCCGTCGCGTCGTGCCGTCGCATAGTTTTGTACTGCTTGTATAGGGCCGTCGCATTGTCGCGTCGTGCCGTCGCATTGTCGCGTCGTGCCGTCGCATAGTCGCGTCGTGCCGTCGCATTGTCGCGTCCTGCCGTCGCATAGTCGCGTCGTGCCGTCGCATTGTCGCGTCGTGCCGTCGCGTCGTGCCGTCGCATAGTTTTGTACTGCTTGTATAGGGCCGTCGCATTGTCGCGTCGTGCCGTCGCATTGTCGCGTCGTACCGTCGCATATAGTCGCGTCGTGCCGTCGCATAGTCGCGTCGTGCCGTCGCATTGTCGCGTCGTGCCGTCGCATAGTCGCGTCGTGCCGTCGCATTGTCGCGTCGTGCCGCCGGGGCGCATTGTCGCATTGTCGCCCGTGTTGATTGATGGTCCTTAGCCACTTACGCCGTCAACGGCGCATAGTCGCGTCGTGCCGTCGCATTGTCGCATTGTCGCCCCGTACCACCAGTTTGACTGAATTATCCAGTGCTTGCCAATAGGTGGCGCTGTCTTTACTTCAGAGGTACTCTCACCTTTTTCTACGTTGTCTCTTCCTACATCCTACATAGCGCCAGTTGGTATAATCTATACACTTGATTATTCAACTTATTGCCACAACCCTAAGCTCTTCAGTAATTATATTTTTGGTTACTCAACCCCTTTTTTTTTATTATCAATATTTAAATTTATTTATTATTAGCCTTCATTTTCTTATTAATTTTTCCCATCGTCTTATGCCTTGTTGCTACCTTTTGGAAGGTCTTGGGGCATCCGGCTTCCGACAGTAACAACTTGGCTTGACGGCCTCCTTAATTTTTTTGCTCTGTAGTACATTTTTAACTTACTACTGTCAAGATACCGAATGTTTTTATGTAGGCCTATATTTTATTTCAAAGAATTTTTAAATAAAGTTTTCCTTGGTAAAAGTAATTTTCATATTTTATATCATTTATTGTTATCCTTTCATTATGCCATCATCTCGGCCCAGAAAAATTATTTTTGATAAAATCAAAAAATGTCATAACTTCAATAAATGGAAAACTTTGGCTTCTCGTTCTAAAAATTATTTTCAAAATTATATCAATCATACTAATAAATATTGTTTAATTTTAGATGAATTCATACCAAAACTCCACAAACTTCAACTTAATTTTAATCAAATTATCAATGTCATAGAAAACACACCAAACTATAATCATCACCCTAATAACCTCAGTTTAGGTATCGACAATTTAAATTAATTAATTAATAATGCCAAAGTCAACCTTGATAATATTTCCAATAACTTAGAATTACATTTTATTTCTGAAATTGATTTCCTTAATTCATCTAAACCACTGAATCGTCATTCACGCCTTCGTTCATTATCTCTTAATTATCATTTAGCTATTGCCTTAATTAACCAACGTAAATTAATTCACAATGAATTTTTAATTTCTAAACTCTCGTCCCTTAGAAATCAAGCCATCGATAAAATCATCATCAATGAAATCTCTAATAATTCACCTAATTTTCATAATTTTACTTCAATTAACATCCCCAAACGTATCCAACAAATTATCAATAAAGGTCCATCCTTCATCCCCACTAACCCTTCAGAAGACTCTGAATCTGCTAAACTTACACTACACAAATCAATCCTCCTCTCTCTAAAAAAAAAAACTAGCATCTAAAGAAATATCTCATTCGCATACCTACAAACCATCCACAGATTACCATTTTAATTTCAGACTGAACAAGAAATATACTAATAAACATCTCAACTCACTTCTCTGTCATCCCAAAATATACAATAACACATTCAGTTACATCCAGGCCACACTAGAAGAATCAATGAACATTCCACATAATAACGTTTTAAAATTAAATCCCAATCGCCTTCATAACGTTACCGGTACATTACAAGATATTAAAGACATTCAACATCTTTCCAGTAATAAAGACATCATTATTAGAATCTCTGACAAAAATATGGGCTTATGCATTTGCAACACATCATGGTACATAAATGAATATAAGAGACAAATTAACTGCAGCACATACACATCTTTGCGTTTTAACACTAACATCGTCACTACTCTCATAACATCAGCCAAACAAGACATCAACTCATTATTTACAGACAACGATCTTCCTAAAGCAGCAGATTCAGACTTCAAAGAAATAATATCCTTCCTTAAAACTAAAATAATTAAAGTCCCTTCTATGGATATTCTCCCAAAAGTTCACAAATTAGACTCTCCACCTTGTCCATCTAACGAATCAAAACTTAAAGGGGGACTGACATGGATTTAAATCAAACAGTTAAATATGTGATCGTTTTATTCTTTTATATCAGTAAAAGATCAATAAAATTTTTGTTTTGTGTTTTTATTGTTTTTGAGAGTGTTATTTTACCATTGTAAAAATGACCCCCACTTTTACGCCCTGCACGGAGGAGCTGTTCGTGACGTCATGTCGGGAAGAGAAATTCTGCTCAAAACTCGGCTCAAAATGATCGCTGCACAAAACTATGTGAGCCGATGGACCTGACCACTTTACTCTTGTCAGTCGAACTTTGCTCGTCCAAATACGGCGATTTTTGGGTCACTTGGGAACAGATGAAGGCTAACACCGTCTTTAGTGGTGTTGCTGCATCCTGCAGAAACACATCTTCCCGGCATTTTATTAGTTCCGGAAACAAAAATCACGGAAGAAATGAAATCGACGCTACGTGTGTGAAACGTTTGTATGTACATGTACATCATGTACACATCAGATCTTCCCGACCTTACGTTACATATCTTATGCAAATGAAGCTTCCACCATGGGGCGGGTTGCCTCCCCCAAACACTTCGAACATTGTTTTAAAATACTTGTACTCAGAAATCAATGATTAAATAGACACAGGTGGGTCTCAAAAACAATATTTTATTACAAAACGCCTTAAGTACACACACAATAAAGGATGTCAGTCCCCCTTTAAATTTTGATTCGTTAGATGGACAAGGTGGAGAGTCTAATTTGTGAACTTTTGGGAGAATATCCATAGAAGGGACTTTAATTATTTTAGTTTTAAGGAAGGATGTTATTTCTTTGAAGTCTGAATCTGCTGCTTTAGGAAGATCGTTGTCTGTAAATAATGAGTTGATGTCTTGTTTGGCTGATGTTATGAGAGTAGTGACGATGTTAGTGTTAAAACGACCTAAAGATGTGTATGTGCTGCAGTTAATTTGTCTCTTATATTCATTTATGTACCATGATGTGTTGCAAATGCATAAGCCCATATTTTTGTCGGAGATTCTAATAATGGTGTCTTTATTACTGGAAAGATGTTGAATGTCTTTAATATCTTGTAATGTAACGTTATGAAGGCGATTGGGATTTAATTTTAAACGTTGTTATGTGGAATGTTCATTGATTCTTCTAGTGTTGCCTGGATGTAACTGAATGTGTTATTATATATTTTGGGATGACAGAGAAGTGAGTTGAGATGTTTATTAGTATATTTCTTGTTCAGTCTGAAATTAAAATGATAATCTGTGGATGGTTTGTAGGTATGCGAATGAGATATTTCTTTAGATGCTAGTTTTTTTAGAGAGAGGATTGATTTGTGTAGTGTAAGTTTAGCAGATTCAGAGTCTTCTGAAGGGTTAGTGGGGATGAAGGATGGACCTTTATTGATAATTTGTTGGATACGTTTGGGGATGTTAATTGAAGTAAAATCATGAAAATTAGGTGAATTATTAGAGATTTCATTGATGATGATTTTATCGATGGCTTGATTTCTAAGGGACGAGAGTTTAGAAATTAAAAATTCATTGTGAATTAATTTACGTTGGTTAATTAAGGCAATAGCTAAATGATAATTAAGAGATAATGAACGAAGGCGTGAATGACGATTCAGTGTTTTAGATGAATTAAGGAAATCAATTTCAGAAATAAAATGTAATTCTAAGTTATTGGAAATATTATCAAGGTTGACTTTGGCATTATTAATTAATTAATTTAAATTGTCGATACCTAAACTGAGGTTATTAGGGTGATGATTATAGTTTGGTGTGTTTTCTATGACATTGATAATTTGATTAAAATTAAGTTGAAGTTTGTGGAGTTTTGGTATGAATTCATCTAAAATTAAACAATATTTATTAGTATGATTGATATAATTTTGAAAATAATTTTTAGAACGAGAAGCCAAAGTTTTCCATTTATTGAAGTTATGACATTTTGATTTTATCAAAAATAATTTTCTGGGGCGAGATGATGGCATAATGAAAGGATAACAATAAATGATATAAATATGAAAATTACTTTACCAAGGAAAACTTTATTTAAAAATTCTTTGAAATAAAATATACATAAAAACATTCGGTATCTTGACAGTAGTAAGTTAAAATGTACTACAGAGCAAAAATTAAGGAGGCCGTCAAGCCAAGTTGTTACTGTCGGAAGCTGGATGCCGCAAGACCTTCCAAAAGGTAGCAACAAGGCATAAGACGATGGGAAAAATTAATAAGAAAATGAAGGCTAATAAATAAATTTAAATATTGATAATAAAAAAAAGGGGGTTGAGTAACCAAAAATATAATTACTGAAGAGCTTAGGGTTGTGGCAATAAGTTGAATAATCAAGTAGACAATCAAGTAGAGTAGATTATACCAACTGGCGCTATGTAGGATGTAGGAAGAGACAACGTAGAAAAAGGTGAGAGTACCTCTGAAGTAAAGACAGCGCCACCTATTGGCAAGCACTGGATAATTCAGTCAAACTGGTGGTGGGGCGACAATGCGACAATGCGACGGCACGACGCGACTATGCGACGGCACGACGCGACAATGCGACGGCACGACGCGACTATGCGACGGCACGACGCGACAATGCGACGGCACGACGCGACAATGCGACGGCCCTATACAAGCAGTACAAAACTATGCGACGGCACGACGCGACAATGCGACGGCACGACGCGACAATGCGACGGCACGACGCGACTATGCGACGGCACGACGCGACAATGCGACGGCACGACGCGACTATGCGCCGTTGACGGCGCAAACGGCTAGGGACCAAACCATTCACGCCATACATGCGCCGTTTAAATGGCAGTAATGGAATTCCATAGTAATGGAATTCCATACCAAACCCCTCGCACAACACCGCGGAGGGAGAGACTGCACACATCGGAAATTGGCCGTGTGAGTGAGTGCGACACGGTATGTGCGCTGTTCAACAGTGCTTCCGTGAAGAGTCGCCATTTTTGTTCTATGCGTTTACAAGGCACTTCGCGGGCGCAAGTAAATTAGGAATTTCGTAAAACAAATCCATCCAAATGTTTTATCAAACTAAATGAAAGTGTATGTTCTAGTTACTTAAGGTCACAAAAGGTGAATTAAACTACATTTTAGGCCTGAATTACTCATCTCAATTAACATTACTAAACACATTTTCGTCAATTCCAACGTCGGCAGCGTGTGGCACAGTTCAAAACGCGTCCATGTCCATAGCATGGATATGACGTCTTATGTAACAGCATTGGAGCCTTCTCTAGCCATTCATCGTTTCAAACACCGATTTTGATTGATCAATTTTGTAATATTTGTGCGCCCGCGATATCACTTTTTGACCAACCATTGCTTATGTTTAAAAACATAGAGTCTTTCGAATTGGTGACGTCACCAACGGCCGTTGTTGGCAATCACGATCGCGCACGATCACTGTGAGAGCGCTCGTTTTTCCCCCCATACCGGCGTTCGTAAAACCTGTGGCAGGGTGGCAGAAAATAGGAGCATACGACCCATACACGGTCCCCCAAATTTGGAAATACTGTCTATTTGTACATGGTTGATTTTCAAAAATGTGGGCGTGCACATGACCCCTTTTCATTAACAAGAAAATAGCGAACATGCATATTATATGTGGAAATAAGGAAACAATACACCCTTTCTTTAATTCAAACCATGGACATTATTTCACTTTTCTTCAAACTCAAAGCACCTCTGATAAAATTATTTTGTAGGGAAGATTTATACCAGCTTTACACTAAGTATGTTTTTCATTTCAATTTAATGATTTTGTTATTTGTGTATAACCAATTCTCTACCTTACCTTTAAGATATCTTATAATTATAACACATGTAGGCTATATGGCTTCCATATAAAAGCTCCTCTTAGGCCAAACAAAAATTCTATATAGTTTTTGTTATAGGTCGGCTTCAAAATTGGTGCGGTTACGGGATTTTTTCCATCATTTTTACAACCAGTGAAATATGTTATAACGTGTATGAATAAATGTACAGAGTGTGCCAGAAAACAAATTGAGAATTGAGAATTGAGAATTTCACATGGTGTCACCGCAATTAGTCTTACTTATCCTTCTCACCATGCAAAGCTACAAGTTTTACCTAGAAAACAAATAATTAAAAGTGTTTAATCTTTTTTTCTTCAATGAAATTATATTTTACAATAAAGCCTGACTATTTCTCAATCCACCTCTTTTTACCCCATCCCATTTGGGTCCCTAGATCCAGAAATACAATCAATTAAGTGAAAGGGTGTAAATTTGACTTGGGCTACTCTCACCTGGACATGCTGAATCTGGGTTATGTATTTATGAACTTGAATTTCATGATGCATGAAGAAGACATTTTAATTTGATGCCAGAAACATAAGTGATACTTTTACCTTGAATTTCATTATTTATAACATAAAGAAGACATAATGTATTTATTGATGTGCGCTTTACTTGTAAATATCTACAAAGATTTTATATCTGTGTAAATAACACAAAAGTGTGCAATATCTTTAATTTACTTGAAATGGACTTATAAATTATTTTCTCACAAAAGTATTATTTCAGCAAAACATGCAACTCACCATGTGAATATCATTGAGATAAGGGATCATTAGATCAAATTGTTATGTTATACATGCATTGAAAAAAAATATTGATTCACATTGATCATGTGTGCATTCATTTACTTCCACAGCCATGACAGCATTCACACCCCTGATAAGGTTCCCAACACACAGAGAGGCCCAACGAGAATTTGACATGCTTCTGCAATTTTGCTCTAGTTTCCTTTAAAAACATCGGAATTGACCAGGGGAAAAGTTTCATGTAGCTAAGAAACTGTTCTACCCATGACATTACACCAGGTTTCCATCAAAGTGTTTTTTGCTTTTCAAAAAAAAAATATTTTGTCAGTGTTGCACTTTTTTGGCACACTCTGCATATGCGGTTATTGGAACCAGACCAAATTTCCCATACACAAAGTATAGTGGCTAAAAGAGGCCTCACAAAACCCCTATATGTGAAAAAGTCGTTTGAAACACAGCACGGCAATTTCCAAATTGATCCAGCAATTTTGGCTGCAATTGGGCATCGTTTCTTTCCAAAACAAACAAACAAACAAACAAACAAAATTGACGACGTGAGGAGACCAGAAACTAAATACGTTTTTTTGTTGGCCCTAAGCGTGTTTTGTCATAATACCGTTGCTTGAAATGCGACAGTATACTGATAAATGCACAGATGAGCACAGTGAAGTCAGTGGCAGTAGGTCAAATAAACATATACTGGTTCCGGTACCGAAGGCTTGTTTCTAAGCAACGGTTAGTCAACAAATAGCGGTGACAGATAAAACGTCATTGAATTTTGATAATAAAAACCAAACAAAACATAGGCCTATAAGATACAGCTACTATATTGAGAACTGAATTTTTAACCTGAACATCGAGAAGACAAGACAGACGGTTTTATTCTTTTTTATTTCTGGGCCCAGAGATCAGATTTATTTCTTTAAATATTGAGCCGCTTTGTCTTTGATACTTAGACGTCAGCATTTATTGCTCCCAGGAATATTCTGTTATTTATTCTTCCTTTAATTGTCGTTGAGACGCTCCAAGCCATGTGCCATCCTGGCTGGCTGACTTTTTGTTTTAATTACAAAATTAATTCCGAAGCAAAGCTTGTCTTAGTATAGTAAATTACGGTTTTGAATTATTTCTTTTAAGGAAAGCTAAACCACAATTAATTTTGTCATACGAACACACCCAAAGAGAACAAACGTGTGACATCACGTTACAATGGTAGCAGGGTGGCTGCATGGTTATTGTGACTTAGTTAAAATGACTTCGGCTCACTATTGCACGGCAAATAATTGATCATTGATAATTTGGATGTCTTGACTGAGAAACAATTACGGGGACGGGGCCGATCTTGTAAGGGGCGACTTTGTCAGGGGCCGACTTGACCAGTTACTTCACAGTCGCCTCTTCTTAATCACTTGACATTGGGGACAAGTTGGTTACTATTGCAACTCTCTTTCTAGGACAAATGTTGCACACGAATCACATTCGTGTTGAATCATATGAACGGCGAGATCATGTAATCGTGTGATTTAAAGATGTATCGCCCGTGTTTTGTGTATTTTACCAGAAATATTTTTAATAATAATAATAATAATGTGTAGATTTATATAGCGCACGTATCCACCAACTAAGTGGTGCTCAAGGCGCATTATATTATTATCCCTGCTCATAAGGCTCATAAGGCTCATAAATCATTCCTGAAACCATCTCAGCTCCCTGGGGAGTATACAGCTCAATTGCTGCCATTTCTAGCGCATATAGAGCAAACCAACTCTGCCCTCACAGGTACCCATTTAACCCCTGGGTGGAAAGAAGCAATTATGATTAAGTGTCTTGCTCAAGGACACAAGTGTCACGGCCGTGATTCGAACCCACATTATGTTGCTAACACCAGAACTTGAATCCGGTAAGCTAGACCGCTCGGCCACGACACCCCATTTAGCCTGTAATATGTTTTCTTCTTTTTCTAATTTTAAAGGAATGACACATTATTTAATGCAATTATTTGACCGGAAATTAATTTATGTCGATTCATCCTAAATTAGGTATTTCACTTACTGAAATTACTTAAATGTGCTATTGTCAGATTGTTTTCGAAATGATTTAAGAAATTAATTTCCCTTTTTTCATGCAAGGAAAATAGCAATGTACATCTGATTTTAGAACGCATTAAAAATATAATGTATTGGTTAAGAGAACAATGTCACGTTTCTTTCTCAAAAATCTGGATTCAGTTTGGATCCCCCAATTTCAAAAGACTTTCACAGACATATAAATGTTCCATCTTCATGTTCCATCATGCTAAACCTTAAAAGTCGTTTACCATTCTATGTCATTGTGTGCGCGATGTATTTGAGTGGAATATCCATTTAATAATTGTTGCCTGGCGTGATGGGGTCCATGGCGTTTTGTACACCCGAGGGGGCTGATGGCCATCACGCCAGGCAACAATTATTTTGTTATACCATGGTATTAGATTACGTTACCGAAGAAATCTTCCAGTAAACTGTCTAAGTCTGTAACTGGAAGTGTGTGGAAGTTGCTGTCATCTCGTCCCGTTTCGTTGAGTATTCGCGAACTATTCGTACTGCATGGTCGAAGCGAACAAATTCACACACACAGCGGACAAGTTGTTTAGCTGGTCCCTACAGTGCATCAAATTGAAATATAGCGTGTTCTGCGGAGTACCAGCAATATAACAACCTCGGTCGCTGTTTTCACTTCTTGCAATCAAAAGTAGCACTTGTGAAAGATATATGGGGATGGTACTCCCGGGGACGATCAGGGTGATGTACCACTTTTGAGAGGTTAACATCACTTTTTGAGTGACGTCACGAGGGTAACATCACTTTTTGAGTGACGTCACGAGGGTAACATGAAGATTTGTGATTTGTCATGTGACAGGCTTTCGACCAATGAAATTACACAATCTAAGACCATGATATAACAATGCAGTTTATTGACTCGCTAGCTTAATATGCAGTGGAACACCGCTACAACGAACACCATGGGTCTACACAACATGTACACGATTGTGTTCATTCGTTATAGTGAACTATGATTACATTGATATCTATACATTAGGCCCCCAAAAAAATATGTTGAGTTGCCCTCCACCGACCGACCCAAAAGTGCTGAAATCTTGGATCGTCCCCCCCCCCCCCCGTCATTCATAGGCCTATTTATTAATGAAACTTACCAATTTTCTTTGTATAAAACATAATACGTTTGATTTGTGAAATTTTCCACTTTTTTTACCGGTAAATTTACCGGTACCCAAGACTCAATCTGCATGTTTTCCAATCGAATGGCCCCGGCCCTCACATGGTGCACTGCCTTCGCACACACTGTGTGCCAACGATTGCGACTCAAATCTACACGTTTTCCAATCGAATGGCCCCTCACATGTTTTCCACTGGCTTCGCGCACTGTTTTGTATGTCAACGAATGCGACTCAATCTACACGTTTTCAAATCGAATGGCCACTCACATGCTGCATGTTGAGCATTGCACGCAATATGGATGAATTTGCTGTGTCAATCACAGCGAAAAGTACAACAAAAATGCTTGGGATACTTTTGTTCCGAAGCAAAATTCCTTGCTGATAGGTATACAAATGAAAAACATGCTATGTGGTTTTAGTTCCAATGCATTTCAATCTTAAAATGACAGTCAAGGAGAAAAAAAAATAAAAAATAAAAAATCCCGACCGACCGACCCCTTCAAATATTTTCACTGGAGGGCAACTCAACAATTTTTGTTTTTGCCTTATAGTTGAAGCCGATGGCCATGTTTGTTGTATAGGCATATTCGTGGTGTTCGTTATAACGGCGTTGCACATGTACAGCCGTTGCAGCCCCCCCCCCCCCACCTTGATCCTGGCTTGCATTCCTTACCAGTGGCGGAACCTGAGGGCGCTTTGTGGAATGAAGCCCCCCCCCCCCGCTTTAGCTCTTTTATCCCCCTTCAACTACCCACATTAGTCCCTTCCCTATGTTTGCACTAAAACCCAATTGAAGCCATCCCAACGCTGATTTTAATATTCAATCTCGAGGAAAAGGTAATTTTACAATTTCAGCTCCTCCCATTTCATTTCTGGGTCCGCCCCTTCTTGCTACAGACTTGCCACGCCCTGTCTTCAGCAGGCTCAAAGTCATGATGAGGATCACAAAATAATTTAAATTTTTTTAATATCCCTTGTATTCATAGGAAAATTATATAAATTCATTGCAGTTTCAGACAAATATTTACAAAGGTTTGTACATGTGTAATAAATTGATTTCTATTAGTGCTGACAGAAACTCATTTTACATAAGAATATGTATCCTAAACAAGGGTCTGATCATGCAGGGAGGCAGAAAATAGGATCATACAACCAATAGGGTGCCACGGTCCCCCAGATTAGAAAATACTGTCTATTTGGAAATGTTGTACATGGTTGATTTTCAAAAATGTGGGCATGAACATGTCTCCTTCGAACCACCCCCCCCCCCCACCCTCCAAGATTCTCGACCAATCTGATTTATATACATTCCAATCTGAGAAAATTGATCAGTTTCTCTGTAGTTTGTGTGTAATGTATTCATTAAAATAAATTTCCCTAATCGCTTCACAGGTTAAGCAGTGATACGTAATGTGGACATTTATGGTACTGAAAACACTTGTAAAATGTCACCAAGTCCATCCATAGTTTATATTCCCGCTCAGATTACGGCTGTTTGTGTTTCTTAGAATATTTGTTTTTACTTTTTTTGACAATATTTCTGACTAAAAACCAACTTCACCTTTAAGATATTGTTTAAGATTGTTTTTATAATTCAACAGGAATTATTTAAAAAAAATAAATAAAACATTACATTTGTTAGTTTGGGTTTGATAAATTAGGACTGTCTTTCTTAAAAGGAAATTCACTGTCACACATGTTTGTATATTATAAATCTATGCAATTTCTAATGAAAGAGGCCTACTCCCTTTGAAAAAAAAAATTGATTAAGGGTAGATGACTTAAATGGAAGCATTGGTAACGATGGTAAAACTGCTACCACGAGTATGATTAGTCTCTATGAATCATCCAAACTGTGAAAGTTGATTAAGGGTAGATGACTTCAAGGGAAGCATTGGTAACGATGGTAAAACTGTTACCACGAGTATGATTAGTCTCTATGAATCATCCAACCTGTGAAAGTTGATTAAGGGTAGATGACTTAAAGGGAAGCATTGGTAACGATGGCAAAACTGTTACCACGAGTATGATTAGTCTCTGTGAATCATCCAACCTGTGAAAGTTGATTAAGGGTAGATGACTTAAAGGGAAGCAGTGGCGCACCCAAGCGGGGGCTTGGGGGGCTCGAGCCCCCCCCCCCCCAAGGGCCCGCTGATGTTTTTTTTTTTTTTAAAGAAGGAGCCAGGAAAGAGAGCAAAATCTGAGCCCAAGTCTTGTCTACAGAGGAGTTCGGCAAGGAGTATAGGGCAGTGGTATAAGGGATGGGGACTTTATTCCACTTATTCCACTCACTATTATATTTTACGGCGTTGCGTATGCATGTGCATGTAAGCTTGAAGGGCCACCAGTATATATAACAAGCATTTTTACACATTCTCCCCCCCCCCCCCTGCCATGGTGCACCCTGATCAGGGAGCAGCTTTACTTAATTTTATTTTCATTTTCTGTTGTCCGTTTCTCTTGTTGAGGTCGTTGACTGTCGTTGAGGTTACTCGTAAAATTTAAACACGCCCGCATTATAATCAACTCCTTTCCAGTTTGTACACAATGGCCCAGGATTGGGTTTTAATTTACAAAGATTATGTGACACTCTTTTAGCAAACACCGATTGGATAATATTGGGATTTGGTTTTGCCGCCAAATTCGTGTTTGAAAAAATTTAGCTCCACCCGGAATGATCACAAACTTTACGTCCACGCAATGAAAGTATTTAACTATAGAAATCTTGCAGACGAAACAAGCTCAAGTTCTTTACATCAAGAGGAGGAAATTATATGGAAGGTAAAACCCTACGAGTCCGAATCATGCCATAATGTCTTCTTTTTATGAGTAGAAACCACCAGGAAACATTTAACATGTGCCGTAGGTTCACTGACGAGCACGACTAGGGACATGGCTGCAGCCGCGCCAGCGGTTATGGTTTGGGTCAGCCATGTCTCTCCCCCATTCATAGGGAAACGTGTGACATCACGTTACAATGGTAGCATGATGCATGGCTGCGTTGGTTCTAAACATTCTTTGTTGTTATTGTTCTATGACTCAACACTTACAAAGTGGTAAGGCGATTTGATTAAAATGACGTCATTACTTCGGCTCACTTTTGCAAGGTAACTAATCGATAACAAATAATTTGGATGTCTTGACTGAGAAACAATTAGTGGCGATTGTCATCATTTGTCAATAAGTATGAACAGACAGACTGGGACGACCTCGTACGGGGCGACTTTGTCGGGGCCGACTTGACCAGTTACTGCACAGCCGCCTCTTCTTTATCACTTGGCATTGGGGACGAGTTGGTTACTATTAGAACTCTCGAGTTAAGACAAATGTTGCACGTATCACACTCGTGTTCAATCACATGAACGGCGAGATCATGTAATCATGTGATTTAAACATGTATCGCCCGTGTTTTGTGTATTTTACCAGAAATATTTTTCCTTTTCATCGGAACATTGTTATTTTACTTGAGGAAAGGGAAACAAAATGTTGTAAAATAACACATTTCTCAATTATAAACGTGTTAAAAGTTAACTGTTAAAAGATGTGATGTATTATCTTAAAGAAGATCCACAAACCCGATGTTCCTCTTCGTCCCATCGTCGCCTCCAGAGGTTGACCCACATACAACACAGCCCGGCACCTATCTAAGATCCTCCAACCCTTGGTGGGTGTCAGCACCATGTGTCTAACTCCAGTCGTTGAGAACACCCGGGGTCTCACTCTACAACCCAGCGACATCTTGGTTAGTTTTGATGTTGTCTCCCTTTTCAATGTCCCAACTGAAGAGACGTGCCTCCTGGTGAAGGACAGACTCGAACAAGTCCTTTCCCTTGATGATCGAACATCACTCACCCCTGCCCAAATACATGATTTGTTACTAATGTGTGTTTCTTATAGTTGTTTTCAATTTCAGGGTAAGTTCTACGAGCAGACAGCTGGGACCTCCATGGGATCTCCTCTATCCCCGGTCCTTGCTGACATTTTCATGGAAGAGTTTGAAACGTATTCCCTCCTCACCGCCGACCTCCAACCGGACCTGTGGCTCCGCTATGTGGATGACATCTTTGTTGTGTGGCCACATGGCAGAGACGCACTTCAGGACTTTCTACAACACCTCAACGAGCAATATCCTAGCATCAAGTTCACGATGGAAGTAGAAGAAGGCAAGATCTCGTTCCTTGATGTTGGTAATTCCAGAAACCCAGACAGCTCCCTACACCACACATCGTTTACAGGAAGCCCACCCACACAGACAGTTACCTCAATCAGCGCTCCTTCCATCACCCTAGCATCAAGTCATTTGGTCAACCGCACCCTCGTGGAACGCACCTACAACCTATGCGACCAGGACAGTCTACCCAAGGAACTACGGCACATCAAGACTACCCTCCAGCGCAACGGATACAAACCCAGCAAGATCAACACTTCGAAGCTTGTTCCAATCCCTGACCGCAAGGATCCCCTAATCTAACCCTTTCTACTTGTCTCTTCCCTAACTAGGTTCGACGTCACATAAACTTCAGCGCATCATCCGACAAGCAGGCATCCAAGTCAACCATTCAGCCCCCAGCAAACTTCAAGGACTTCTCCACACCCACAAGGATAAACCGGATCCCAGCACAGGGCGGGAGTCTACCGGATCCCCTGTGAGTGTAGACAAGTCTAAATTGGCGAAATAGGACGGAATCTCCCAACGAGACTGAAAGAACACCGAGCACACGGCCGCAGAGGAAATTTTGAGAAGTCAGCCATCGTCAAGCACTCCCACATCAAGGACCACCAAATCGACTAGCAGGCAGCTCAACTAATCACACCCATCGACACATGGCACCCCAGACGCATCAGAGAGGCCATCGAGATCGTTAAACACGATACTGTTCCACAGGACATTGGTTTCTACATCAACGATATTTGGCGACCACTACTCCGGACCGAAGGATCTTCTATATCCAAAGTCCACAACCCACCCCAGACTGAGGGATCCCCTATATTCTAAGTCAACCACCCTCCTTCCCCCTGTGCTTGTTAACAACTGATTAAGTTCAGTGAGCACATACTCCTCTCCCCCACCCCCCAAGATCCCAGTCACAACAGTTCCCGCCTGCACGCTTCAACGCACTAATCCTCTAGGATCCCGCAACCACGTGATCCTCCAGCAGCCTATACTTAAGCAGCAGCATTTCCCAGAGTCCGGCATTCTCCTGAGGACTATAAGAGCATACTGATCGAAACCTCCAGTTCTAATTACTACGGTACTCAATAGAGAATTTCACATGGTGTTACCGCAATTAGTCTTATTTAAAAAATTTAAAAAAAAATTTACAAGTAAAAACAATTGGAAAGAGCCTGTACAATAGCGATAAATCTTTAAGCGAGTAACGTAACGTGTACATGTGCATAGCCTATGCAGTGCTTGACTACAGGATATTACTCATTCATTCATTTCTTAAGACTTGTAGCTTTGCATGGTGAGGAGGATAAGTAAGACTAATTGCGGTGACACCATGTGAAGTTCTCAATTGAATAGTAATTAGTTCTGAAAGGAACTGGAGGTACAACTCGACGTTTCGATCAGTGTCCTCTGATCGTCCTCAGTGTGCTCCCGAGGACGATCAGAGCACACTGATCGAGTTGTAACCTCCAGTTCTTTTCAGAACTAATTACTACTCAATTGAGAATTTCACGTGGTGTCACCGCAATTAGTCTTACTCATTCATTTCTTTTTTCCAGTATTGAAATACAACAATACAAAATACATGCCCACGAGTAAGCAATTAGCTTGTGAGCGTGGGTCCCCATGCATGTATGTGCTCTGAGCTGGATAAAGAAAGGATGCACAAGCATAAAAGTACCAGGCAATTGCAAGCGAGCTCAGAGCACATGCTGCGTCTATGAATAACAATACATGTATTGTAACTTACATAATACACTAAACACAAACAATATACAACAAATGGACAACCAGTTTAGGAATGCACCATTGAACTATAGAATTAGTGGCATGTACTTTACAAATAGTTCCCATCTGGTTCCTATTTGTGCCTCTCCATTATTACTCGTGTGTCCCTCCAGTCCCTATATTACAGTCCTTACGTACATCATCAGATACTGATGAAGGTCATGAAGACACGAGGATCACACAATCAGAAACTAAACTCGATATTTAGTAGACTTGACCAAGGCTGTTTACATGTCATATTATAGTGCGCCAGTCTGCTATAGAGTTGTCTTCAAATATAAATGATCGACCCCTAAACAGAGAGTAGGCCTACACAAATAATTCACGATAGATTGTTGCCTAGAAGAAATAGCAAAACAAATAGGCTATAAACCGTTCCCTATATTTTACCAAACACCCCCCCCCCCCCAGTTCAACGATGTCGCAATAAATCGTCACCACAGTATGATACCACTGACTATTCGTAATATGTTACTGTGCCTATAACGTAGCCCCATTGTATATTTTAAGCTTTCAATAACGTTTATATATTTTTAAGAAGCATGTTTATTGTACGGGTGTTATTTCGATAATCACAGGAGTTTTCATTCGCTATGTGTACAAGATAGGGGCGGGTCCAAGGTGGCAGAAAAGGGGGCCACACGACCGTGAATGTGGAAATATATGGTAATGTTTTACTTGTTTCCATAGTTGATTTCCTCCTTCGCTCCCCTGGATCTGTCTACTGTGTGTATATCATTTCTGAATTGGCTATCGGCTCCCTTTGAAAAAAAAATCAATGAAATGTTAACTAATACGGCTATTGAGTAAATCTTTTATATCAAATAAGTGTTTCTAAGCAACGGCTAGTCAACAAAAGTGGTCTTCATAATCATTATAAGTCACTGGATACGTCACTGGATAGTGATGCATTTATCTGTCGAGATCAAAATCACCACGCTGACTCAATAAATCAAACATAACACAGATCTACAATAGAGCCACAACAGTGAGCACTGAATAATAATAATAATAATAATAATAATAATAATAATAATAATAATAATAATAATAATAATAATAATAATAATAATAATAATAATAATAATAATAATAATAATAATAATAATAATAATAATAATAATAATAATAATAATAATAATAATAATAATAATAATAATAATAATAATAATAATAATAATAATAATAATAATAATAATAATAATAATAATAATAATAATAATAATAATAATAATAATAATAATAATAATAATAATAATAATAATAATAATAATAATAATAATAATAATAATAATAATAATAATAATAATAATAATAATAATAATAATAATAATAATAATAATAATAATAATAATAATAATAATAATAATAATAATAATAATAATAATAATAATAAAGATTTTTAGCGCGCACATAATTATGCACCCTGCTGGGCGCTCAAGGCGCGGAAACAAAGAAAAACATGAATTACAAACAATATACAATGATAGCATAGGGAAAACAACAAGACAGACTTATGTCTTATTCTGGGACCAGAAACTAATACTGATATAATTAGATACTTAACGCATCAACAAGCTTTGTCTTTGATACCAAGATGTCAGCATTTATTGCTCCCAGGAATATTCTGTTATACATTCTAATTCTCTTTATTATTGTTGAGGCACTCCGAGCCGCGTGCCCTCCTGGCTGGCTGACTTGGCAAGACTAGTGCTACATCATGCTGCCCGAGAAAATGAATTGGTTCGATGCTTCGAAGGCTTGTGACGAAAGTAATCCATAATGCACAAAATCTGAGGGACTGTCCATACTTATTATCACGGAAGCATCCCGAGAAATCACCGCCACACTGGCAAGTTTACTTTATTCAAAATATATCGCCCGTGTTTGGACCGATTTGACAGTTTAAAAAAATAAATGTTGAATTGCTATTTTTCTTGGGTTAAGGAAGTTATAAGCTTTCATTTGAGACACTGAACGGACTTACTCCGTCCACTATTAGTGACAGTTAATTAAAGGTACAAATTAATAAAATGATGGGTCATCATTTTAATCCTAAGCTTGCACGAGTGTGTGTGCAGTCTTCGATTGGCCAGCGCGGCTGTCAATCAGAATTAAGCACGTTTTAAACATCGCTTTTATACAGTTTCCGACATCCGAATTCATATTTTTTGTTTTGTTTTATAACGATATTATCCTTCAAAATTCGTTCGCTTTTTAAATCCTATTTTTGATCTCTTGAGCCAAACACGGGTGATATATCTTTAATATAAAAATAACTACCCAAATGTGCATTTCCATTTTTCTGAATTTCATTGTCTTCATGGTTTTTGTGTCATCTGTAGCTTCACAATTACAATTCTATCAACTCAAGACAACAACAAAATATGGATCCGTAGAGATGTTCGTCATGGACAGGATTCGAACCTGCGCGGGCAGACCCCATTGGATTTCGAGTCCAACGCCTTAACCACTCGGCCACCATGACTGCATGCTTTTATGTATTGTGTATGCATTCATCAAGAAACATGATTCGTCTGCCAACGATGAGTTAGAAAAGCCCAAGTACAAGACAGGTACCAGGCAACCGCTTTTACGTAAGTCATCCACAATCGTGGTGCCCGAGTGGTACGCCTAGAGCCTGTCTATATCCTTGATAGGATTTAGACAGGGGATCAGTCTAAGTGCGTGCTACGTTCTCCCACCACGTGGTTATGGGGCCCTACATTGTACTTGGTCTATTTTTCGCATACTTTCCTCGGAGTCCACCACTACACACCGTACACGGTCCGTGGGTGAAGCACAGCCAAACAGTCACCGTGACTTACCTGCTCATGTGAAGAAGTCGTTTAAAGCACATCACGGCAGAATTCCAATCGATCCAGCAATTTTGGCTGCATTGGACATCGTTTCATAGCCTTAGACGCGGAAGGCAAGATTCTCATTGGCTAAAACGCTAAACTAGGCTAATATTTTATTCATTCCTAGGCCCCAGATTCCTATATAAACCCAGAGATTTTCTTATCTCGAGGAAGTGCAGTTCCGAATAATATCCGTAGTGCGATTCGATCCATAACAGTACGATATACTTGTACCTAACTATAACTTGTAGTTGCGACGGTCCGGTGCCTCGTTCGTTGACCCAACGACGCAGTGCTTCGATTGACCATTGGCTCGCCTAGCTAGTGCGGTCTGATACACATTTTGGCCCCGTCCAGGCACACCCTTGTAGTCAAGCCTTGGTGGTCCGTGTCGTCAAGACTGACCAGCCGTCTGTCGGTGTAGCAGTGCCCGTACCGAGTTGACAAGCCGCACGAGAGAACGATGGTCCCACTGACTTTATCCGATCCCTTAGTTGGTATTCGTACACTATTCGGAACTCGTACAGCACAAGCAAAATACCTGAATTATGCTACCACTCCTTTCATACATGTTATTAGTGCCTGTTATTATTGTTGAACTAATAGTGAAAATGTTAATAAACCAATCCCAATTGATTGTCGTAAAAATGTTTGTGTACGCCCCTTATTATTTTGTTGACCTACAATAGTGGGAATACAACAATTATAAATGATCGCCCCTAAAAGAAGAGTACATATTGTTCCATATTACTTATTTTATTGTATTTTGATCACGGACCTCAGCATTCCAACTCCAACATTTCAAAATTGGCTAATACTCTCTTTGAATCAATGAAAGGTTGCCAACTAATTACTGACACGGCTATTGAGTAAATCTCTTATATGAAATGACTGTTTCTAAGCAACGGGTAGACAACAAAGGGTCTTCAAAAACAAAACGTCACTGAACGTTGATGTAGTGAACAAAACCACCACAGTGAACCAAACAGAACACAGACCTACAATAGATCTACAACAGCGAGCACTGCAACAGTGAGCGCAATTTTAACCAGAACTTTGTGAGGATACGGTAATCAGATAAACTAATTTCTACTCTGGGACCAGAGACACAGACTGGTATAATTGAATACTTTGTGCATCATAACTAGCTTTGTCTTTGATACTAAGATGTCAGCATTTATTGCTCCCATGAATATTCTGTTATATTTTCTTCTCTTCATTATCGTTGAGGCGCTCCAAGCCTCGTGCCCTACTGGCTGGCTGACTTGGCAAGACTCGTGCTACATCTTGCTGCCCGAGAAAATGAATTGGTTCAAAGGTTCGAAGGCTTGCGACCGGCTCGGGGTAAGCATGGTCGTCCAAAACTCACAAATAGAACATGATTTCATTTGGAAAAAAATGAAAATGCAGATGGAAGTATTTGGCAACAAATCCAGACAGTTAGAACTGTGGATTGGCTGTAAAAAAGTTTATAATGATACAGACCAGACCTTGATGTGCTCGGGTGTAAAAGGTGATCCTGTCTATACCAACTGGGGAAGAAGACCGAACTTTGCCAATGAAGAAGAGTGTATCAGAATGGCAGAAAGGTATGGTGGTAAATGGGGGGACATAGAATGTGAGAAGTCCAAATTTGTTGCCTGTGAAATGGAAGCAGTTTCCTGCCGTCGCCGTCCTGCCGCGAGTTTCAACCTCGTACCACATCTGTGTCTGCTCAACCATGAGATCAAGAGCTACCCGGTCAATGAGTCCATTGAGTGTGGTCTTGCGTGCTGGGCAGAGCCTCTATGCCGCTCCTTCAATCTCTTGAAGATAGCTGATGAAAAGATCTGTCAGCTCAACAATGCAACCCAATTCGAGGCTGACGTCACCGATTTCAATCAATCCGAAAACTGCTTCTTCTATGAACGCTATTAAGGGCATGAGATCACTAGATGACATTATAAGAAACTTAATTTTTAGACTGAATAAACTATTTGATTTCAAGCACATATAATTATTGTCATAATCACTTCTATATTCAGCACCGAGTTATAAGCTTATTAGATACCTTATTAGTAGTGACTCGTTTTACTATGATTTCTCAACTTCAACGAACTGTGCTGGAGTTAGGCCTAACTCTATATAACAATGACGTGGAGGAAAAGACTCATTGTAGTCATAGGAATAAAATACAATTATTGTTGGGAAACAAAAACATGTTTCAGGAGTGTACAAATACAATACAAAATGAACGACTGGCGAACAAAACAGTGACGTCAAGAACACCACAGAGACGCCTACATATGTAAACGGAATGCACAGGACATCAGGATGACATCATCAAGTGGAAACTGTTTTTGAGACAGTAAAGATAGCGAGTCACAAAGACACTAGTACTTAAAATGATATTTTTGTTAAAAGTGTTATACTGCTCAAAGGTAAGATATAGTTTTAGTAATGTTGGCAAAACTGCTTTTGAATCAAGTTTATACATTACAAAACTACTGCGACAGTTTCAGCTTATTATAACGAGAAAACAATGAAATGCATACATATATTTTGTACTCATTCTAATGTGGATTTAAGGAGAGAGTATTCTTTCCTTAATTCGAACTAGAACATATTTAACTTTTCCTAATAATGGATCGGAAAACAATATTTATAGGTAAAGTTGATACCATCATCAGGTTTTACACAACAAGTAAGTTTTACAATAATATTCTGGAATTGTTTTATTAGCAATCCTATACCTTACCCAAAATAAAGCAATTTTAATTTTCTTTGATTATTGTTATTTTACAGCCCCAATACAACGTTTCAGTTCAATATTATTGAAACTAAGAAAATATTGAAACTTTACCGTTCGGTACAGAGTTGCACCATTAGCCAAAAACAGGCTCCGGTTTCTGGTCTCCGCGCGCGTCGCCTCAGACCCGCTCGTTAGCATTTTTTTTTTTTTTTGCTTTTTATTTATTTTTTTTTTAAATTTTTTTTTAATGAAACGATGTCCAATACAGCCACAATTACTAGCTCGTTTGGAATTCTGCCGTGCATGCTGTGTTTTAAACAAATTTTATCAGATATGGGTATCAACGTTTGCCGATTTGTGAGGCCTCTCTTAGCCACCACACTTTATGTATGGGAAGTTTGGTCTGGTTCCAATAAACGCGTATACATGTATCACGTATTTCACTGGTTGGAAAAAAATATGGTTGGCAAAAAAAAAGCGCGTCACCGACAGACTTTTTTTGCCTTAGCCAAAATTGTTAGTTTTGCAATTAAATGTTAGGTAGGATTTGAAGTTTTGCACGGTGGAAGTTCAGTAGGAGTAATGTTTGCAGTAGCATCATATCTCTTAGGAGTTGTAATAATAATGTTGCTTCTGAATAGAACTCTGAGTTATCTGACCACCGCGGTTTTTCACAGAACCAACAATTATTAGGTTCTGAGAAGAACCGATGTTCTCGCCACCGGTTCTTCAAAGAATCAACAATTATTATAACTCCTACCATTATGGCAAACCTCACTCATAAAATTAAAGGTTGTTTTCGTGATATTGCTAAAATGTAAGTACTTCAGATTTTTAGTTGGTACCTATAGTGGTAGATAAAAATTTCGCCAACGTATTTTGGTCTCATATTTAGTATTACCAAAATTTGGTGTGTTAGTTTGATGTTTTTTTTGATGAAAATACTACCCATATGATAAGGTCACCACTGCTGCTGTATAAAAGGGTTAGTAATTTTCAGTCGCTGTGTTCACCTTAAACTAGGACACAGATTCCATGCCCTTTTGAAAATCTGCTCTGATTGTGACGATACTGTCTCTTTAATATGGTAAAAAATGGAAATGTCTCAAATGTGAAGGCAACCGCTGCGCCTATATGATTTTATTGGTAGTATTATTTAAATTAACAGATGTGTGACTGTCTTAATTACATAATGTCGTGAGTATAAATAAAGTTGGAATAACAACACAAAACTCAAAAGGGCGTGGCACTGCCATTATTTGAAGCTGACTTTGCCAGGGGGCGACTTGACCAGTTACTGTCCATACGCCTCTTCTCCATCTCCTTCTCCATATTCACACTCGTGTTGAATTCACTGGTTGAATCACGATTTAAGCGAGTAACGTGACGTTCAAGATGTTTGTCCGGCCACTGTTAATTTCTTCTCGGTTAAATACAGCAACATAAAACCATAGAATAATGCAGACTTAATTGTTTAACTAAACTTCTTTAATATTTATAAATTAAAATGGTTCTTATTGTGTCCATATTTTTGTGCCAATCCATTATTGATGGTGCGTCCCTCCATGCAGTTCCTATATTACAATATTTTCATTTATACGTTGGTGGATCTAGGAGGAGGGGCATATATCCTTCTTTTTCATTGCCATGACTGTATGCAAATTTACCATACGTTTTTTGTGTGCCCACCCCTCGTTGTGGCAGTGTTCCCTTATTTGCCCACGTGGCCCCCTTTGTCCGTGACACTGGAACCACGCCATATTCCTTGTTACGTACTTACTGAGTGCAGTGACTCGGACATCATCAGATACTAGTGAAGGTCATGATGACATGAGGATTACACGATCAGAAACCAAACTCAAGGAGAGCTCGCATTTTGTGGCGCGAAAATTATGAAACTTCGTGAGGCGGATGTTTGGACGACCAGATTGACTGAAGAGGGACGCATCGGCCCCAGACGGAAACGCAGCAGACAAAAGTCCCTGTGTGGAGCAGTTACCAGATTGCATTGGAGAATAGGTGACGGCACACAACCAGGACAAATTTTGTGTGCCCTCCCCCATCCCCGCTGTGGGGATGAACAGGGGCATTGCTTTCCTTGCCCTCAAATATCTTCAGTAATTACGATGTCCCCAGGACCCCTATAACAATTGGAAATACCTTCGTCAGTTGATGCCGACCACGAGATTGCCCTCACTTAAAGTAAGCTTTGAAATAATAATGTAATTTTGGGCTCGAGTATTGTTATTTATTATTCAGTTATTTTAGGTTCAATAACCTTTTATTCTAGGGTCTCGAAAAAGGGGGAGGGGCAAATAGCAAAAAAAGGGAAACACTCAAAAACGTATGGTAAATTTACATACACGGCGAGAAAGGGAGAAATACCTCTCTTTGCACCTCCCTTCTACCCTGGATCCGTCAAGGTTTAATTCGGTAAATTTGAGTTCGAGAAGTATACGTAATTATTATGTTATATGTTCGATGAGGAACCTAATTATTCTCTTCTATTAAATGTTCACCATGAACAATAGAATGGCGCACTTTAGTATTATCATAGAGCTATAAAACCGAAACATGGTCGTTAGACTCGACAAGACCCAGGTGTGGCGATGACGATGATGAACGCCTCCCCATCCCTACCCACCCCTTCCGTTTGAAGGGATAGGAATGGGAACAACCCCCCCCCCCCACACACACAATAATTTCCCCTGAGATAAAAGTATAATTTAGAGCGCACAAGATCCGATGGACTACCACTGATCTCTATCATTATGACTGATAGAGGGTTGCCCTTGGTGCCTAACAGCTACAGGCATCCACCGCTGGGCCATGTTGGTACTCCACTATATCTCTATCATTTTGACTGGATAGAGGGTTGCCCATTGGTGCCTAACAGCTACAGGCATCCACCGCAGGGACATGTTGGTACTCCACTATATCTCTATCATTATGACTGGATAGAGGGTTGCCCATTGGTGCCTAACAGCTACAGGCATCCACCGCTGGGCCATGTTGGTTACTCCACTATATCTCTATCATTTTGACTGGATAGAGGGTTGCCCATTGGTGCCTAACAGATAAAGGCATCCACCGCAGGGCCATGTTGGTACTCCACTATATCTCTATTATTATGACTGGATAGAGGGTTGCCTATTGGTGCCTAACGGATAAAGACATCCACTGCAGGGCCATGCTGGTACTCCACTATTTAAAGGAACACAAAAGAATGCACATTGCAAAACGTGGTTTATGTGAGTAGCAACATTGCATCCAGTGGCTTCCAATGGAAGTACATTATGTTCTATCCAGTCAATATAATAGAGATCAGTGGGGACTCCCCATACGGCTTTTCATGTTTTTGGGTTATCTTAAACTTCGCAATTACAATAATACAACTCAGGAGAAAAATAATCAAAAAATCAGTTTCTATTTGTACGTCATAGGCAGGATTCGAACCTGCGCGGGGAGACCCCATTGGATTTCGAGTCCAACGCCTTAACCACTCGGCCACTATGACTTCATGTAGGCATACTGATATCTTGTGGATGCATTCATCAAGAAACATGATTGCTCTGCCACAATTTAGCCGCCATAATTGCCTTTGTCTCTACGTCGACATAAGCGGATCCAGCGAGGGGGAAAGGTGTCTAGACTTAAAATTAGCATACATAACACGTGTGTTATAATGTCTTCCTCTTTTTAGGCAAATTGCCCTTTGCTACCCTGCATGCACCCCTCTATGCCAATGTGGTTATTGGTTCGAATCCGGTTCGCCATACAATGGCTACTTTGAATATAGGCCGAGAGCAAGGAATAGATCTATCCTTTGACGCAGTACAGTGGAGGCGATGCGCTTAAATTCTAACGACTAATTAATCACACAGGATCGAAGCCTGTGTTATTCAGAAGTTAATTAAATATTTTATAAAATGAAATGTTTGGCTACTCAGACTTCAGTGTGTGAACAAGTTACTCTATACTTGGATATTTCAAAATAAAAGAAGCGCGTAGGACGCTGGAGTTCACAATAGTGACACTCGCCTTCTCTTATTTTCCCGCACAGATTGCTCTCAAGTACGCAAACTTCAAGAAAACGTTTTTTTTCTTTTCTAGATTCTTATTTTCTGTCATCGGATGACAGAAATTATTCCTTTTTTAAAGGGATGTTTATAAGTAAGTTTCATGTAAAGCTATGATCATTATTGTATGTCCTTCAAGATTACCATAAGCGTGTATATGGCTTTAAACTGTCTAATGTATCCAGTCAGTTTCCCCAATGGTACCAGTTAAATTTCTTTCATTAGTTGATATGTAAAAAATCCCTAATCTCTAACACTCACATATGCGTGTCACCAGGCTGTTTGGTTTTAGTAAATGTATTCAAAATTGAACATTTGCATAAAAGTCATTTCACAGAGTTCATCCACAGTCGTGGTGGCCGAGTGGTTAAGGCGTTGGACTTAAAATCCAATGGGGTTACCCGCGCAGGTTCGAATCCTGTTCAACGATTTATTTTATGGATATTTTGTGAACAAGATGTTGAAATCTGCTGTCTATCGTGGCTGGGCGTCGTAGCGTGCGCTTCACCTTATTATTTTTCATGTGTCCCACTCATCACTCGAAGTGAGTCGACTTGACAAAGACGTATAGCTCAACTTTATTTGACTATTACGGAAGCCCATTGGTGCCACGGTGCGTTTATCTTTCAAGTGGGATTGTTTCTCTTTCACAGCAGTGCGTTTCTCATTCAAGTGGGAGTGTTTCTCTTTCACAGCGGTGCGTTTCTCATTCAAGTTTCTCTTCCACAGCAGTGCGTTTTTACGGAAACCCATGAGTGCCACATTGCGTTTCTCTTTCACGCGTGTAAGTGTTTCTCTTTCACCTGGTTGCCGCCCCTTAAATAACTGTGGTGGACGCCAGTTAACTAAGTGGCGGCCGCCAGTTATTAAGTGGCGGCCGCCAGTTATTTAAGTGGCGGCCGCCGGTTATTAAGTGGCGGCCGCAAGTTATTTAACGGGGCGGCAACCAGGTGAAAGAGAAACACTTACACGTGAAAGAGAAACGCAACGTGGCACTAATGGGCTTCCGAAGAAACGCACTGCTGTGAAAGAGAAACACTCCCACTTGAAAGAGAAACGCACCGCTGTGAAAGAGAAACACTCCCACTTGAATGAGAAACGCACCGCTGTGAAAGATAAACACTCCCACTTGAAAGAGAAACGCACCGTGGCACCAATGGGCTTCCGTATGATTCAACTGGAGTCAACCTAAGTATTGACTCTACTAAACTGGACACGGTAAGGTGTTCTCCCAAGGCGAGGCCCGGCCATTGCACACACAGGTTGGGTTGACCCTTGCGATTCCCCCAAATGTGGGGAACTCGGGAGTACAATTTCTGATAGTGGGGACTGCGTTCGCGCTCTCCCTGATAATACAAATGAAAGATAGATAACGAAAAAGGGCAAAATTAATATTTCTCCCGTACTTCTCTGTGCCTTATTCTATACTTTTAAGTTTCTTTTAATTAGGCCTATGCCTAGTAAATTTAAGTTAGGCCTATGCCTAGTAAATTGCCCCCTTTGTTTCAGCATAGTCCTTTCTCTATGGTTACAGTAAGTTGATACTGAGGCTGTGCGTTTTCGGTTATTTCGGGAACCGGATACTCGAAATTGGAAATCTCCCGATACCCGTAAGCAATTTTGTAAAAACACATTTTCCCGAATTTATAAAATAACCAATATGAACACAAGTTTCTTTAACAATTTTTTTTTTTTTAGAGTTATAATAAATGTAGACCCACTGTAATATTTTCCAGTCTCTATAATTATTAAAAACGATTAGTAGTATCCCCATTACCCACACACATTTTGTTAACCAAAAATTGGAGACTTCCATTTCTGTGGCTTACATGTTCAATCGGAATTTTAAGAAGTCTTTTACGGGTAATTGGAACCGGGTAACAACAGTTTCGGTCGAATATCGGGATACCCAGGACAGCCTTAGTTGATAGGCCATATCCGCTCTGAATTATATCTGCTATGCTGTCAACCCCAACAGAAACCGTAAACGTATCCGAAGAAAATAATGCTCCGTGTCGCACGAGGGCGCTGCATGCCCGAAAGGGTAGCAAAACTTTCTCAGGTCCTTCCCTGAATGAAGTTAGGCCTTCACGTGGTTGACCGGGTTTACCGATGCACTCCAAATAAACGTTTGAGAACTACCATCCACCGAATTATTTGGTTTTATTTTTACACATTATATTATACCAACTCTGAAAAGCGCCCCTATTTGTGTCTGTTATCTCAAAAAGCCTGATGCTAATAGACTTCTATACTATATGGATTGCCACTAGAGGGGTATTTCAGGACTGTATGTCCATGCAATGAATGCATTTACTCGTCCACTGTTTTCCCCATTAATTTCTGGGGGGAAAATTAATTTAAGGGGATAATTGATAATAATTATTAATATTGCAGCAGTGGTGTAAATTAAAGTTGATGATGGGTATCAAACATCCATTAAAATATGTCTGCCTTATGTCCGTCGTTTTAGTATAAAATGATTGAAATAATTACCAAAATGAATTTCTGTCTTCTCGTGATAAGAGAACTAACTTTATTTTACCTTTGGGTTGTGATAGTAATTATGTTGTTTAGTTTTCTTATGACATACGCTTGGGCCTATTTCCTCAGTCTCTAAAAATGGAAGGTCATATTGATATTTGCTAAGAGCACCTTTTTAACCATTAAATTGCTACTTTCATGCGTGTTTATTTGTTTAATGTATTTTCAATATTAGTTGTAGACGCTCTTTGAGCTGTGAGACGAATTCTAAGCCTATCGTTCCTTCTATGACAATGCAGGTCATTATGCCCAAACAAACTGCCCACGTTCGTCCTGGGAAAAAAATTACGTGGGCGGTCGGGGGTAGGGGACTATAGTAATTAGTATACGCGACAAGCTAGCTAGCTCACTGAGTTGCCTGCCCCCGACCATTAGTTTTATAAGCTTTATTTTTATAATTGTCATCTTCGTATAAATATTTTATTTACTGTACATCTACTTGTTTTATTTATACATTTGATTTACTATTCTTTTGAATGTATCCGCCATGTTTCACGTTGAGTTTTAGTTTTATTTATTTATTTATTTATTTTTTATTTACTTTGGAAATGAAGTCTCTTCTCAATTTAGTCAGATAACCCAACTTTCCGTCTTTGTACTCGCATCTATTACGTTTGCACGGTTTGGATACCAGATCAAATACACCAGTTGATATTTGTACGCGTGTTCAATATATGCAGACCGGCCGCGCCGGTGCCATGCGCCCGCCCCAGCGCGGCCCATGGTATAGGCTAGACGACCTAGCCAAAAGCAACGTGTGTGACGGTGTAGTACTGCCTGGTTTGGTCAGTCAATTTGTAGCTGCCAGGGAGCGATCTGACATATCAGTTTTATGTACTTTATTGTAGGAATCACCCCTTTTCTTGTATGTGAGCTGGGAGACAGTGTAGTCGTTTTAGGTGAGTACTACCTTTCTGATTAGGCCTATCAAAATCAAATCATTGATGGTGGTACTACTGCCTGGTACTGGTAGATGACTTGCCCCATAAATGTGGCAAGGGGGGGGGCGTGTCCGTGCCACATTTATGGGGCAAGTAGATGACCTACACAGTGTCACTTAATGACAGGTGGGTGTTGCTGCCATTTTATATCGTATCACAATTATCTGTTTCACTTGGTTTTCTTGTCGATAAAAGACTCAATGATTGATGATACATGTACATACAGTTGAGATATAATGTCACAGATGAACTCCCCATTCCCCACTCCCCACTCCCCACTCCCCACTCCCAAATACTGTTTGGCCTACCTGGGAGTGGGACTGGGAGTAGCTACACTGGTCATGCATGTGCATTGACTTGAAAAACAATCTTGTACCTTGGAAAAAATTAGTACTCTTGCGTATGAGTATATATGTGAAAAGTCAATAGGGGGCTGATGTTTTTGGTGATAAGTTGCAAGTGTTTTACGTATTATGACAACATTACAAGGAATTTTTCCTCGAAATTGATCAGATCATAAACAGAAGACTATCTAACCAATTTCATAATACGTAAAAAAAACTTATCACCAAAAAAAATCGTCCCCTATTGACTTTTGACATCCTTGTACGCAAGAGTACTCACTTTTTCCAAGGTACGAGGTTGTCTTTCAAGTCAGTACGCATGCTCGCAGAAAATCTGATAAGGCTTATTGTCGCTTTGAAAGTCAGAGCATACCCACATGCGGAAAGAATGTCGTATCCGACTGCCACTTTTTAAAGGTTTTTTGGAATTTCTTTGCAACCACTAACCAGTTAAAAAATGATGCTATCGATTTTTGGGGGTACAGAAGGCGAAAACTATCTTTAAAATCCACTTTTATGATGGTTTTCGGACTTTATTTCCCTTCTAAAAAATCCTCCCCTTCAGAAAATAGAAGGATCCTATTATAGTTGCCACTGCGCATGTAAAAAAAACGTGTTGGTCACTAACGGGGGAGTTGACAAGATCAGACTGACATGACTGAGGAAGTCATCGTATACCAAAAATGCCTGATTTTTCATGAAATAAATATCCTGGAATAATTTTAAGTATATCCATCATCATTTATGGGTCATTCCGTGTCAAATCACCTAAGGGTCCCCTGGTGACCCCCTCAGATTTGGCTGAAAAAATTTGAAAACATAGCTTCATCCTTCAAACTCAGACAAACAAAATTTCAGAGCCAAATTCCAAGCGGATTGGGATTTACGGCCCTCCAAAAGGGGCGTTTCACCTCCCTTTTTGACAAATGCAAATGTTGCCTACACTTTTACACCAATTTCATTTGCTCATAAATACTTATTTGAAAAAGATATGAATCTCAAAGTTGATTTATTGGGTAAACTCTGCCTGTTCTCTTCATAAAAGGCATCAGAAATACTGTACCTGCATCACATCTTGACATATTCTCACTCGAAAACCCTGCTTTAATTCTTCGACAAGTACTTAATTGGAATTTGGACCCCCCCTATTCTTCACAAATAATTTCAGAAATGTTATACAACACTACATTTGTATAATATAACAACTGGTGTATCATATACAGCAAGCACATCAATTTTAAAGGGGCATACAGTGTTTAATGGTGGGTCAAATATGGTCCGTAGAGAAAGAATACTAAAATCCCGTTTTTCTGACCCAGGGATGACCCCGTGGTCAGTTAAATTTTTGTTTCAAATTTTAACAGTAGAAACATACATATGTAAACTCCATTTGTGCCAAATTAAAAGTTTTGTTCTCACCTCCTTCATATTTAATTGATTTTTTTGAAATATCACCTCCAGCATAATTTGGCCCTATAGGAACGCACATGTTGTTGCCTACATGTGTATGTACAATGCATACTATTGTTGGAACAGAAAAATGAAGTTATTTGCTTTCCCATGAAAGAGGGAATTAAAATGAATAATACTGTACCTACAGTTGACATTGATGACTGTGCTAAAACAAAATTAAACATGGCTTGGAAGGAGTGTCTGTAGTTGTGCCAGTTCTTCTGTTGGGAATTTGTAGTATCGGCCACCATGACCATGAGCAAGGGGAGCATCAATGACACTGATAACATGAGCGAATGGCACCCAGCATTGGTTTCTGGCAGAATCTGCTGGCCAGGACAGAGTTAGTTTTTGCCGTTTCATGAACTTCACGTTTACATCACGATTCTCCTCAGAGCGTTCAACGATGATCCCAATAAAGAGCTCCCCATCATAACTACAAGCAATGTATTTTCCAGGCTGGTACGCAGTTGTGTCCACTGGAGTTGGAGATGGAACTTTTTCATCCTCATTACGAAGTGAAACATGGCTGAACTTTTCATCTGGTGAAATTAGACGCATTTCCAATTCTCGGTTTGAAACTGGAATGAAGCTATGGTGGGAACGAGTTCCGGGAATTGTCTTCACTGCAAGCTTGAGTAGCGCGATATGTACAGCTTTTCATGATGGAAGCATATTGTATCATCTTTGCCAAAAGATTGTCCACTCCGTATCTCCAATAATGTTTTGTCATTGGGGTCTAAACTGGAGATTGAATAGTGGCCAATAGTCCTACAGTAACTTGTTTTGTGACAGTGCCTATCAGTAGCTATTCCAACAGAGCAGTTACTTGTGTCAGGATCCATTGAAGCAGTGTTTCTAATATCTAAAAATATTAAATCAACTTTTGCTGAATGTTCCACTCGCTTGAAAGTCTTGCTTTGCACGGCTGAACAATATTTATTATAAATCAGATCTCATCTGAGACAGAGAGTAGTAATGTCTAATCAGCATTCGGTTTTCCCAAAATTATTATGATGCAACTCTGGGCAGATGCAACTCTGGGCAGATGCAACTCTGGAAAGTCCCCTTGATGCACCTTAAGAAAGTCCTCTTGATGCAACACTGGGCAGTCCCCTTGATGCACCTTCAGGAATTCTCATTGATGCAACTCGGGGCAGTCCCATTGTTACAACTCTGGGCAGTCCCCTTGATACAACACTGGGCAATAATAATGACTTATCAAACTTTGAGCTGCAGTATTGTCAATGTATTTGGGAAAGGGGACTTTAAAGAGTAACATCATAAAATGTTTACATACAAAGTGTGTGTGTGTACAATACAGTGTGTGTGTGTACAATTTCCTATGTAAAGTCCACTTGTCTTTGTATTTTCTACATGTAATTACAGCAATACGCATTGCAATAGGCAACAATGTGTGCATTCCTACAGGACCAAATTATGCTGGAGGTGATATTTCAAAAAATCAATTAAATATGAAGGAGGTGAGAACAAAACTTTTAATTTGGCACAAATGGAGTTTACATATGTATGTTTCTACTGTTAAACTTTGAAACAAAAATTTAACTGACCACGGGGTCATCCCTGGGTCAGAAAAACTGGATTTTTAGTATTCTTTTCTCTACGGACCATATTTGACCCACCATTAAACACATATATATGCCCCTTTAAAATTGATGTGCTTGCTGTATATGATACACCAGTTGCTATATTATACAAATGTAGTGTTGTATAACATTTCTGAAATTATTTGTGAAGAATAGGGGGGTCCAAATTCCAATTAAGTACTTGTCGAAGAATTAAAGCAGGGTTTTCGAGTGAGAATATCTCAAGATGTGATGCATGTACAGTATTTCTGATGCCTTTTATGAAGAGAACAGGCAGTGTTTACCCAATAAATCAACTTTGAGATTCATATCTTTTTCAAATAAGTATTTATGAGCAAATGAAATTGGTGTAAAAGTGTAGGCAACATTTGCATTTGTCAAAAAGGGAGGTGAAACGCCCCTTTTGGAGGGCCGTAAATCCCAATCCACTTGGAATTTGGCTCTGAAATTTTGTTTGTCTGAGTTTGAAGGATGAAGCTATGTTTTCAATTTTTTTCAGCCAAATCTGAGGGGGTCACCAGGGGAGATGTTGAAAATTTAGGTGATTTGACACGGAATGACCCTCATGTTCTCCACCTTACTGGGTAGGTACATGTAAGATTACATTGGTGGTTATATCGAATGAGAAAAAGTGGCGGTTGGAGACAACATTCTACCCCTACATGCTAAAATAACATGTTGAAATCTATGATTTCTCCCTTTCAGAAAAATCCACCTGCTGCTTTAACCTTTATACCCCTCGTGCATATCGTAGCCCTCTAGCGGTGAAATGTACTTCAGCTGCGAGCTCCAGGCTTTACGCGGTTCCATTTACCGCCTCTTACTGTACAAACATATCACAACAGTAGGATCGCGGAGGCGTCACTTGAATGTTTAAATATAGTCATTTTATATGCAAACCAGATATACTCACTGCTGAATTCCTCTTGCTGCACTTATCATTAAGTATGAAGAGTTTTTCTACCTGAAAAAAAGGCGATCTCAGCGGCCATTTTGTTAGAAATTTTCAAAGTGAAAACTTTTCCCTGGTAACCGTTAATACTAGAATGGAGCCAGTAGCGCACGCGAACGGTTAACCAGCGATATATTAACTTTCCTACATCACTAGTTACAGTTGCCAAACTATGGGCGGCAGCCAGTGCAAAATAAAACCGGAAATTTAATGTTTGTTTTAATCAGTAAATAACATTGATAAAATCAACATACTTTACCAAGATATTCCTCTTAAATACCTCCGGTGTAAAATGTTTAATTGTAGGCAGAATCTCTTGCTAACCATGTTTAAAATGTTTGGTCACTGATGGCCACTGATGGCCGTCCATATAAAATGGCGCTCGATGCTTACAATACAAAATGCCCTCCAAGAACCCCTGTATCATATGTGACGGCGCCCTCATATGGTCATGGATGGTGCCAATTATCGGCCATTACTGTTTACTTTAAACAAATATTTTATCAGGTACTTTTTGCTTGCCAAATGTCAGCATCTCCCAGAAATAATTTAATGTACTGATTTTATGCATGGTCATTACGATTATAGATACAAATATTAATGTTTATAACGTTAGAGTACATGGGATGTAGATTTGATGTGTACTTTCTACATTTATACGTATGATTATACTGGACGCTGAAGTGTTAAGAACACTGAAGTGTTAAGAACACTTTGGACTTTAAAAAGCGGTGATTTCCCAGATCTTGTTCGTGATTGGGTCTCCATACGGGTTTGTTCCTTAAATAACATCCAGGTTTAAGTTAATCATCAACCCACTGTTTGTTTTACACAGCAAATGTCCGACCCCAACTGCACAAGTGGGAAAAAATCACACACTGTTAATTACATTGCTGATCATTTTAGAAGCAAATGCTCTCATAGAATGTTCACTGTGTGCACTCGGCAGCATGATTTAGTTTCAGCATCTAGAGAAAAGGCCCAGGGATCCAGTGACGGACAGACCTTATGTTATATTTAGTGAGTTTCAGGAATACTTTGTGAAACTTGTGTCATTGCTATCCCGTTTTTTTAAGACAATCACTTCAGTTTCACAGGTACAGTAATCATTTCCTTTTAAAGACAGTTGGTAAAATGTCTGTGCTCTGTAAATGTATCCGTACTTGGGAAGAATCATAGTGTTAGCCATTTCAATTTTTACATGTAGAAGTATTGTAAGTGAACAATTTGGACACCCTATTTCAAAAGCCTGACTAACACCTTGGTAACAATCACTTGAGATAAAAACCAACCTGTGAAAGCTTGAGCTTAATTTCATTGTGTTAATGATAAAACAGTAAACAGATTTAGTGGTATTCATTTCAAGGTGGAATTTCTGTCTTCAAATGATATTATTTTGATATTTACCCTCCTACTTGTACTTCTGGTACCTTTTTCATACAAGTTGATCCACCATTTGAAACCATTCGCTTTTGTGGTTTTGAATGGTGAAATAACTGTGTACAGTATTGATTTCCCCAAATGGTTTTGAATGGTAGATCAGCTAATACAAAACCTTGTTTGGATCTTTCCAAATGGTAGTACAGCTAATACAAAACCTTGTTTGGATACTTCTAAGTGGTGAATCAATGGACCCTCTATGCATTTGAATGGATTTGAATGGTAGTAAAGCTTGCTACCAACACTGTTCAAATGGTATCACCATGTGTGTACAAAACCAATGGGCATTTTGGTAAGTGGAAATTTTGAATGGTTTCAAATGGTCAAACAGTAGGAGGGTTATTTAACTAATTTGATTAGTACATTTAACCCTAACGATCCCCATCCAGCCAAACTCCAACACCAGGGATTGTTGGAGTTTGATGGGTTGAGTACTGTGTACTTCTGATATGGCATGTGTAAAGTGTTGGAATATGGCTGGATGAGTACAGTAACAGTGTTGGATTTTGATTGAGTGAGGACGGTGGTTCTACTAGCAGTAGCATGCAACATTGTTAGACTTTGAATAGAGAGAGTGTGTGTATGCAACCTGCTGTAATAAACAACTGATAAAGGCAAATATTGTACTTAGGTATGCTTGGCATTGTGTCTAACATACAACTAGAACCTGGGTCAATGCACAGTAAAGTGCCATAAACATGCATTAGTTGATTCGCTGTTTAAAATAAAACAACTGGATAACATTTGATTGCTGGTAATTTGTTTGTAAGTTTGTATATATTTGGTGAGTAAATTTAAAAAAAATAGTCAATAAACTGTGTCTATTTAAAGTTTGATGACAGCGTGAAATATCACAGGGTAGGGTAACCTTTTATTCTTTTTTAAGTCGCATAAATATTGTGGTCCATCTAACATTATTTTAAGTATGTTCTATAACCATTTGAATAAACTTTCCTGTTTATTTTTTTAACACGTCACAGCGATCATGTGCGTTTTTCTGAAGCATGGCTGGCAATGGTACATCGTGTGTAGCGCATGTCGAATCTCAATCAACAGGACAATTAGTAATTACAATGCAATGTATTTTTACTTTCTGTCAGTCTGCCATGGTCTTATATAAAGTTGGGGGAAAAACATCAGTTTTATAGAAAAAGGAAAACATATTTGAGAGAGAAAAAATAAGAAAGAAAACTAATAAAAAAGCTAAGGTAAAACTAAAACTATAAAAGTAAACAATTTTAATTCCACTCGCCAGACTCCGGCAGATGATCCATTTGTCAATATAAATCAAATAACTCTGGATGTGGATGGCAAGGATTTGAAGTCTTGTTGATAGAAACATTTTCTATTTTGCAGTTAATTTTTCCTAGAAGACGATTCCTTCCGTGGCTTTCTCTTCGGACACAGATCTACTACTGAGGGGTTCACATTGATGAGGTGTTCTCGCATCAGGCACTCCAGCTTGTGAAGATCTGGGTCCTTCTTTTTGGTGTTTCGAGTTGCACCAAATCGCCTCTCCAGAATGTTAAACACGGCGTGCATGGACTCCCCTCCCTGTTCACCGAGCAGACCCATGCCATGCTGGGTGCGTCGTATAAAGGGTATGACATGGTCTTCCATCATGTGCATTTTTGGGGGTATTGTTTTTGAAGGAAAGTTGCATCGAAAGAAATGAAGAAAACTATGGATGTCATCATCTGGAAATAAATATAAAGAACATTAATAAAGACATGTTTAATATGAAGCAGCAACCCCAGCCTTAAAAACACAACAAGCTACAATGTGAATCTAGTGTTAGCAAAAAATGTTTTGAAAAAATTGGGAGGGAATTTCAATCGCAAAGCCATATGTTCATTCACATAACTTACCAAGCTTTGTGATTTCTGTATCACTGAGGTATCTGCTTGCATTGTAGACATTGTGGCATTGAGAAAAAAGCTGGAAGAGCGACGAAAACTTGTCTGCAATGCTTTTTGCCTCATTCAATTTGGCTGGACAGAGACGAGAGGTTTCATCAGTGATCGTGGTTGTTATTTTGTGAATGTTCTCCTGAAAAAGGACAATAATTTAACATTAAAAAAAAACCTGAATATTTACAAGTAACATGTATACATTTATTTCCACTTTCTTTAAAAAAGAACATTATTAATATCAGGCAATACAAACAGCCTTTACAATACCTTTAGGCATTTGTGCACATGATTTCCAATGAATGTGTTGGAGTAATATGCCTGCCGCCTGACTTTGATTTCTTGAAGTGTCTCTTCAAGCTTGATCAGTAGTGGGTTTTGATCAGGTGGTAGTTGTTTCACCTGTGTGGCTGCTATTACTTCCTGTAAATGAGGATCAATAAATATGAACATGGATAAATATAACTAATAATGAATTTCTCAATTGACATTATTCAGGTAAACTTATGGTAATGGATAACAATGTGATACTGAAATGACTTGATGAGCTGACTAGATGGGAACACACATTCAGAGGTGAGTAAAAATAAATGTAGGCCTACCTGTCTGTCCAATTCCTCTTTCAATTTCTTGATTTGATCAGCTGTCTCAGTTGTCACTTCAGTCACATCAACAGTATCACTGATCAACATCACCATTGCCAGTTGTTCTTGTAGTTCATCAATTTCATTTGTTATTTCTTGAACTCTGTTCTTGGCTGAAACAACCTCACATCGCTTGGCCACATACAATGGAAATGGACCATTGGCTAAAGCAGGTACTGTCTGCGGGGTTTCTGCAAGTGCCTCTACAATACTCTCCATTAATTCATTGCATTCTTCCTTCAAGAGGGTGTAGAGTTTAAACCAGACACCAAGGCTTATGTGCAGTGACGGTGGACAAACCTGAATATAAAAATATACGTTTAAAAAAAATCTGTAATCAAACAAAAAGAAGTTCATATGGACTACTACTTTGTATAATTGTTCACTTATAAATTTACATGTTACACAAAATAACAGCAAAATTTCTTTAATAATTGCTTTAAATATTAAACTTACAAAATTGGGTGGTATGTCAAAGAATATCTTGCCTATGACGTTGTTGAAGTTCTTGGCATTCTTAAGTAAGCTGCCAGCTTCCGTGAACTCTTTGTAGTCATTGGAGAGCTTCTGAAGTGTTCTTACATCACTTGGTGGTCGACTGGCCTTTGGCAAAGCCATGTCTTTGCTGGTAATACAACACCACAAGCAGGGGTGACGACCTAAAGAAACCATATTGCAATGCTGTTAATGAACTTACAAAATTGGTTTTTGTAATGTTCATCAGGTACAAAATAACATAATTTTTTTTTTAAATAACACTTTTTTATTTTTCCTTTTGTTTTCTGCAAAGCTGAATGTTGGACTCTACATACCACTTGGTCCAGATAAACCGTACATCCTGCATAAGAACTCGTAATCACCAAAGAGAAACACGACAAGCTTCTTTCCCCTAAGATAACAAAGAAAAAAGGTAAGTGTTGTAAACCTGTAAACATTGATCATCATTTTATTATTTTTGTTGTTGAATAAAAGTCTTTATCTAAGCATACCTCCATGATGTATTGGATATCGACTCCACTTGATCTTTATATCTGTCGAGTGCAATATGGAGATTTGCAGCAGTATCTGATGACTCATATACACAGATGACACTTGTGGTGCGGCGTGAATTGGGGTTAGCTATATTAGCAACTTCAAGCATCAGCTTGAAGCTGCCACCCCCCTTGTCTCCTCCGAACTTCAACCATATCTCCTCATTCGGCATTCCCTCAGTCCACTGCAACTTTCCACAACTACAAATTGTAAAAAAAAAATAAACAAAACATTATTTCACAGGTTTATAATAAAATGGTCCAGTTTTTATGTAGGTACATATGAATCTATAAATTTACCTGTCATATTCATCCAACAGACCCAAGATGTACTTCTTCAAGTCTGTAATGAAGACACAGGGGGCTGGCTTACTGACAAGACCTCTGCGGTCACTTGCAACAAAGGGAAGTCTGTCTCCATCCAGGATGTCTTGTCCATTAGAGGTTTGACTCAACCTTCGGCTTGTCTGTTCATTTGCCATCACAATGTTGTACTGCCGTAACCACCTGAGAACAAGAAAAGTAAAATAGCATCACTTTAATGTAATTTTTTTGATTTATTCTTTTGTGATATTCACAATGCCACAGTTAAGTTTTAATTGCTTAGAAGAACAAAAAGCAATCTGTGAAGTCTTACAGTTTAAGTTCACGTAGGGCAGCCCAAGACAGACTCAAGTCGGATTTCAGCGCCAGTTCTTCTAGAGGTGGAATGAATGTTTTGAGGTTGATTTTCTGCAAGAGACTTTGGAGATCCTGTCTTGTAGCTGTACGAAGTAGATGCGTTAACTGATGTGTAGGCTCACTACCACTGATTTCTTTGAGTTGGTCCTTTATTGACTTTGTTCTGCGAAAAAGTGTTCGCGTAGAAACTTCAGTGCTGGGTTTGCTGGGGTTGGTTACTCTTTGAACGTAAATTGCCTAAATAATTGGAACAAAAGTGAAATGAATTAAATATCAAAAGATTGCATTGACTATGTTTAATTTATTAGCATGAACAGACTGGAATTTTCAAGTCAGTGCATGCAGTATATGTTTTCTATTTTTAGCTGCGTAGGTGCAAGATGGATAACTGATGCAAAAACGCGAAGTGTGTTTGGCCGTCATTTTAGTGAGCAGCGACAGTTTTGCATTGAATAACATGGTGATTACTTTAACTATTACAATGTTACCTTTCCACCGGTAGATAGCCTGACAACTGTTCCTCCATCACCTTCCATATGTTGTTTTAGCAAAGTCGATGTCACCTGTTGACCCAATTTTCCAGATGCAGTCATGTTTCTATTCATTATGTCCCTGAAGATGTGATCATCAACTTGTTGTGATGTGCTAGGGTCATGGCAATTATGCATAGATGTGCTCTTGAGCCAACTGCTCCGTTTGCAGGTTTTGCATGTCAATTTGGCATTTTCCAGAATATTTACGAAATACTCGCGAACTGGGTTTGTGTTCTTCAGGGAGATATGTGTGTTACAGGTTGGACAGAGCACTGAGGATGATGAAGTTTTTTGATATATTAGTTGAAGGCAGTCCAAACAGAAAAGATGGTGGCATTGTGTTTCCACCGGCCTGTTTAGAATTTGGCAGCAAAGCGGACATCGCACTGATGACTCCTCTGTAGTGAAGTTTTGGCCAAAGAAACGTGTGGTTGTCTCAGCCAACTTGCTGAAATGCTCATCTACTTCTAGTTTGGCCTCTTCCTCAGCTGTGTCTAGCTTTTCCAATCTGGCATACTTAGCAGCAGGGCGTCCGGTAGTAATTCCATCTGCTTTAGCACACACAGTGCAAGTACCTCTTTCAGAATGGGGAGGCCAATCATTGGGGGGGTTATGAGGTTTTGGCAGGAACAGGTTTGAGTAACAAAGGTGACAGATTTGTGAGGGATGGCGATGTTGTTCATCAGCTTTGACGTTGATTCCATATTTTGTTTTTATCTTTTCTGAGTAGTCACTGCATCTTTGGATTTTTTTGTTTTTGTTTTTCCATTTTCTGATGGCATTGCCACACACTCTGCATAATTTCTGTAGATTACTTTCGTGCTGGGTATTCATATTACTCCTTTGATCTACAAAATAAAAAAGTTTGTTGTATTTATTCATCTATTCTTATTTTTTAGGGGTGTTGTGTCTACAAAAATGTGTACATGTAATTTGTTAAAATTTTCATAAATAATTAAGTTTAAAAAAAATGTATATTAAAAAAAAATCGAAAATGGGAGAGATGCTCTTGCCTTGGATTTGTGTGATAATGAAAAGTTATTTTTTTTAAAGAATGTGTATTTAAATATTAAAGAAAATTTATTAAAAGTGGAAACCAATATTTTAAAAATGTGTTGTGTGTATATTTTTTGTATAGACCCCTCAATCCCCCACGAAATTGAATGTCGGGCGAGACAGCAAAATAATTGTAGAAGTAGGCCTACCTCCTTAGTATTAAAACAAACATTAAAACTAAGTTTTATCTAAATATAAGTCTATCATCTGTATTTTTTCAGCAATGTTTGCTGTTCATAACCCGATAAATCAGCGTTTTTATGCTTTCCATGACTGTTCCGTAGTGATCCACAACAGTACAATTAGATGTACAATGTACGATGTGTACAATGCATACGCGGCGTACACATACAATGTACATGTACATGTACATGTACACGGACATCCGTTCGGGCATTCCGGCACTGCAAAATAGTCGTCGAAGTCAAAAAACGTGAGGGGAATCCCACTGATTTTGATCAATTCAGGGGGTTTGCCACTATACAAATACAATAATTTGATAGAAATATGTATTTTCTCCATAAAAAACATTGTGTGACTATCAGGGGAATACAATTTCATTCATAAAAACCCAAAGAAACCCACCGTTTTATGTCGAATCTTGGCTAAAGACGTCCAGACGACACGTCCATTGTTAACAAGGGTTTTCCCGCGGCAGGCGGTCGAATGACTCATCATGTTTCGGGCGGGTCATATTTTAATGAGGGAGATTTTAAGAATTTTAATTGGTCAAACTTTTATAATTATAAATATTCATTACCCCTTTGACCCCCCTTGAAATATTGGGAAACTGTACAAAACCAGCGACGGGTCACGACTTATGAATAAACATTTTGCGTTGACCTTTCACAAAACCTCGCGCATGCGCAAAACTAGATGTCATTCAATGCAGCGGTCTGAACAGCGGTGCCTACAGTCTTGTTGTCAGCCGGCGGTACGGTGGAAGGCATTTAGTTGGTGCGTCGCCAAAAAACACACGAGACACGACCGTAACGTAAGTAACGACCATTCCCATTTTTCTGTTTGTATTGTTGTATAAACCAAAATGTTTTAGAGATTGGGCAGTGACATGTTTAAGGGGCCTGTTTCAATTAGTATTGCAGTTAATTTCTTTGCAAAATGTTTGTCATCTTTGCCGCAGGCCCTAAAATATGAACAGGCTCCGAATAAACGACGCACAAGCATTAGTTGCATGGAGTAGATCAACTCGTGTGTGCGTGATACCAGCGATACGAGTTGTAGTCGGTTCTCATTTACACATACGCACAGTTGCATACAGTGAGCTATGGACACCAGACAAAACGCCCTCTTGTGTCGACGTGTGGAACGGGTCTTGCGCTGGTTCCGCAAGCGGATAATCATTGAAATAACGTTATAGATAATACACACCAGCGAATTTTTTTTATGAATGAAGGAGTTGTATTTCTTTCACTGGTTGACGGCTGTACAGTATTTTATTTTTAATGCTTCGTTTCTAACCAAATAAATTATTTCACAATTATTCTTGACGAAATCTTCGGCCATATTACGTGGAATGTTTTGGATCGTAACGAAATAGCATAACATAAAGATTTCCCCCTGTTTGCACTCAATTGTGTAAATTTGTGTTCAATAAAATTTTCGTCGGACACATGTTTTTAGTTGACATTTTTTTTATTTTTTAATTTTTTTTGAGGGGTGTGGTCTTGTTTTAATCTGTTTATACTAGAGTTATCCTAGAGAGTTTATTAAAATTATTTAAAGACGTTTTGTCTCGACTATATGAAGACAAATTAATAGCTTATTTTCGAATTTTCTCTTGACAAAGTCTTGGCCGTATGTGCAATATTTTGCATCGCAAAAAATTGAAAATTCCAAAGAATTTTTAATTTGCACTCAGAATTTGCAGTCCAATTTTGTGTTTAATAAAATTTGCATTGGACACTTTTTTTTGAGTAATGCTGGAGGATTTATTTAAGTTTTAAAGACATTTTTATGTCCACAAATGGAGGTATTGAAATAAAAAAAAATTAAAAAATATCAACATTATTCTCTACAATTGTAAAAAAAAAAATCCAAAAAAATATCAAAGTGCCCTTTTGATCAAGGACTAATTGAGTTTGGTACCATTTATAAAGATTTTTTTTATATTGTTCATTATTTTTATTTTTTTAATTAAAAGTCTTTGTTACTTTTGGGGGCTTCCCTTAATATTTTCTTTTTTTTAAACACTAAAAAAATAATTTAAAAAAAAATCTTTTTTTTATGGGGGGCAACTTTTATTGACTGTTAGTGTTAGATGTCTTTCTTATGTTTTTGTGTTTAATTCCTCAACTTGCTTTGGTTTTTAATTTTCTTTATATGCCCAAACAAACATGAAGTGGTTTTAAAAGATCATCACATCAGAGCAACAAGTTTAAGATCAGAAAAAATCTACATTGCATGTAAATTGTTTCTCCAGTTTTAATGTTTTGAAATCCAATAATAGTTGCTGCACTAATGTAGCTTAAAAAACAAATGTTTGTATTGGCGTAACCCGACCGACCCTAAAAATATAGGCCGACACTAAACTTGTTAATTTTTGGGGGGATGAAAAAAAATCAAATCACGTTATCGCAAAAAATGGACGGTGCTCCTTGATAAACAAGAATTTCCACACAAACGAAATACATGTACACTGTACATGTACAAGAACTAAAAAATTAATTTAAAAATCCTGAACGGCCGACCCTATTTTTTGGTCAGCCCCTTACGCCAATACAAACTTCTTCTTTTTTCCTCACTGATGTGACTGACATAAAACTCATTCTTCTGCTTTGTTACTTCAGGTTATTTCACGACAAGATGAAAATCTTACAGTGAGGTACCTTAAGGAGGTGGCCAAGAACCAATATATTTGGCCAGACATCGAAGACAAGTGGTCACTTCCTGTTGGTGATGTTGTCTCATTAGTTCCGCCACCAATTATTTGTGCAGCGAGCAGCACAAGAATCAGATATTCTTTTCTTTCACCAGAACCATAAATTAAATGTATTGGGGTGCATGTAAACCACAATTTCTTACAGGGTTTTTAGGTAAGAGAGAGGGTGGTGGTGGTGGTGGGGGGTTCTTTTTACTAATATTTTGCAATTAAATTTTTTTTCACCTTATAAGCACTACAATTTAATTGATCATGGGTGTACTTGGGACACACACAATCAGTAAAAACAGTTAAACACAGGGATCTTTGCTGAAGTGATTGTGTTTCCATTTGATATTTTGCCAATTGAGTAGAAACAATCACTTCAGCAAAGTGACACCCTATGTTTGACTGATTTTACTATTCTGTGCGTCTCCGTTACACCCGTTACCACATCAAAGCAAATTGTAGTATGCTTAAGGTGATGAATTTTTTAATTGCAGAATAAACAGTTCTGAGTAAATACTTTGTGGAATTGTTTTGCTGTTAAGACTTAATAAATTTAAGCCTTTTGTTATAGCAGATGGGGGGTTCTTTTTACTAATATTTTGCAATTAAAAATGTTTTCACCTTATAAGCACTACAATTTAATTGATCATGGGTGCCGGGTGTACTTGGGACACACACAATCAGTAAAAACAGTTAAACACAGGGATCTTTGCTGAAGTGATTGTGTTTCCATTTGATATTTTGCCAATTGAGTAGAAACAATCACTTCAGCAAAGTAACACCCTATGTTTGACTGATTTTACTATTCTGTGCGTCTCCGTTACACCCGTTACCACATCAAAGCAAATTGTAGTATGCTTAAGGTGATGAATTTTTTAATTGCAGAATAAACAGTTCTGAGTAAATACTTTGTGGAATTGTTTTGCTGTTAAGACTTAATAAATTTAAGCCTTTTGTTATAGCAGATGGGGGGTTCTTTTTACTAATATTTTGCAATTAAAAATGTTTTCACCTTATAAGCACTACAATTTAATTGATCATGGGTGCCGGGTGTACTTGGGACACACACAATCAGTAAAAACAGTTAAACACAGGGATCTTTGCTGAAGTGATTGTGTTTCCATTTGATATTTTGCCAATTGAGTAGAAACAATCACTTCAGCAAAGTAACACCCTATGTTTGACTGATTTTACTATTCTGTGCGTCTCCGTTACACCCGTTACCACATCAAAGCAAATTGTAGTATGCTTAAGGTGATGAATTTTTTAATTGCAGAATAAACAGTTCTGAGTAAATACTTTGTGGAATTGTTTTGCTGTTAAGACTTAATAAATTTAAGCCTTTTGTTATAGCAGATGAATTTGTTAAGTCATGTTTTAAATCAAAACCGTGTCAATATTGAATATTTTTGAATTGTAATGTAGATTTCTTCCTCGGCTAATGTTTTATAAAGATCCACAGACTCATGGAAACCATTGGGCTTTGAAAAGGTAACAAATAGTGATTAAATCCCACCAAAATACTTACCAAACCCTTTTGCACTCCAGTACCCCCAGGGCTAAGTGTGTGTCTCCGTTACAGCCGTTACCGTGTGTGTATGGAAACAAAATATATGCCAGAACATCCATACAGGACTTGCTATTTATTTTTTATTTCTAGAATCAAAAACAGTATATAATGCTTATCCAAAATATAAATAAATTTGAAACTGAAGAGGAGTTTTATTTTTCACCCTATGTGCATACACTAATTGGCACTTTATTGTGCTTTAACCCACCTACCATTTATTCCATAGGGTGTTTTAGTTTTTGTATAGTTAAGTTTTTTAGCATGAAAACAATTGTTGGATTATGATGGGTTGAGTACTGTGTGACTCCAGTGTTCAAACTTTACTTTGGGCCATGTGTCCCCACTCAATCAAAATCCAACAGCTAAGGGCCTGTTGGAGTTTGACGGGTTGAGTACTGTTATGACAAGTGGACTGTTGGAGTTTGAAGGGTTGAGTACTGTAAACCAGCAACAGTCAACCATGGTGTTGGGATTTGATAGGTTGAGGAAGGTTTCTAGTAAAAATGCTTAGGGAGTTAGGGTTAAACAATAACACCCAAGACGGAAATATTTCAAAGGATGTTTGATGCCATTACCAACTTGACACCAAGTAAGTTTTATGTAAAACTGTGATGTTTTTCAAAATTAGAAATAGTGATAATGGCTTTAAAAGGAAGCTCCAATGTTCAAACTGACAAATTATGATCTAAAAAATTACTTGGTGTCACATTCAAAGTTGGTACACATTGCAATCTTCCTGAGAAATTATTCCATCTGAAGAGCTTTAATTTGAGAGAAAACAGGAATTTTACCCAAGTTTGCCATCCATCAACTTTTTGTAAAAAAAAAAATAACAAAAATCATGTAGTCATTTTCTGAAAAACATGAACACCTATATTGTGTAGAAACTTTCACGGGTTAGTTTTATGATAAATGTTTCTTGAAAACTAGATGGTTGAAATGAACATACCTCTATATTGTATGATACAAAATACCAATGTTGTTCCTTCTCTTTAACTAGTTCACGTCGGGAATATATATTTTTTTCCAGTCCCCCGTGCGGGTTTATTTTCAGTGAAAAATCAGAAAAAATTTCTAGCCATTAATAATTTTTTTTGTCAATGAAACTAAGTCCGGACACCCAAATAAACACCTTTACTCATTGACATTTCGAGAATTAAATGGCTAGTTTTTTAATTACGGTTGTGTTTGTTCAGCACAATTAGACCGTTGGCAAGCTCCGATGCAACGGCCTATTAGCGACCAGCGCCCGGTCGAACAGACGGCATACCCGGAGAGAGAGGAAAGGCCTCGTAAACAATGGATATAAATCCGTCTTTACAAATTCTTGGCTGGTACGTCAAAGGAACAGGTCTTGGATAAAGGGATTACGCAAAAATCAACAAAAAGAGTGAACTCGTTCATTGTTTGCAGTGCCTTTTGTCCGGGGCCACTGAACTGTGACTCCATGGACTCCGAGAAACGATTGCGTGTACACAAGTCAGGCGCCACGACGGCACGCCACGTGTGGTGTGTTGACAAGTCTCCCGGTAACACACACAAAAATCGGAATGCGTGTTTAGACGTTCTCCGATCCGCGGTTCAAAAAAAAAATGCGTGTATACATGGCCTCCGACGCGAACTGGTTAATTAACCCTAACCTTCCCAAATCCTCCAAAATCCTCTTTGCTAAAGTGAAGGATTTTGAAGGATTGAGGTGTACATGTACATGCTCTTTGCTAAAGTGAAGGATTTTGGAGGATTGAGGTTATTAGGCATACTTTCCTTTCCATGGTTATATGTACATCCATGTTTGTTGTAGTGATTGCAAGGTTCAGTGCTTGGGTCAGTGGACACTGTTTATTGCTCCATGCATGCAGGGAGGGTCCCTGGCCATGTACATGTATCACAGATTAGAAACACACTTGTGCATACATGTCATGTGCTTGCTTTACTGCTGAAGGATTTTGGATGATTCAGGTTATGTGTAAGCAAATGGGCCTAGGGAGTTAGGGTTAAGAACAAATATCCATCAATATGTGTGGTTGTCTTTTGGATGTCATAATTTGACCACCTCCAACAAGTAACAACCCAAAGTTCATCAAAATCCACCCCCTGGTTTTACTTGAATTGGGTGGATTTTTGTGTCAGCCCAGTGAGTTGAATATTTATGTTTATTTGGACACCCATATTTCCAAGTTCTTCATATTTTTATTGTACACATCCAGCCCAGCGAATTGAGCATGAGAGACAGTGTCTGCTCCTGCAAGTGATGTTAATCCTACTTGTACACATGTACACTGTATGCTTCAAGGCATACTTCCTTGATTTCATTAGCATTTTACATGTGTCCACATATGTGACCCGCTCTGTGAAAATGAGTCACAAGACGCAAATTTGACAAATATACATTTCTATGTACAATGTAGCTGGAAAGAGTACATCATCGGCTTTAATTTGGTATATGTTAGATGCAGCGTTCTAGCCAGGCATACAATAGCGTATCGGGCCGATATAAATCGGCCGATACGCTATCGATACGCTATAATTTATTCCATGGTTGAAAAAAAAAAAAAAATTCCTTTGTTCAGTTCGAGAACTAATTGTGAACAACAATAATTTGTTGCCACTGAGGCATTTATTTCATCTTGTAGGAAGCTTTATTGATACATTTTAATTGGCCGACAAATTTGTTTCTTTTCAAGAGAATGTTTTTGATGCGCCGCATTTGCAACTGTATGCGGCCTGCCGCGATCTATTTATGGCATCAACGTTAAACACATTGACACTGGTTCCGCTACCACACTGCTTAGGCAAAAACCAGATGACCGGGGTACCCGCGTGCCACGCAGAGTCGGGAAAGAGCGAAGTCTAAAAAGTGTCTGTTGTGAGTTACTAACTATGATCATGCTATGACATGTTTTCTGTCGGAAATTTGTTTTGAGTGAAAGTTAAAAAACAACAACAAAAACAACCATCAGCAAACGGTAGTTGTTGAACATCTGATGTCCGCTGAGCGCTGGCTGATGTCCGCCGGCCGCCAGCAGAAGTTCGACCTATGGAAACAGTTTCGTCTTCACGGCATCAAAACGTTTGTAAATCTCATTCCAGTATCATTTCCCTACCACCACTTTGTCACCAAGCTGTTTTGTTAATTGTTTGTTAATTAAGAAGAAATAAATTAAGAAGATGTTATTGATGAGAAAAATTAAAAACGAAAATCGGAAATGCAAGACTTGATCGGCTGTTCCCCAGGATATGTTCGGTAGGCAGATAATTAATGTTCAGTAGGCGGGCGTATAGCACAATTGCACCCTGCAAACAGGCCTCCATTTACTTGTAAATCAGGAATAACGGTAAACACTTTCTAAAACTGTTTTTCTTCTTAATTTACATACCCGACCGCTATTTATATAATGCTGAAAGCATTATTTCTGAGCTGAGATTCTCCGCCACAGGTATTAATCCACAGAATTTAATTCCACAAAACCAAACATGTCAAAGATTTCTGAAGCTTTTCCGAGGTAAAAAATTCACTAATAGTTTGCACTCAGTCGAATAAATAGATGTCACCATTCTGCTCCAACCAGTCATAACTTTTTAAGTAGGTCTAAATTTATTGTTTTAAATTTTATGCTTTGAAACAACTGATTAAAAGACGCATTTTTGCCGACAGTCGGATCACTCACTCGAGCTACTTAGCCTTGGGACAATGTATACTGGTATCCTGTATCCTGGTATGTTGTTTCATACATGTATAGTTATATAGCTTGGAAACCAGCCAAGAACCAGGTGCCAGAGGTTAATGTCACCTGGTCTGGGATTGTAAAACCACAACCTGTCAGTCATTGTCAAGTGAACAATAGCCCCAACTCTTGTCTTGGCACTAATCCCAAATTGATACATTCAATGTTCCAAAGTCGGCAGACAGTTCTTTGATGTGAACTTGTGACCCAGAAATTGTGTCTTTTTGGTTGCCTGTTGTCTGTTTCTTTTTCTTTTAAAATACTTTGAACAGACTGGAGCTAGGATAATTCTAAGGCGTCTTTACAGCTGGCCTATGTTTTTTCGCTGAGCTTTTTTATTTTATTTACGCAATAACTGTGGACTTGGAAAATAGAGCTCTTACCTGCTGTCCAATAAAATACTTTGGGTGAGCTTGCACTGCAGGGTTTCGTTTGTAAGAACCATTTTATTTATAGTTTTGTCAAGTTTAATTTAAAGTAGGCATAAGTCAAGGCATACATTGTAATGTATTGTATGGAATTTTTTGGATCATATCTGGCTTTGAATTATTGATAAAAACGATTAACTTTACTCACACATTTAAAGCTACAATTACTAACAACAATCCAATGTAAAGTGAATAAAACAATAATTAAGACAATAACAACATGAGCCCTGTAGGCCCTACTCCATTTTAAATTTTTAAGTTTGATATTAGTTGAGAAAAATGTGACAGAATTACATGTGCACATGTAAACATGTTAAAACCTACCAATTGAAAAGCAATAAATATTTTTATGTCTAAAAAAATATGGTTTTGTGTGACAAATTATATTATGCAATATGCCCCTAAATAGCCTCAGATTGCACCAGAGAGCATCTACAACCTAAAAGTTTCCCAGGGCCCTTAAGCGGGCCCCGGACCCCACGCCGTTGTGGCTTCGCGCTACGCGCTCGCAGATTCGTGTCGTACAAATGCCCCTACGCTATAATTTAATCCTGGCTAGAACACTGGTTAGATGTGTGTGGCATATTGCATTATGGAGATATGGCATTTGTAATAATCAATATTAATGTGCATAATTAACACAATTTATTGTTAGGAAAACAAGCATTCAAATGAAAACAAATGACATATTTGAAACAAAGTACTTAAAAAATAATTGATTTTAATATTTTATTGATTGAAATTGACGTTTATGTAAAAATATTAAGAAAATTTAGATCCTAATGATGTCAGAAAAAACATAACCAAAAATCAGATGTTAAAAAAAAAACACCCTCTCAACATTTCATCGCCCATTACATGTAAACGCATGGTGCGACATGTGACTCATTTTCACAGAGCGGGGCCCAATCTCATGGCACTGCTTACTGCAGAATTCTGCGCTTACGGCGCATAGAATCACACGCTTTTTATGGCGCCGTAAGCGCAGAATTCTGTGGTAAGTAGCGCCATGAAATTGGGCCCAGGTCACATATATACACATATACACACAACGGTCATATAATGGTCATACAAAATTTCAAGTGTTGTCATTAGAAGATTCGCAGAACTGCATTAAATTAAAATGAACTCACTTTGAATAACCTGTGATCATATCTGTACACGTAGGAGTGGTTGAACCGCGGAGACAAAGATGGCCGCCTTTGAGGAGCCTCCAGACACAGATATTGTCCATCCTCGTAAGAGGCGGAGCATCTGTATCCACCGCCCTGCTTTCACCGAGCTGGAGTTCCAGGAGCTACACAAGGAGAACGCTAAGGAAAAGAAGTCTCTTCGAACGTCATTCACCAGGTGAGGGACAGCTGTAGTGCCCATAGACCTTTATTGGGGTGCAGCCATCTTTGGGATTTGGGTCATTCCACCAGGTTGGGGCAAGCTTTGTGATGTGGTACGTGTTTTCGCGACTGTAACCAGAAACATGTTTGTGCTGTTGAGACGTCATTGTTCTGACCAAACGCGAACCGAAGTTTGTGATCGGTTACGCTTGGTTTCAAGATGGCGGATTGTAAAAAGTAACGAAAGTTTTGTTAATTATTTGTTATTATTTGGAATGATTGTTCGTATACCAGTGTATCTTTCAAGTTTATTACTAGCACTCACGAGTTACATGTAGTTCTATTTTGCCAAACTTTGAATTACACCGCATATATTTTGAGAAACGTTGATGATTGAACACGTCGCAAACTGAAAACAATTTTCTGGTTACATTCGCATTTTTGCGGTAGCTATGCCGTCTTGTTTCTGGTCAAGAATAAGTTTCTGGTTAGGGTTGCGAAAACGTGCCCATTGTGTCCTTGTTACGTCCTTATTATGAGTGCACATTCTTGGGTCATTCCACCAGGTTGGGGCAAGCTTTGTGACATGGTGTCCTTGTTAACCTAGCTATGTACCATTCATTATCCTTATTATGAGTGCACATTCTTGGGTTATTCGACCAGGTTGGGGGTAAGCTTTGTGACGTGATGTCCTTGTTACATTACCCTATGAGTACACATTCTCAGTTGTTCTTCAAATTAAAATGAAATCAATCTCTGTGCCTTGAGGAAGTTACAATTTAATGTTAATTACATGTACATGTACATGTATGTAGGAGTCATTATAAATGATAATTTACCTACATGCAACAAGTAACACCTACATGTACATGTATCACAAAGATTGCCCCAACCTGGTGGAATGACCCAATCAAGAAAATTACTGAATGACTTGTACACACTTATTTACTCATGTACTTGATGTGATTTTGGTGATGGTACTGTATACAGTATGTACAAAACAGCATGAGAAATTTATATTTCTGACATAAATGTACATGATTTCATTTTTCAGAAAATGTGATTTGGTAAATTACAAATTTGAAATGGATATTATATGCTATATAACTTTCACAGTTTCTGTTTTCTCGTTAATGACTAAAAACCACATTTATAAGCTGTAACTTTCACATGTTGGTTTCTGTAATTGTGTACACTATTGACATGTAGCTCTTGATTCTTGTAAAGTATTGATGCATACAGACATCAACAGTATAAAAATAAAAATAAAAATATAAATATAAATATAAATATAAAAATAAAAATATAAAAAAATAAAAATAAAAATATAAATATAAAAATATAAATATAAATATAAATATAAATATAAAAATAAAAATAAAAATAAAAATAAAAATAAAAATAAAACATAGACGGCCGGATGTTGTTGTCTTGGATAAGCATGAGAAGATGTGTCATCTTATTGATATAGCTGTGCCGGGTGATAGTAGAGTAGCTTCGAAGGAGAAGGTACAGAAATATCAGGATTTAGCGAGAGAACTCCGCAAGCTGTGGCAAGTCAAGGTGAAGGTTATTCCTGTGGTAGTGGGAGCACTGGGTACAATCCCGAAGGCGTTGGAGAAACATCTCAAGGAGATAGGAACATCTGTTAGAGTAGAATTACTACAGAAGGCGGCACTCTTAGGGACAGCAAGGATTCTGCGAAAGACACTCGAGATCTAAGGCTACGGGACGTAGCTTGACTCGAGGTGTAACCGGCAGAAAGGAAAACAAGATCTTTCTTTTCATGCTGTGCTAACGCATAATAATAATAATAATAATAATAATAATAATAATAATAATAATGTTAATGTTAATGTTAATGTTAATGTTAATGTTAATGTTAATGTTAATGTTAATGTTAATGTTAATGTTAATGTAGACTTTTGCATGTAATTTCCCCTGAAACAATACAACTTTTCTCACAATTTTGTGATAATAATGAATGCTATGCAGCATCAACTCAACGGTGAATCAGCGACGAACTCTCAAAGAGGAAGTCCATCGCCCGTTCTGGTCGGTATGCTTGAGCAGGTACTGCCAGATCGTACACACACTGCTCAGAACAATAACAGAATTCGTGCTGTACAGTGGAGTAAGGACGATAACAGAATTGCAATGGAATGTTTTATAAGGAGCAAGCCAGAGAACAGAGGGTACAGAAGGAGAATGATTAACATATGGCAGGATAAAGGCATGTTTGAAATAAGCGAACAGCGGCTTGCCGACCAGGTAAAACAAATCAAACATAATCAGTGGCTAACGAAAGTTGAGGTGGAAGAGATGAGTAGAATAATATCACGGACAGAGGCTGGGGATAAAGAAGTGCAGGAGGAGGAACTGGACAACGTGGTCGCTGGTGAGCTGGCAAGTTCCCAGAGTGCGGATGAGGTCAGTGGAGGAATAGAAGAGGGAACAGAAGACTTGACGGAGGAAGAGCTAGAGATTAGGAAGAGGATTGAAGAGGTAATGGTATCGGTAAAAGGGACAGGTAAGTGGAGTATTCCTGCATTGCGCCAGGTCCCAAGGAAAAAGCTGACAAATGTGTCAGCTATGGTAAGTAGAATCCTTGGGACGGTAAGTACTACTAATCTTTCTGAAATTAACGATCTTGTCTTTGCAGGTGCAGTTGTAGTAGCGGAGAGATCAGGGGTAAAATCTTCACATTCACAATCACGACATAAAGATAATAAACCTTGGTGGAAACGCAGACTTGAGGGCCAAATTAACGAGTTACGCAAAGATCTCAGTAGAATAGAGCAAATGGATAGAGGTGCAATGAAAGATTCAGATATGAGGAACAGATTAATGAAGAAGTATCAAGTAAAAGGAAAGGGGATGAGTGTAGTTAAGGAAGAAATAAAGCAAAGGGTTAAGGCGAAGGCTGCGAAAGTAAAGAGGTACGATGACAGAGTCAGGCAGTTTCATCAAAATCGCCTATTCAGTACAAATCAACGTCAATTATTCAAAGAAATGGACGGGAAATGTGACAACTCACAAGTGGGCCCAGAGCCAGCAGAGGCAAGGAATTTTTGGCGTGGCCTTTGGGATCAGCCTGGTGATCATAACAGACAAGCAGAATGGTTAGCCGACGTGAAAGACGAGTTAAAGAATGTACAACAACAAGAGGGATTTCAGATTGATGTGAGCAAGGTGAAGAAACAGTTGAGGAAAGTGCCGAATTGGAAAGCCCCGGGACCAGACGAAGTGCACGGATACTGGCTAAAGAACTTCAGTAGTCTTCACGAAAGAATAGCCCAGCAGCTGCAACAATGCTTAGTGCGTGGCAACGTTCCGACGTGGATGACTGAAGCAAGAACGGTTCTCATCATGAAGGACATTAAGAAGGGTAACGTTGCAAGTAACTATCGACCTATTACATGTCTACCCATGATGTATAAACTTCTGACCGGTATCATTGCAGAAGATCTGTATAGCCACATAGAAGATCAGCAGTTATTTCCAGATGAGCAGAAAGGTTGCAAGAAGCGGTCAAGAGGAACGAAAGACCAACTCATCATTGATAAGACGGTGCTAAAGGACTGTAGGAACAGGAAAACTAATCTGGCCATGGCATGGATAGATTACAAGAAGGCATACGACATGGTATCACACTCGTGGATTATGGAATGTTTGGATATGATAGGGGCAGCTGATGCGGTGAAATGTCTTCTGGGTGAGAGCATGAAGACATGGAGAACAAATCTGACGGCTAGTGATGAATGTCTTGGTAAGGTAAACATCAGACGAGGTATTTTCCAGGGTGATTCTCTGTCTCCACTGTTGTTTGTTTTGGCGCTGTTCCCTTTGACGATGATTTTGCGGAAGGTTAGTGCGGGATACGAGATGACGAAGGATGGATGCAAGATTAATCATCTTCTCTTCATGGACGACCTGAAGTTGTTTGCGAAGAACGAGAAAGAGATTGATTCCTTGGTGCAGACTGTACGGATCTTCAGCGATGACATCGGCATGAAGTTTGGTCTGGAGAAATGTGATGCGATGACCATGAAGAGGGGTAAAAGGGTACATTCGGATGGAATTGCTTTACCAGATGGCACACAATTGAGGGCGTTGGGTGAAGAGGAAAGTTATAAGTATCTTGGAGTGCTTGAAGCAGATCATGTACTGCACGAGGAATCGAAAGAGAGACTTAAGAAAGAGTATATAAGACGAGTGAAGAAGTGTTTGAAGTCCAAGCTGAATGGAGGGAATATGATAAAGGCGATCAACACTTGGGCTGTGTCACTAATGAGATACAGTGCGGGAATTGTCGAGTGGACTAAGGCAGATCTAGATGTTGCTGACAGGAAAACGAGGAAAGTAATGACGATGTACGGTATGTTACATCCACGGTCGAATGTCAGCAGACTCTATCTACCAAGGTCAGAGGGCGGAAGAGGATTACTTAGTGTATCAGACAGCGTTAACATCGAGAGAAGGAGCTTGCAGTGTCATGTAAGAAGTACTCAGGAAAAGTTGTTGAAGGTTGCGCAGAAATACATGAAGGCAGACGAATTAGGTCCAAAGGAGTATAAGAATCAAAGAAGAGAAGAAAGAACACGAGATTGGCAGGAAAAACCACTTCACGGCCGATTCCTGAGATGTACAGAAGAAGTGGCAAGTAGCAAGACTTGGGAATGGTTGAGGAGAGGAGAACTAAAGAAAGAAACTGAGGGTCTGATTACTGCAGCGCAAGACCAGTCTCTGCCGACGAATGTGATGAAGGCAAGGATCGAGAAGTCAGATGTCTCTTCTATGTGCAGAATGTGCAATGCGGCGGAGGAGACTGTATTTCACATTGTCAGCGAATGCAGAGTGCATGCTCAGACAGAGTACAAAGGCAGACACGACAAGTTGGCCAAGGTGATCCATTGGGATCTGTGTAAGAAGTACGGTGTCAAGGTGCAATCGAAGTGGTACGACCATGTGCCGGAAAAGGTTGAAGAAACGGATCATGTCAAGATTCTCTGGGACTTCAACATCCAGACAGATCATATTATAGAACATAGACGGCCGGATGTTGTTGTCTTGGATAAGCATGCAAAGATGTGTCATCTTATTGATATAGCTGTGCCGGGTGATAGTAGAGTAGCTTCGAAGGAGAAGGAGAAGGTACAGAAATATCAGGATTTAGCGAGAGAACTTCGCAAGCTGTGGCAAGTGAAGGTTATTCCTGTGGTAGTGGGAGCACTGGGTACAATCCCGAAGGCGTTGGAGAAACATCTCATGGAGATAGGAACATCTGTTAGAGTAGAATTACTACAGAAGGCGGCGCTCTTAGGGACAGCAAGGATTCTGCGAAAGACACTCGAGATCTAAGGCTACGGGACGTAGCTTGACTCGAGGTGTAACCGGCAGAAAGGAAAACAAGATCTTTCTTTTCATGTTGTGCTAACGTGAAATAATAATAATAATGTAGACTTATATAGCGCACGTATCCTCCAAACTGGTGCTCAAGGCGCATGACATTATTACCCCTGCTCATCAGGCGCATAAATCATTCCTGAAACCATCTCAGCTCCCTGGGGAGTACATGTATACAGCTCAATTGCTGCCATTTCATCGCATATGGACTAATCAAACACAACAACCAACTCTGCCCTCACAGGTACACATTTACCCCTGGGTGGAGAGAAGCAATTATGGTAAAGTGTCTTGCTCAAGGACACAAGTATCCCGGTCACGGTTGGGATTCGAACCCACATTCTGAAGACTCAGCCATCAGAACACACATCCGATGCACTAAACCGCTCAACCATGGCATTCTAGTCTTAAAGGGACTGTACACTGTACAGTCCCTTTAAGACTGGTAACCGGACGTATCTGCCACGGAGACCACCATGGCCTTAGTTGCCCTGGTCTCGGCTTTGGTGCACCTTATAAATGTTCCCATATCATATTAGACATTCTGATATTCTAATGGAAATACATGTGGTGCTGGGAGTTACCGATTAGTTTACTTACTGTTTATCTGAAACTTTTGTGGTCGGTTAACAAGTTAACCGAAAGTTGGCACCTGACGGCCACATAAACGAGATCATCAGTGCCCTTAAAAGTGGACTTATCCTACACAAATGAAATTCCAGTGTTTGAAGTTATATTTTGCACACTTTGCTTATCAAGAGAAACAGAAACATAAAAGAGAAAGTACATGTATATTATTAATTAATGGTAAACTGTTATTCTGCAGTGGCTCGTTTCATGTGAATAATTTAAAAACAACTGACATGTGAAAGTTATGTACTCATTTGCATTGTGTCGTGACAGCGAGCTAGAAATGCATTCAGAAATGTCAATCTGCAAAATCAAATTCGTATTCATTCTAAGGTGGAATGTACAAAACTGGTGGAAAACATTTCTCTATTCTTTATACATAATAAACAACCGCAGACCAAAAGATTTAAAAGGATGTTTGTAACCAATGATAATAAATATGTCTTTAACTTTACAAAATATGGCGGGGATTTGCTTTCTGTTATAAAGATTATTCAGTACACATTGTACAGTATATGTATAAATCTATGTGTTTCAGTAATGTGCAATTCACAACCTAAAAAAAAAAAAACTAACAAACAAACTGCTGGAACAAGCTTTGATATTAATACCATGTGCATAAAACAATGTTATTTAGACAGTTTTACCCAACAGATGTTACACGTTATACTGTATTTGCCCATCAGGTTTGGTTTTATGCTGTTAACTTTACAAAATATGACAGTGATTTGCTTTCTGTTATAGATTGTTCAATACACATTGTACAGTATTTTACATAAATTAATGTGTTTCGCTAATGTGCAATTCACAACCAAAAAAAAAAAAAAAAATCTACGTTACTTAACTCTTTCCTGCCGGCGCGCCATTTTATCGGCTCACGCGCATGCCGTAATTTGACGATAAGCCGATTTATCGGCTCAACATGATGTACATGTACCTGACAACGGGTCTTGTTTTGACTTGTTTTGACAACAGAATATGCAACTAACCAATAAGAATTTGAGGTCATGCACTCCCAATGCAAATTAGCTAATAAATATTGTTTATTGAAGAATATACAGTATGTTGCATCAAGGTTGCATATTTTATGATTTTTGTTATATAAACAGGGGGTTACAAAGCATTATGGGTATTATTATGCCCCAACATGTTTGTCATACATTATATGCATATTTGAAGACTTTCAAGCAATCTTTATTGATATTTATTTAAGACAGATTTATTGATATTTATTCTGAGGAACGATAAACATAACTTTATATTTGGATGGCTGCAATGCATTCTGGGTAATCCCAACATGATCTCCATCTCAATATTTACATTCTGTGAGTCGTAACCTTTATTTTGATACCTTACTCTCTTCAATTGATTTAAAGATAAACACATTATTAATTATTTCCACACTTGACCTAGATTGTTTATAGTATCAAATTACAATAATAAAAAACAATTCCGTCCATAGATACAAGTGAAATAATTCCGGGTAGAAAGTGTTAAACAGCTTCACCAAACAGATGTTACCTACTGTATTTGCCCATTAGGTTTGTACACAAGGCATTTAATAACAAAAAAGTTATCTATACGGCATAGTAAAATTTACAATGTACAATAGGTGAACTCGCTGTGCATGAAGGATATCTTCAAACTTCATAGTGCCACTCACAGCATTGTGTTCCCATGTCTATTGTGTTGCTTTATTTATTGTTATTTTGTTTGCTGTTTGCCCAGACATAAATAAATAACAGGAATCTTGGTGTTTAAGTGCCTGAGTTTTTCAATATTTTACACACTGAACAATATTAATTTGATATAAAAGGAAATATTCTTTCAAGTGACACATTAGTGGGAAGCATGTAGTTTTACAGTAAATAATTAACCCTCCTACTGTTGCTGCACTTTAGTGGGAAGTTGCTACAGAGGTCAAAACCAGTCAACTGCCTGTTTTGACTGTTGACCCAAAATGTGCACACAGGGGCATTTGTGACTTGTTTTTACTGTCATTTTGACCACCCTGAACAATATCAGACAATGCTTTTACCACTCAAAAACGGTCGACTCATTTTGACCTGTAAATGTAAGTTTACTACACGAAAGGTGTTGACAGTGTTTCACTTATAAGTGCACTAGATATACCTTGACTGATTTTGACCCATGAAGTAGTAGGAGGGTTAATGAAGGGAATTTATGGCAGTTTACGTCATAAATTGATTTGAGCTCTTAATTACTGCACAAAACCACGGTTCTGAAAACTGTGAGTTTTCTATGGTGAGTTGTGTTGGGCAGTCAATGAATAAGACATGTCCATTGCATGATAAGATTTTATAATGGGTTGCTTACACAATTTAATTTTGGGTATTGATATCTCTGAACTGCAGAGAATACATGTACTGTACATCAATGTCACCGTTTAAGGTGCTACTCTCTATCCGTATTCCAAGATGGACATAAAAATAAATTAAAAAATTATGGTGAAATTTTTCATAATCTTTAACCCTAACCCCTTGGGTATTTTTAGTAGAAAGTATCCTGAATCCACCAAAATCCACCATTTTTGTCACACACAAAATGCTGGTGTCCTGAATCCATCAGAATCCGCCAGTGTAGATATTGGACATATCCTGAATCTGCCAAAATCCACCACTAAATTTCTGGCGGATTTTGGCGGATTCAGGATACCACGCTCACATGAAAATTTGTATAGTATGTTGCTGCATAGAATCCATCAAAATTTAACACAAGTGTTGGCTGTACATGTACAGTACATGTAACTATAATCTATCAAAATTCATCAACCAACATGACCAAGCAGTTAAAAACTATTGAAATCCTGAATCCATCAAAGTCCGCCATACTCAATGTGTACAGTACAGTACAGTACAGTTTAGGTCCTCATTTTGAAGCTTTAGGCTTCATATGAGTCAGGACTCCTAGGAGCCTGGTGAAACCAGTCTTTGACTGTGTTTCTCTTTTAATCTGCTCAATAGAAATATCACCCAGAAGTCTTGAGATACCTATCCAGGGATCTCGATAGTATGGGACTCTAGGAATAAAAAATAAACTAAGCTTGGTCAAATTTGTATTTTCCCTACGACAAGTACTATGAGCTATGTACATGTATTTCAGATACTGGGAGTTAATATAATTCCGAAGTGGTTGACTTTTTGTTATGCGCTCTAGATCTACATGTATATTAGCAAAGTAAAGAGCATGATTAATTTCACCTTCTACATGTGAAGGTTTCCTACGGAAACCATCTTTAATCATTCGCCTTAGGAAACCATACCAACTACTTTCAAGCCTTTTTATTTCTTTCTCACTAGGCCTCCAGCATTGGGTAGCATATGTTAGTCTAGGACGAACACATGCTTCATGGATTTTAGTCCGAATGGACATACGTACTTCCCTGTCACAAAGAACCCCCTTAAGTTCATAAAATTTAGGTCAGTGGAATTTCTACCATCATTGAAGATGGTGTGGCCAAGATAGCAAAATTCAGACGCATTTCCAAGTTCAGTACCATCAATGAAAATATTTATGTCACTCGTAGATGTATTAAATTGCATCACTTTAGTTTTTTTGAAAGAAATTGTTAAGCCAAAACGTTTACAAGTTGTGTTCATTATATTCATAATTCCTTGTGCTTCAGCAATGCTCATACAAAATAAAACCAAATCATCGGCATACAAGAGCCACCTTATTATTTCAATACCATTCATTTTCTTGGTTTTTCTTTGTTCCCGGTTAGTGCATTCACTAGAAATACGATAATCGAACGAGACACCCCATCCACCTGGATACTTTCTGTCAATAGCCTCTGCACACACTTTCAAGACAAAATCAAAATAGAAGTTAAACAGTGTTGGACTTTCTAGGCCTCCTTGTCGACAACCAGATAAAATATCAAATTTTACTTTAGTCCCAGAAATACATGCAGTTGTACCATCATATAATTTTCTGAGAATGTAGATAAGGAGTTTGGCACCAGTGCGTATTTCTAAAACCCGAAACAAAAAATCTCTAGGGATATAATCATATGCCGCTGTTAAGTCAACAAAGACCAAAACAAGAGGTTCAGCATGCTTTTGTATAACATTCTTGCTGACAAAGATTGCATCCACAGTTGACCGACCTTTTCTAAAACCAAACTGGGATTCAGAAATATTCAGCTCATAGGTTTCCTGCAACCTATTTAAAATTATACGAGGAACTATTTTACTAAGATTTGAACCAATAGACAATGCCCGGTAGTTTTCTGCTAGAGACTTCAAACCCTTTTTGTAGAGACAAACTACAAATGTACCTTCATAGCAAGCCAAGATTCTGGGACAGCCACTAGAGACCAGACAAGAGAAGTCAGCATAGTTAAATACACAAGAAGATTCTTGCTACAATGGTACTTTAGCCCTTCACAGTGAAGATTATCTGTACCAGCAGATTTGTTATTCTTAAATGTTTTAACTACTTCAGCAATTTCATCAAGCTTAGGTGGATCTTCATTTACTTCAACCTGTGTATCCAACAAGTAATCATACCTATTTGGATGTTCTAACTCAGGTGGTACGTCAATAACCTTTTCAGAAAAATGCTCTTTGAAATGCTTTATTAACTTTTCATTTGAAATGGTGATTTTTGAGGTGGTAGAGTGCATAGATTTGGTTTTAGCAAGTTGAAATTCTTTCTCAACTTGTCTTGCCTCTGCTGCAGTATTTATAGCAACGGCTTTTTCATGAAAATATTGATCTTTTAAAGTTTTCTCTTCTTACGAATTTGCTTTTGAAGAGCCCTATTTTTTGGATTTTTATGCAGCTTGCTCATTAGATTTTGCAATTCTTGATCTTGCCAGGGTTCAGAAGATTTATCAGGGATGATTTTTGGGCAAACAGCTTCTAGCGAATCTTGTATCGCTACCGTAATATCATCTGCTATCTGTTCCAAGTCATTTGGAATATCTTCTAACCCGAGTTTTGAGTCTAGCTGATCTGAATAGAGTTTAGCAGCGTCTTTGTTGTCGCGCAGAAGAGATACATTCAACTTTGGTTTAGGAGTTTGCTTTTTAGAGAATGATTGAAAAAGCTTCTTGTTTGATGTAGGATATTTCAATGTCATTGTTACCATATATAGTGATCTGTGTCAAAGATGGATGCAGTTTTACGATATGCTCTACAAGATGTGATAAATCTTGATATATATTTCCTGGTGGTTATATAATCAAGGCGTTTTGCTTTACCTCTTGGCTTATGGACCCATGTTTCCCTATGAATTCTCTTTGTCCGGGAGATGCTATTGATGATTCTAAGCCTATTTTCTGAACAAAATTTCAAAAAGGATTCACCATTGCTATTGGTTTCCAAATGGGAAGAGTTATTAAAACCTAAAACATTGTCCCAAGCACCACTATTTTTAGAATCCATTCCGATAGATGCATTGAAATCACCCAGGTTAATGGATTTAAAGCGATTATATTTGAGCATATCGTTATTAGCTTGTCTAAGTTTGCCATAAAAGTGAGATTTTGCAGACTCAACACTGCAATCAGTAGGGGCATAAGAACATGTCAAAGTTAGGAACAAACCATGGATGATAACACGAACAGATAGTATTCTCGCTTCAAGATGAATATGCGTATCAACCAACTTCACATGAGGTGCCAAAATAAAACCTACTCCATCCTTGCTCTTAAAAATACTTATATCCACTCCAGACAAATTGCCAACCTCGTAAACTATCAGAGTCAAATTCAATGGTACCAGAGCCACAACGACGGACTTCTTGTAAGGCAAGAACGTCAAGATTTAGTTTTTTTGCTTCTTGGATAGAGTTTGCAAATTTAATGTCGCATGATAGGGTTTGTATATTGAGTGTTGAAATGTTGATGTTAACAAATTTGACAGCATTTTTTCGCTTTGAGCGTGACTTGTTAGAGAAACTTCGGTCCGAGGACATTGTTTCGTGTAACTTGATGTAACTTTTGAAGGACAGAGACAACCTGTCACAGCCAGTAGCATATTTTTCGACCCCAGCCTGGCGTCTCACTGAGGGATGCGCTCCTTGGTTACCCGCACGACGAGCGATGCGGTATGTAACTTTTGAAGTGGACATTAGAATCATATGCAATTATTTTCCCATAATTGGGGGTGTTATTGTTTGCAACACCATCACTAGGAGATTGCCTTACCAGGCTAATGGGCTCTCACTACCCAAGTGTTATATTCGTGTCACCAGCACAACCAAAATTGCCTGAAAAATCCCCAAAACTTTAACCTGGCAAATCTGTTTCAACTTCTGTTCATATTCGTGCAGCTTTCTCGGTCGTCAGAGATGCACGGTTAAAGGTGCCAAGGCCAGCTTCCTACGAGTCTTTCCAATATTTGAATGGCTTCCAGCGTATGACGTCAAGCGAGACCTGATGGGGGACTGTTCGGCAGGCCTGACAGTGGGAATCATGAGATTACCACAGGGTACATTAAGCAATGACTATCTAAGGACCTTTTTTTTTTTTTTAATCTGTACTTACTAGCACAGTAATAGCCAGCAATACCTTTGGGTGTCTTTTGGACACCCTGGTTTACTAAATGGACACACTGGTTTACTAAATGGACGCACTGGTTTACTAAATGGACACCCTGGTTTACTAAATGGACACCCTGGTTTACTAAATGGACACCCTGGTTTACTAAATGGACACCCTGGTTTACTAAATGGACACCCTGGTTTACTAAATGGATGCACTGGTTTACTAAATGGACACCCTGGTTTACTAAATGGACGCACTGGTTTACTAAATGGATGACCTGGTTTACCAAATGGACACCCTGGTTTACTAAATGGACGCACTGGTTTACTAAATGGACACCCTGGTTTACTAAATGGACACCCTGGTTTACTAAATGGATGCCCTGGTTTACCAAATGGACACCCTGGTTTACTAAGTGGACACCCTGGTTTACTAAATGGATGCCCTGGTTTACCAAATGGACACCCTGGTTTACTAAATGGACGCACTGGTTTACTAAAAAGTCACCCTGGTTTACTAAATGGACACCCTGGTTTACTAAATGGACACCCTGGTTAAAATGGACACACTGGTTTACTAAATGGACACCCTGGTTTACTAAGTGGACACCCTGCTTTATTTGTAAACATTTGGACACCCAGCTTTTCAAAGAATAACAAATTTGGACACCGTATTTTCAAATCCTGTCTTACACATTGCTTACTAGACACGTACATTTTTCCTTATCTTTCCACAGGCCTGTGGTTTATTAAGATTTTTCCTGATTTAAGGATACTTTTTTTTCGTCAAATATTTCTTTGTCCACTGGATTTTCCGGAGAGAAAGAAAAGTCATACGAAAGTGAATAAAAAAATCAGTGCCTCATAATTTGTGACAACATGGTGTACTGTTTATACCACTAGGCAAAACCTCTAAATCATTGGAAATATTAATTGCATGTAATTGGGCTTATAAATTAGGAGTATGAATTGACTGATTTGCATTTCAGTCCTAGTCTGAGTTTGCAGTGTGGAGTCCAAGTCTGAATCGTGCTCACATTATGAATCCGAAGATTTCCAAAACATTTAGCTTACAGGCGATATATTCATGTATAAACAAAGTCAAGGACGCAGCATTGAAATGTCCATTGTGAATTCTTGCATGTTATGCTTTGAAATAAGTCCGGAACTGAAAACTACCAGCAGTTTTTTGATAATAGCAATTAAAAACATAAAAAGTAAAGCATACATTAAATATATTTTTCTTTTTTTTGTAGATTGTTATCCATATTAAAGAAAAATAACAAATGTAAGCACTTTTAAATTTTTGTTTATGAATACACACCGAGAGAACATGGAAGCATTAATGATTTTAACATATTTTTGCACAGAATCCTAACCCCCTAGGTATTCTGACTAGGAACCTTCCTGAATCCTCCAAAATCCTCCAGTGCACTTTTGGAAACATGCCCTTATCTTCAAAATGCACCATGCATTTTTTGTTGATCTTTCATATTCAGCACTTATTGCCTGTACATGTACTTCTTGCCAGGTACATGTAGTAATTTTGCCCCATTTGAAGAGGTGAAAGTACTAGTTTCCAACAGTGCTGAATTTTTCAAAAAAAGTGCCCCTTGGAGGATTTTAGAGGATATGGGGTGGTTAGGGGTTAGTAGACAAATTATTCTGTTGAATTTTACTGGTACAATAAATATCGTTTAAATGATTGAGATGATACCTGTATACCAGTACAATATGTGTATGCTGAATGATCTACACATATGTATTTCCAGCTTGTCAGTCATAAGCCACGGATTTACCTTTAGACCAAACAAAAACAAGTCTCGGATTTCTGGTCTCCGCTCATCATCATTTATAGATTTCTTTTTGTTGTTGTTGCTATGAAACGATGTCCAATTGCAGCCGAAATTGCTAATTTCATAGAGCTGTTAAGCAGAGAAAATTGCTTATCAGAATTATTTGCTAAGCGGATTCTCTTGGCTGGCGGTCTGTTTTATAATGCTCAGTGAAAATATTTGATAAGCAAAATTCTCTGCTTAGCCGCTCTATGAAATTGGGTCCTGATGGTCAGCACATTGTAACCAATTATGTACATGTGCATCAGAGGCAGTCCATATAGTAGCTAAGTAGCTAACTATTTTTTTAATTGCCTGTCACGAGCTTAAATAAAAGACCAATCAGTAGAAAAGAAACAAGATTGAAAAAGCTCAAACTTATAACAGAAAATACACTGTTTTTTGGGGTTGTTTTTAAAAAAAATATTTAAAGTAATTATTACATACAAAAGTACATGCAAGGTGACTAGATTGATGAATAAATGTGTGAGGTGGTCAATACAATCAGTTGGACCATCTCAAGTTTGAACAGGCAGAGGAAACAGCTGTGCATATAATAAGGTATTTTTTATTATCAGTTATGAAATTATGATATGCAATTTCACACAGCATTCAATAATCTTCATAAGCCCAATTTGCATTTTGATCACAAGGAACATAAACGGTAATATTTGCAAAACTGCTCCTAGGATGTGCTGGTGTGCTAGGTGTTAGCTAGGTGTTAGCTAGGTGTTAGCAAGGTGTTAGCTAGGATTTAGAAATAGGGTGTCCAAATTTGCTGGAAATTTCTAAACAGGGTGTCCAAATTGTTCACTTACAATACTTTAACATGTAAATGTGAACCGCTCTGAAAATGAGTCACAAGTCGCAAATTTGACAAACATACATTTCTATGTAGCTGGAAAGAGTACATCATCGGCTTTAGTTTGGTATATATGTTAGATGTGTGTGGCATATTGCATTATGGAGATATGGCATTTGTAATAATCAATAATGTGCATAATTAACACAATTTATTGTTAGGAAAACAAGCATTCAAATGAAAACAAATGACATTTGAAACAAAGTACTCACAAAAATCACTGATTTTAATATTTTAATTGATTGAAATTGACGTTTACATGTATGTAAAAGTATTAAGAAAATTTAGATCCTAATGATGTCAAAAAACATAACCAAATATCAGTTGTTAAAAAAAAACCACCCTCTCAACATTCCATCGCCCATTACATGTAAACGCATGGTGCAACATGTGACTCATTTTCACAGAGCGGGTCACAAATGACAGATAAAATAGGGCGTCTAAAAATTGAAACAGGGTGTCCAAAAGACACCCAGACAGCCATCTGGCTAATACTATGCTGGTGTGCCCATATGTGGGCTAGCGTGTCAAAAAAGTGTGGATTTATTGAACCAAATAAGAGAACACAATTAGAATTTAAGTTTGCCTTGGGTAATTCTTCATTTTGCACCCTGCATTCAGGTCCCACATTATACAAACGGCACATCATTAGTCTTATATGGTGAATTTAGTTAAAGGGACAGTATCGTCACGATCAGAGCAGACTTTCAGCAGGGCATAGAATCGGTGTCCTAGTTTAAGATGAACACAGTGACTGAAAATTACTGGCTCATTTAATCAGCAGCAACGGTAGTGTGACCTTATCATGTAGGGTATTATTTTCAGTCAATGAGATAATCTAAAACTAGCACTCCGATTCCATGCCCTGTTGATCGTGACGATATTGCCCCTTTAAAGTAAATTGTTTAATAGATAAATAGGTAATCTCTTGTTAACCAAAAATGAAGGAAAATACACAAAAAACCCACACCGTTTTAACTGTGATTAAAAAGGTTTTCACACTGTTAAGGTTTTAGATCATTTATGAATATAAAACAAGTTTCAGAATGATACAAATTGTTGTGTTTTGTTATGTACTGTAAAGGTATGGCGTACGGACTCCTAGCAAGCCTGGCACCAGTCTATGGTCTCTACACTGCATTCTTCCCTGCTTTAATCTATGCAATGATGGGCACCTCAAGACATCTGTCTGTTGGTAGGTTCAACTTCTATCCCCATCTCCCAACCCCATCTCCCAACCCCATCTCCCAACCCCATCTCCCAACCCCATCTCCCAACCCCATCTCCCAACCCCAACTCCCAACCCCAACTCCCAACCCCAACTCTCAACCTCATCCCAACTCCCATTCAACCAAAACTTTCACAGGTCAGTTTCGCTAAATGTGAGGTTTTTTCCCCTTCATTATCATCTATGGTTTTAAAATATTAAAACTCACAAGAAGCAATATTGGTTTAAAGGGACAGTATCGCCATGATCAACATGGCATGGAATCGGAGTGCCAGTTGTAGACTAACTCAGTGACTGAAAATAATACCCCACATGATAAGGTCATTTTACCTTTGCTGCTGCATAGATGAGCCAGTAATTTTCAGGTACAGTGTTCATCTTAAATGAGGACACCGATTCCATGCCCTGTTGAAAGTCTGAGATTATTCTGAGGATTGTCATTATTGGCATCACATCTGTCGCGGGTACATCCAATATCTTTTTTCCACTTTTGTTTACCTAGTATTTAATCACGTTAATTTAATAATAAATATACAACTCGGATGGAAATGTCAACACTTAGACAAAACCGGCATGGAAACAGCTGACGCAGTCAATCTACACAGTACACAAACACATGAATATTACCTTTTGAATCAATGAATATTTGAGTAAAAGGCTTCAGAAATGTAGCATCATGCATGCCATTGTCTGTCCATCATTAAAGTATTATCTGCTAAAAAGGGTGATGGGCTGATTGCCAAAGAAATGATGAATTTATAATGAAAGTTGAGGGTAGTGGATGCACATACATGTAGATTATAATACGTGCTTATCACCGTGAAAAGCGTTAAACAGCATTGTCTGTGCTTTTCCCAATGAGGATATTACAGACCTTATAGAGACGATAAAACATTGGCAATTTGTTAAATTTAACCTGCTTGTTTTCAAGAAATTAACCTGCAAAAGTATGGTCACAATATCTTTTGAGAAACAATGAAAAACTGTTCATATGTTTTTTTTTTTTTCAGAACCTGTACCTCACTTAGCAATAGTTGAGATACATAAACACATGGTCTTAATACAAACCAAAATGATATCAATACTCCACCATGCAAAACCTTAAATCTTAGGGAGGAGGGCCAAAGTCATGGTACAGCCAAGCCTTTGAGAAGCCTGGCCAGGCCCAGGCTTTGCCCAGGCCTACATGCCTGTATAATCCTTGAGCTGAGCACAAATGACCCTTTACTAATGAATAGATCTCAAATAGCTCAGACACAGACTGGACTGATACCTCAGCTGTCTTTTGTTCCCACCTGCTGCCATTATAATGATCTGGGCTAGGCCCTCCACAAGCCCGGGTTATGTTGATTTGCGATGTACTTTGTTCTTACAGGATTACCAGTCACAAAAGATAGATTAGGAGGCCGGGTAGCCTTGGCCTGGCTTCTCAAAGGCTTGGCTGTACCGCGACTTTGGCCCTCCTCCCTTACATATAAACCCCTCAAAAAAAGTTCTGCAATTCAAGTTTGAGGGATGATATCTTTCTTGTTACTGATGTATGAAAAAAGAAACTGGTGTCATTGAAAAGCTTGATTATTCCTCTTTACAATGATGTGCCATCTGCCGTGATTATGTAATCATGGAATGTGCAGTACTCCTGAATATAGGGCAAAGTCTGAAGTGAAATGTTGCAAAAAAGCATTGTTTTCAACACCGAAGTCTCCATTTCTTGTGAAGATGCAATGTGTTTTGAATAGTGCCTAGATGACAGTGCATGTGTTGCATGAATGTCAATGGTGCCTTCAATAATGTTTGTGTGAGGTAGAGCTGCAGTTTACTGAGTGGTCGTTTGTAAGATGTTTAAAGATGCCACGCTTATCGAATCTCCTAAAGGCCCAAGCAATTGGACAACTCCGGCTGATCCTTGTTGAAGAGTGGAACGCCATCCCACAGCTTCGTGTGACGAGGCTGGTGAACAGCATGAGGAGGAGGTGTCAGGCCGTGGTTGCTGTGTTCGGGTCATCTACCCGCTACTGACTTACTGACATGTAACCATTTCTCAATAAAAGAAGGAGAGGAGAGAGTGAGAGAAAAAATTGTCTGTGTCATCATTGTTTTGTCATTAAAGTTTGGATGAATTAACTATTGAAAACAACGAATTTTGCAACATTTCATTTTTGACCTTGCTGCATATTCAGAAGGACTGCGCATTCCATGATTGCATAAGCATCACAAATGACACATCATTGTAAAGAGGAATAATCAAGCTTTTCAATGACACCAGTTTCTTTTTTCATACATCAGTAACAAGAAAGATATCATCCCTCAAACTTGAATTGCAGAACTTTTTTTGAGGGGTTTATATTTGTTTCTGTTTTACAAAAAGACGCTGAAATGTTATAAAGTTACACATTACTCAAAATAATTACGAGAAGCATGGTTTTACAGTAAATACACATGTAGCAGGCCTGTGATTTCTCAGGATTTTTCCTGATTTCAGGATTTTTTAACAAATCCCCCTTTGCCTCAAATATTTCTTGAAAGAAAAGGAGTAGCCACCAAGGACAGAAAGAAGTAGCCTGTATTGTGTCCAAACCTCTTGTTTGTGGGGATGTAGAGAGTCTGTAAATCCTCCAAAATTAAACATCCAAGGAGGTTTAGGGGGCTTTGTCCTCTAGACCAAAGGGAGATCCAGGCCCGCTACCTATTTTTCAGGATTTTTTACTTTTGTCAAATCACACCCCTGAAATAGGTCCCGAAATGAATTGATTTGGGCAAATAATTACTGAGCTTACAATAATGAAATATTGATTTGGGCAAATAATTACTGAGCTTCCAATAATGAAATATTGATTTGGGCAAATAATTACTGAGCTTCCAATAATGAAATATTGATTTGGGCAAATAATTACTGAGCTTCCAATAATGAAATATTGATTTGGGCAAATAATTACTGAGCTTCCAATAATGAAATATTGATTTGGGCAAATAATTACTGAGCTTCCAACAATGAAATATTGATTTGGGCAAATAATTACTGAGCTTCCAACAATGAAATATTGATTTGGGCAAATAATTACTGAGCTTCCAACAATGAAATATTGATTTGGGCAAATAATTACTGAGCTTCCAATAATGAAATATTGATTTGGGCAAATAATTACTGAGCTTCCAACAATGAAATATTGATTTGGGCAAATAATTACTGAGCTTCCAACAATGAAATATTGATTTGGGCAAATAATTACTGAGCTTCCAACAATGAAATATTGATTTGGGCACATAATTACTGAGCTTCCAACAATGAAATATTTTACTTCAAAGTAAGGTTGAAACCGGCAACCAACAAATATCTATCAACTTTTATATCCCCTTTGTATTCTTTTGGCCCAAAGTTGATTTTCTAAACCTTTCTGACATTTTGTTTGGTTCTTTTCTTCCCCTCGCCCCCTCTGCCCCTCAGCTCCTCTCCCCCTCCCATAAACAAATAATAATTAAAAAAAGATCCTGCTAGGTTTGAAAAGAGCAAGGTCACTAATTACACTTTTGGAAATTAAAAATTTGTAAAAAGAAATATAAACATTAGCCGGCCAACCGTCATCGGGCAAGCTTGGTGGTTGAGAGGTTATGACGTCTGCACTAGTAAGCAGACACTCAGAAAGCACCGTGTATGCAGTGCTATATACACACGTTGGTGTAGCGCAAAAATTAAATCAATTATAAATGTTATGTTACAGTTTTATTTTTTTTGGGGGGGGGTAAAGGTTGGTTAGGTAGGTTAAACAGGTTTTTTCCCTACAGCCCAACAAATACATATTGTGCCAGTGTCTTCAAAGGAACAAACATCTGAAGCAAACCAAAATTGGGTAATTTGGTTACATATAGAGTTCCACTCATGTGCTGCTCAGCATCCTCATTTAATATTTAAGAGACACTTGAGATTCTCTTGATCAGAGTTCACTGTGTGTTTGATCCCGGATATGGCCATCGTGGGGGATTTGCCCCCCTCCTCCCCTTTGTATTGAAGTAGATTGTAATCTGTCGCCCTGTTGTGAAATGTAGGTGACAAGCTTCTAGATTGACATTTTGACTGCGTGGGACGTTTTGAAAAGTAAACAAACAAGTTGAACAAAATCGGTGCAGTGAGGCACTTTTTTGGGGGGTAATTTGTTTTTTTGCCAAACAGTGTGATTCAATGATAATGCGGTTATTAGAACCAGACCAAATTTCCCATACACAAAGTATGTGGGCTAAGAGAGGCCGCACAAAAAACGTTTATTCCCCTTATGTGAAAAAGTTGTTTTAAACCCTGTGCAGCAGGAATCCAGTGGATCCAGCAATGTTGACTGCAATTGGCAGCTTTTCATGGCGAAAAAAAGAAAGAAAAATGGCAATGCACGGGTCTGAGGCAACACGCCCGGAGAATAGAAACCAGAGACTGTTTTTTGGGGTCTAATTCCACATTAACATGAATAGAAATCTGAATGCATTTTTATTATTTTCTTGTTAACCCTCCTACTACTGCAAGGGTCAAAATCAGTCAAAATGTTGATATACTTGCCAAGGTATATCTAGTGCACTTAAAAGTCAAACACTTTCAAACCTTATGTGCAGTAAGTACATTTACAGGTCAAAATGAGTCGACCGTTTTTGACTGGTAAAAGCATTGTCTGGTATTGTTCAGGGTGGTCAAAATGACAGTAAAAACCAGTCAAAAATGCCCCTGTGTGCACATTTGGGTCAACAGTCAAAACAGGCAGTTGACTGGTTTTGATCTCTACAGCAACTTTCCACTAAAGTGCATCAATAGTAGGAGGGTTAATAATACAAACTTTCACTGTGTAATACCTTCACTTTAATAAGCACAGCTGCATCTTACTGTATATAGCCTGAAGATCTGACGTCACACTTTGATGCTCATGAATTATCCCAAAATACTGGCCGCAGCCACCATGTTTTCCCCCTGAGATTCAACTTTGACCTTGATTGGTAGCTAACGCGCGAGCCTCGAAGCGTGATGTCGGATCTTCAGCACGATGTATCTAATGAAATCCCAGGAGCCTGTCTTTATCCTTGAGGATGAAGACAGGGGACCAGTCTAAGTTGCATACAACATTGTCCTACTGAAGTCAATAGAGGGCGTTCCATATGTAAGCAATGGTCCCAGGAATGCCAAGCTTCTTGAAAGAATGTCTAGGAATGTTCATGAATGCTGATTCTATGAACCCTGATGTATTTTAGATAATTATGCAGCTTGCATTCTACAGGCCTGTGATTTATCAGGATTTTGCCTCATAATTTTCTTGAAGTAGCCACCAAGGAAAGAAAGAAGTAGCCTGTATTGTGTCCAAACTTCTAGTTTTTTGTTTGTGGGGATGTGGACAGTCTGTAAATCCTCCAAAATTGAACATCCAGGAGATTCAGAAGGCTTTGTCCTCAACACCAAAGGGAGACCCAGGCCCGCTACCAATTTGTCAAGATTTTTAACTTTTGTCAAAACATACCTCGATTGATGTCAGGTGAAACAACTCTAAAATAAAATATGATTAATAATAATACATTGTAACATTCCATATAAAATTATCAAATACATGAACACAAGTTTGAAAAATTAGTCAAATACATCAAAAATGTGACCCACTCTTACAAAATGAACCTGAAGTGTAACATGCCCTTTCACAAATACGAATCAGTAGAAAATGTCATTGAATTTTCTCATTTAACAAAATGATGAAAGGAGCTGAATCTTTCACAGGTTTTTTTATTTTATACATCTATCTTGATTCAGATAAAGTATGGATGCATTTACAGACATCCACCAAAAGTGTTCACTGACTTTAAAGTTCAATTTTGTCAATTCTCACTTGACAGGCAGTTTTGCCGTGATCAGTATAATGACGGCTGCATCCGTAGACAGGATAGTAGAAGAGACGAGACCAGCTGAAGGTCCCTACAATGAAGGCGTTGAGAGAGCAAGGATAGCTTCATCACTAGCATTCTTAGTCGGAATTATACAGGTAAAATCCCCCCAAATAGAGATTGCAGTCTAGTTATCATATCATTACAGGACTGGGTGCCATTGTGTTGGCATGCTATGTATTATTATTCATGGTTTATTATTATTATTTACAAACATTTTCCAGCCAGGGGCTGAATTAGGGGAAAATATACAATGGTTCAAAAGAAGTTATATATATAAATATAAAATTTTAAAATAAAAGCAATAAGATATTCACAAAATCAAAGGTATCAAGAATATAGCAATAAAGTAGCTACAAATTTAGAAACATTAAAAGGTTAAACAGTTCACAGAAACTTTAACTTAAGATAAAAGTTAATGAGCACTTGAGAAAAAGGAATTAAATAAATAATAAATTAAAAGATGAAAAAATAAAAAACAGCAAAAGGGGGCAAAATGCAGTCATTAGGATTCTAAAAAATCTGTGATAAGGAATATTAAAGAATCCAATTGTTACAAAACAATAAGGAAAGAACCAGAAAAATTATTTATTTAAAAGGCTCACTAGGAATGGCAACGAACTGTTCTTAAATCTTGATGTTCTGCATTTGGGATCTGTGAATTGTTTGGGATTTCTGAGTGCATATGTATATGTTAAGTTTGTTAGTGCCCCACTCTCCCCCTTCCAACTTTGTTTCTGTTTTTATTTTGAAAGGGAAAATGACGTAAGTGCGTGCATAGGCCATTCCTTTTTAGGACCTTCTTCCGGTAGTGCTGGTCGAGAAGTGCGATTACTCAAGTAATCGCGAGTAATAATCATTAATCGTACTCGTGTCTTTTTACTACTCGATTAGTACTCGCGAGTAGTAACACATTTACGAGTAACGACTGATTCTTCAGTCATATAAAATCTGAAATGATATCAGATGTTTCAGAATAATTATCATAAAATATAATAAAAAGTATGTTTGAAATAGTATACTTTGGAAATACAACAATAAACAATGACCTACAATCCCGGCCAAAATAGTTGGGACGTGTGACAATAAACATACTCTCCCCTGTCTCACCACCCCCTGCTTCAATGTATTGTCCCTGAGACAAAGACAACGACTGCGGTTTGTCCGCGTCTGGTCGCGGCTTCATAGATAAACTAAGAGACAATTCAGACAATCCCGGCCAAAATAGTTGGGACACGTGGCAATGTCCCCTGCTCCCCTGCTCCCCTGCTCCCCCGCTCCCCCCACCAATGTTGTTATCTCCAGCCGGAGCACAGACCGTGCAATGAGAGCCAACATTGTCAGGGGGCCGGGGGGGGGGGGCCGGCCCAGCGAGATTTGGCCGGGATTGTAGGCGCTATGACTGGTATGAGTAAGTAATGTTAAATTTGCGGGGAATTACTTGTGATTAATCAAGTACTCGCGAGTAATTGTAATGCGATTATTCGAGTAGTGATTTTCACTGTCAACCTTCACAACAAACCACTTCTCCTATATTAACTTGATCCTCCTGTAGTAATTTGATTTTATATTTTGGGAAATTACCCAAAGTGTATAGGGGATTTTAAATTGTTTTTTAAAACCACTTTTTGTCATCATGTAGTTTGGACTAGGAGTATTCCGCCTCGGGTTTGTCAGTACGTATCTGGCGGAGCCGTTGATTCGAGGTTTCACAACGGGCGCGGCCTTTTACGTCTTCAACAGTCAATTCCAGTTCTTATTTGGTATAGATGTGAAGCGACACAACGGACCTTTCGCCATAATTAGGGTGAGAATTAAACATAAATTTGAGTATAAAATTGTCAAATAGTTGAAACCAGCAGTGTTCAGTGAGCATAGTATTTAAATAATGCTGGCCAACTGGGAGTCCACAGATTCTTATGTTACAATACATTATATACATAAACAGCAAAAGAAACGTCACCCCCTACATTTTGTTAAGTAATTATATTATTAAACATAATAAATATACAATGTTGTGGGATGGTTGGCTGCCAGGTCAACCAAATTTGCCACATTGTGTTCGTGTTACACTCCATACTCATAATATTCTTCATTAAACAAATTATATTAATTATAAAATGAAAATAATAAATATTTTTAGGGGTGACGTTTCTTTTGCTGTTATGTATAATATAGTTGTCCATTAGGCCAAAAAAAAAGTCTCCTGTTTCTGGTCATCGGTCGGCTTCAAAATCAATTTTTTTTTTTTTTTTTTTTTTTTTTGCCAACCAGTGAAATACGTGATACATCCCAGCTAACATGCATACGTTGGGCCAATGTTGGTGAACGTCAGATAAGTCGGTGTCAAAATACAGACATTGTACGGACGTTGGCTGAACGTCTTGTGGTTCCGGGTAAATTTATAAACTTATATGTTGTGCAGTATAATAGGTCTAGTTTCAATGTTGGCACAACGTAGCTATAATTTGGACAACCTAACGTCGGCGCATTATGGTTGTGCCGATGTTGGCAAAGGTTATGCAGTATACGAGGTCAATTTCCAACGTTGGCACCACGTTATTATAATGTGGGTAATGTAATGTCAGCGCATCATGGTTTTGCCTACGTTAGCAAATGTTGTCAAGTATACAAAGTCGATTTCCAATGTTGGCACAACGTAAGTTTAATATGGGCAACCTAACGTCGGCGCATTACGGTTGTGCCGACGTTGCTTAATGTTGTGCAGTAAAATAGGTCTATTTTCAACGTTGCCACAACGTAGTTACAATGTGTACAACCTAACTATGGCGCATCATACGTTGTGCCGATAAAATTGTGCATTATACGAAGCCGATTTCCAGCTTTGGTACGACGTAATTATAATGTGGGTGACGTAACGTCCCGTCGGCACATATCTCCATGAAACATTTCAAAATGTTAATGGAGATATGGATGGTGTCATGGCCGAGCGGTCTAGCTTACCGGAATCAAGTTCTGGCATTAGCAGCAGTATGTGGGTTTAACAACTAATAATAATAATAATAATGTGTGGACTTATATAGCGCACGTATCCACCAACTGAGTGGTGCTCAAGGCGCATATTATTACCCTTGCTCATAAGGCTCATAAGGCTCATAAGGCTCATAAATCATTCCTGAAACCATCTCAGCTCCCTGGGGAGTATACAGCTCAATTGCTGCCATTACAGCGCATATAGGGCTAATCAACCAACTCTGCCCTCACAGGTACCCATTTAACCCCTGGGTGGAGAGAAGCAATTATGGTTAAGTGTCTTGCTCAAGGACACAAGTGTCACGGCCGGGATTCGACCCACATTCTGCTGCTAACACCAGAACTTGAGTCCGGTAAGCTAGACCGCTCGGCCACGACACTCCACAACTGTCTTGTTCTGACTAGTTACCCCTCCCTCCCTATTCGCACCGTGAAGAGGCTGGTTATTAACTTGTCTTGTTTTGGTGCGAGGGGCTGGGTTCCTCAGTGTGGAGTTGTTGTAACAATTCAATGACTTGGAGTGGCCATCTGACACTACTGTGTCAGATTGGTTGGCGACAACCTAAAAAGTAAGCATGTTGGCCTAGTGTAATAATTATTTTGTTTGAGGCGGTCACTTAAGAATAATGGCAGACAGATTATGTTGTGTAAGAAAAATATGCTCACAATTGGTCATCACGTCAAAAGCAACATCAACTATCCCAACGTACGATCAACACGTTATACAAATGTTTGGCATGCTGACATTGGCCCAACATGTCCTGATGTTGTGGGGACATTGGCCCAACGTCTTTGACGTTGGCCCGATTGAAAAACTAACGTCAAGGCAATGTTAACTATCGACGCTGCACCGATCATAAAATATTACTTTGGCTCAACGTATGACCAATACGTTGTACAAACGTTGGGCATGCTGACGTTGGCCCAACATGTCCCGACATTGTGGGGACATTGGCCCAACGTTGGCCCAACGTTGGCCCAACGTCTTTGATGTTGGCCGGATGGAAAAACTAACATCAAGGCGGCGTCCATTGCAAATGTTAGGCCAACCATAAATTCTTATGTTGGCCAATGTTGGGCCGACGTATGCATGTTAGCTGGGATGTATACACAGTTATTGGAACCAGACCAAATTTCCCATACACAAAGTATGGTGGCTAAGAGAGGCCTCACAAATCGGGCAAACGTTCATACCCCTATGTGAAAAAGTCATTTAAAACACAGCACGGCAGAATTCCAATTGATCCAGCAAAAAAGAAAATTAAAAGTGCCGACACGTGGCTCTGAGGCCACGCGCACGGAGACCAGAAACTAGATATATATTTTTTTTGCCTTAATCAATTACCTAAAAGGTACACCAAATATTGTAATCTAAAACTTACTTCATGTGAAGTTTGTAATGGTACCAAACATCCTGAGAAATTACTCTGTCTGACATTTTTTCATAAAATGTTTAATTACAAATTTCAAATGGATCACAGCCATGATCTATTTATCTACATTAGAATGATACAATGAATTGAGCCGATAATTTCACAAGTTGGTCTCGTTACATCTCTCTTGTTTCTTATCAATTATGGATGCATTTACAGTACACAATCCCTTTAAAGATGATAAAAAACTTCACCATAATTTTTTTTCCTATTTTTGTTAGCCTTATAGTATGTGGACGTTTTCAGTATAGTATACATGTAATTATAGTTTACAAAATGTTCAAGAAAAGGAACAACAGGTTTTAAAAAACCATATCCCCACCCCCCTCCATCCCACCCCACTCCCGCCATCCTACCCCACTCCCTCCATCCCACCCCACTCCCGCCATCCCATCCCACCCCACTCCCTCCATCCTACCCCATCCCACTCATCCGTCCATCCCACCCCACTCCCTCCATCCCACCCCACTCCTGCCATCCCACCCCACTCCTGCCATCCCACTCCACTCCCTCCATCCCACCCCACTCCCGCCATCCCATCCCACCCCACTCCCTCCATCCTACCCCACCCCATCCATCCCACCCCACTCCCTCCATCCCACCCCACTCCCGCCATCCCACCCCACTCCCTCCATCCCACCCCACTCCCTCCATCCCACCCCACTCCCGCCATCCCACCCCACTCCCGCCATCCCACCCCACTCCCTCCATCCCACCCCACTCCCTCCATCCCACCCCACTCCCTCCATCCTACCCCACCCCACTCCCTCCATCCCACCCCACTCCCTCCATCCCACCCCACTCCCTCCATCCCACCCCACTCCCTCCATCCATCCTACCCCACTCC
>CM055820.1:5665944-5726289 GCA_029582265.1 Zoroaster sp. YZ-2022
ACGTCCAGTTGACCCTTGCGATTCCCCCAAATGTGGTGAACTCGAGAGTACAATTTCTGATAGTGGGGACTGCGTTCGCGCTCTCCCTGATAATGCAAATAAAAGATAGATGTTGAAACGGGACAAAGTTAATGTTACTTGGATAATTCTCGTACACCCCTTATTCCATACTAGTTTCTTCTTTTAACTTAATTGTCTAGGTAATTTCCACACACTCAATCCTATAGTTTTAAACATCATATCTTTGGGCGCAATCCCTGGCACACAGCATCTATGGGTTTCATGACTTCTGTCTACATAATTACAACAGGTACCAATACAACCATTTTAAAAGAAGTCATCCACAGTCGTGGTGGCCGAATGGTTAATAAGGCATTGGATTTGAAATCTAATGTGGTTGCCCACACAGGTTCGAGTATTGAGGTGGTTTTCCACCTGAAAACAGTTTTTTTTTTATCTGTCCCGGCATTTTTAAAAATTTCCTAGCAACAGTGTTGTGACACCTGTGTATTAGTATGTGTAAGACCCTGATACGGCCGTGTGACCGTAGCCTTGATCAAGGCGCGTCGGAACGATTTGGTCGCAAATCCGAACTCTAGCGCACATTTACACATTGTATGGACCATAGAGAAAGGATAATACATGCTGTTACATATGTACATCTGCATGTACTGTACATAATGTATGGAGTACACTGTACATGTACATGTACGGTACTAGACTTGATTTCAAGTCGGAGATCGCCGTTATTTTTGTCTGCATCAGCCACGCAAAACACCGTTTACCCCTACTGGCTATCACAGCCCTAACTTGCGATCTCAGACTTGACCCTCTTGTGTTTGTGGGATATTCATGTCTTCATAGCTAAAATTTACATAATAATACGGACGCTAGAGAGATGGCCAATCAGGAGGCCACAAAAACCTTGTAGGCCGCGTCTATTACTAACAGGTAACACTCGCTTAAAATTATTTCTGTAATATTCATTTGATGTTCAATTTGTATAGTGCTTGGTACGTAAATAGTATTTGAAATGATAGGTAAATTTAATGAGATCTTAGAGTTGTAAAAAAGCACAAAATAAAATACATAATTCCTTCTCTACAAAAACGTCTTACCTACAGTTTAAATGGAATCGTTGAGTACATCTCCTCCAACTGCATGTAGAAGATTTAGTTTGAATATTCATGTTATGAAAGGCTTTCCGACCAATCAGATTGTTCCGTCCACTTTTGGACTATTCGCAATAATTATGGTGTGTACAAACCGACGAACAACATTCCCTAGTCTGTGATCGAAGGTTAATGTCGGAGGTTAATACACAAGAGGGCGCTATTTAATGCGATCCTGCAGAGCCGTATTGGCTTCAGGCAGACAAAAAAACCACGATCACAGACTTGGAACCAAGTCTAGTACGGTACATACAGTGACCATTCGTCGTCGCGCTTGATGCTTCTGCTCATGCCAAAATTTAAGGTGGAGCTCATTTAAATGCTAATATACCAAATTCAAAAACTAAAGACGTATTCTCCATTCTCATTGGTGACTGGTTGGCTGTACTGTGCGCGATATACATAATTGTACTGTACATGTACAAACAAGGTTGGACTTTGACCTTTGTGTACTCCGTTGAGTCCATATTTGGGCAAATGTAACATGATCCATCTTCGGTTACTGTGCTTTATGGGAATACCACGCGCTCGCTGACAGCGGTAATTGGATAGCTTTGAAAGCCCGCACAGTTCAAACTCCTGTGTCTCTATGGGCTAATATACATGTACACTGCTCCAAAAAAAATAGGACTCAAAAGTATTTCTTGGTCCATTTTGTCAATGTGAGGACACAAAAGCAGTTTTTGGTGGAAGTAAAGTACTAAAGGTTACTCTGCAACATTTTAAACACTATTCACGTGTTGTGCATGTCAAATGACGGTTTAAACGTGCAGATCATGTGATAATGCATGGAAATGCAGATAACAGGAGGTTGATGGGAGATGTTTTCATTCTAATGGATGACAACGCCCGTCCTCATAGAGCAAGAATCATAACAGCGTTCCTTACAGATAACCATATTCAGCGTCTGGAATGGCCTTCCATTTCACCAGACCTTAACCCTATTGAGAACATTAATTTGGGCAATTCTCAGTTACAGAGTCAGAAGTCACAACCCTCCTGTAAGGAACGTTGCCAACCTGACAGAAGCTGTACAGGATGAGTGGAACAACCTCGACCAAGCTGTGATCCGGAACACCGTACTGTCCATGAGGAGGCGTTGTGCAGAATGTGTGCGAGTCCAGGGTGCTGCAACATCCTACTGAAGTCAATTGTGGAGTTACTCATGAAGAAATAAAGCTGATTAGCCAAGTTTGATAATGAGTACTGTACAACCGGATTTATTCAAGGAGGAGGAGGAGGAGGGGTGTATCAGAATGACGCAAGTCTTTGACGGTAAATGGGGAGACAAACAATGTGATGAAGCCAAATTTGTTGCCTGTGAAATGGAAGCAGTTTCCTGCCGCCCCCGTCCTGCCACGAGTTTCAACCTCGTACCGCATCTGTGTCTGCTCAACCATGAGATCAAGAGCTACCCAGTCAAGGAGTCCATTGAGTGTGGTCTTGCGTGCTGGGCGGAGCCTCTATGCCGCTCCTTCAATCTCTTGAAGAAAGCTGATGAGAAGATCTATCAGCTCAACCATGCAACCCAATTCGATGTTGACGTCACCGATTTCAAGAAATCCGAAAACTGCTTCTTCTATGAACGCTATGTAAGGAATGAGATCGCAAATTAACATTACAAGAAACTTATTCAGACTGAATAAACTATTTGATTTTAATCACATATAACTGTTCTCATATTCACTTCTTTATTTAACACCAAGTTATAACTTGACACATATTAGTTAGTAGTGACTCGTTTTACTATGATTTCTGAACTCTGCTGGGTTAGACCTGCCACTACAATAATGACGTGGAGGAAAAGACTCATTGTTGTCATAGGAATAAAATACAATTACAATATACAACACAAAATGGACGACTGACGAACAAAAAAGTGACGTCAAGAACACCACAGAGACGCCTATGTGACCGTAATGTGAAGGTTGACGTCATCAAGTGGAAACTGTGTTTTGTGAGACAGTAATGATAGCGAGTCAAAAAGACACTAGTACTTTAAATGATATGAAATGAGAAAACAGTGACATGCATATAATATATATATATGCATGTCACTCTTTTCTCATTTCATTTCATTATATATATAATATATATATATATATATATATATATATATATATATATATATATATATATATATATATATATATATATATATATATATATATATATATATATATATATATATATATATATATATATAATATATATATATATATATATATATTGTACTCATTCTAATGTGGATTTAAGGAAAGAGTACTCTTTCCTAATTTCGAACTAGAAAATATTTTCCTAATAATGACCCTACCTCATCGGAAAACAATATTTATAGGTAAAGTTGATACCATCATCAGGTTTTACACAACAAGTAAGTTTTACATTAATATTCAACCGTCTGGAATTGTTTTATTAGCAATCCTATACCTTACCCAAAATAAAGCAATTTTACAGCCCCCAATACAACGTTTCAGTTCAATATTATTGAAACTAAGAAAATATTTAAACTTTACCGTTCGGTACAGAGTTGAACCATTAGGCCAAAAAAGTCTCCGGTTTCTGGTCTCCGCGCGCGTCGCCTCAGACCCGCTCGTCGGCATTTTTAGTTTTTTCCCCAATGAAACGATGTCCAATACAGCCACAATTTCAATGCGTCACCGACCTATGACCAGAAACCGGAGACTTTTTTTGCCTTAGCCAAAATTGTTAGTTTTGCAATTAAATGTTAGGTAGGATTTGAAGCTTTGCACGGTGGAAGTTCAGTGGGAGTAATGTTTGCAGTAGCATCATATCTCTTGGAGTTGTAATAAATAATGTTGGTTCTGAAAAGAACTTTGAGTTATCTCACCACCGCGGTTTTTCACAGAACCAACAATTATTAGGTTCTGAGATGAACCGATGTTGTTTTAACTCTAGAGTTATCTCATTATCTCGCCACCGGTTCTTCAAAGAACCAACCATTGTTACAACTACTAAGAGATCGTTACATGATGCTACCATATCGGAAACCTTTACTCATAAAATTAAAATGTTGTTTTCGTGATATTGCTAAAATGTAAGTACTTCAGGTTTTTAGTTGGTACCTAGTCTTGGTTCAAAACTGTGTTTGTATGTTTTTGATACACAATCCGACGGTGCTACATGAACGCTACAATCACGAACCGCTACCACACACGAACCGCTATCAAACACAGTCTTGGGAACTTCGTAGAATCACCCCCCCCAAAAAAAAAAAAAACAACAACAACAACAACAACAACAAAAAAACGGGGGAAACCACTACGCATGCGTCAATTTGAAATGCTAGCGCGGTCCACATTTTTGGTGCACACGCGCATAAACTACAATGGACTGCCGTGTTCACTTATCGACATCTTCACGGCAGTAACATAAACATAGAAGCACAGTGCTGAACCATGACTAGATAAACATTTCGTCAACGTAACTACGTAACTACGTTGGCCTCATATTTAGTATTACAAAAATTGTTTTTTCCTATTAAAGGTCCTGTGAAATAGGTTTTTTTCATTGTATACAATAAAGTATGCCTACTGGAACATATATTTGTCATTTGTAAATTTTCCCCCTCGCGTTTATACCATAAAATATTAATTTTAAAATTTAGGGGGTGCGCTTCGACACGCCCATACCCCTCATTAACATAAAATTCGTGACGTACACTGAGGCGATTCCCGATCTGCGATCCACAGCACTTGCCCAAGTATGCGTCGTATACAGCGCACCACTGCATGCAGAGTGATGCTAGAGAAAAAGTTTCCTCAGGTTTTCTGTCAGGTTTGAAGCTTATTATTTTCGATAATGCCATCGAGGTGTGTCGCTGCAGGTTGCAGCAACACCAACAAAGACGGTGTTAGTCTACACCGATTTCCGTCTGATCCAAAATACAGACGTATTTGGACGACTAAAGTGAAGCTGACCAGAGCGAAGTGGTCGGGACCGACGGAACACTCATTCTTATGTATTGTAGTGCACAGGTCGAGCAGACATGCTTTGAACGGGCCTTCACAGCCAGTTCGGTATGGCTAATAAGGCCATGCTGCTACCAGCTGCAATTCCAACGATATTTCTGCTAAGTAAGAAGGCTGGGAAGGCTCCAACGAAGAAGAGAGGTGCTTTTTTAAAGCGAGAAAGACTCAGGGTAAGTGGCCATTTAATAATACTCCCATGCATAACCCAGTCCACTTCCGTGCAAAACGAGATGTTCACACCATGCTCACCGTTTCAGTGTTCACGGCATGAAAACATGCCGTGATTTTCCGCATTAATAAAAACATCGTGTCTGATTTTATATCCTGGCAAGACAAACATGAAAACATTCAACCTCTCTCATTATGTTTGCGCTTGTTTTGAGTTTTTTAAATGATCAGAACTTTGACTCAACTGTTTCTGTTATTTCATAAAATAACACCGTAATGTTAGTATTGTCTTCGGTGTGTTTTCCGACCGCATGATGGGGGCTTACGCTGCGTTTCACGGTACATAGAAATTATCTGCCTATGTGTACGTCACGAACGTTTCGCTAAAACTTCGAAAATTCGGGGGGTCAATTTTTGATTATTAGATAAACAATTAATAATCCACTCGAAACAAAACAAAACATTTAAAATTGTTTTTAATTCATACCAATCAATAAAACAGCACCAAGAAATAAACTTTGGTAAATACACTCTTTATAGGACCTTTAAAGGGACATTATCGTCACGATACACAAGGCATGGAATCGGAGTGCTAGTTTTAGTTTAACTCAGTGAAAATACTACCCATATGATAAGGTCACATTACCGTTACTGTTGCATAAATGAGCCAGTAATTTTCAGTCAGTGTACATCTTAAACTAAAAACCTGGTTTAAAAAAAATGGAAAACACCGAATTGTGGAGGCAACTGCCGCGCCTATATGATTTTATTGATGGTATTATTTCAGTTAATAGATGTGTGACGGTGCATAATGTCGTGAGTATAAATAAAGTTGGAATAACAACACAAAACTCAAAAGGCCAGGGCGTGGCACCGCCATTATTTGAAGCTGACTTTGCCAGGGGGCGACTTGACCAGTTACTGTCCATACGCCTCTTCTCCATCTCCTTCTCCATATTCACACTCGTGTTGAATTCACTGGTAACGTGACGTTCAAGATGTTTGTCCAGCCACTGTTAATTTCTTCTCGGTTAAATACAGCAACATAAAACCATAGAATAATGCAGACTTAATTGTTTAACTAAACTTATTTAATATTTATAAATTAAAATAGTTCTTATTATGTCCATATTGTTGTGCCAATCCATTATTGATGGTGCGTCACTGCGTCCCTCCATGCAGTTCCTGTCTTACAATATTTTCATTTATACGTTGGTGGATCTAGGGGGAGGGGCATATATCCTTATTTTTCATTGTCATGACTGTATGCAAATTTACCATACGCTTTTTGTGTGCCCACCTCCGGTTGTGGCAGTGTTCCCTTATTTGCCCACGTGGCCCCCTTTTTCCGTGACACTGGAACCACGCCTTATTCATTGTTGAGTGCAGTGACTCTTTGACATCATCAGATACTAGTGAAGGTCATGATGAGATGAGGATTACGCAATCAGAAACCAAACTCAAGGAGAGCTCGCATTTTGTGGTGCGAAAATTATGAAACTTCATGAGGCGGATGTTGGGATGACCAGACTGACTGAAGAGGGACGCATCGGCCCCAGACGGAAACGCATTAGACAAAAGTCCCTGTGTGGAGCAGTTACCAGATTGCATTGGAGAATAGGTGACGGCACACAACCAGGACAATTTTGTGCCCCACCACCCCCGCTGTGGGGATGAATAGGGGCATTGCTTTCTTTGCCCTCAAATATCTTGTCCCCATGCCCCCTATAACAATTGGAAATACCTTCATCAGTTGATGCCGACCACAGTAATTGCCCTCACATAAAGTAAGCTTCATAAGTAAAATTTACTTTTTTGATTTTTATGCAGAATTAGTTTGCTTTTTTTGCCGGAAGACGAGCTGCTGATTTATTTACTATTTGAACCTGCTGCACCAGTTTCACGAAAAATAATAAAATGCAGTTTGACCTTATCAATTGGACCAAGCAGTTGCTATGCAAGTACTATTATTAAAGGAGTTCAATCAAAATAGTGACCTTGGAGGCTAATTATGAACACGAGATCACGATCTCGTACGCTGCTCATTGTGTAGGCCTAAGACAATCTCCTCAGAGAATATCGATCTCCTTTATAGTTTGTGTGGATTGTAGGCCTATCATTAGAAAGAAAAATGTCCATTATCACTCAAAATTTGGCATGGGAAATCCAATTGAATATGATACTGTTAATAATAATAATGTGTGGACTTATATAGCGCACGTATGCACCAACTGAGTGGTACTCAAGGCGCATATTATTACCCCTGCTCATAAGGCTCATAAATCATTCCTGAAACCATCTCAGCTCCCTGGGGAGTATACAGCTCAATTGCTGACATTACAGCGCATATAGGGCTAATCAACCAACTCTGCCCTCATAGGTACCCATTTAACCCCTGGGTGGAGAGAAGCAATTATGGTTAAGTGTCTTGCTCAAGGACACAAGTGTCACGGCCGGGATTCGAACCCACATTCTGCTGCTAACACCAGAACTTGAGTCCGGTAAGCTAGACCGCTCGGCCACGACACTCCACATTCGCTGTGATCCAGGAAGTGGCGGCACCCTTTGTAGTACTGAAAAATAATTGTTTTTGATTCTCAGCCCCCCCTAAAAAATGTTCTGGATCCGCCCATGGATAATGTACACATTTGGTCAAATTTAATTGGTACCTAGTGATGGATCCGAAATTTGGTCAACGGAATGACGCCGGGCTCATTTTTAGTATTACAAATATTGACTGCGTTGATTTGACGTTTATTTAAATATGGTAAAAAATGGAAACAGTTGTGGGGGAAGGGGACAGATGATTTTAGAAAGTTAATATAAAAAGCACTTTAAGAAGTTATATTTGTAAATCAATTTTAGTGTTCTTGGATTGGTGTTAATTTAGTTTTTAGCCTCATTTTAGCCTATAATATTTTTCCTTCTTTTTTTCTCATCATATAATTGTGCGCGCAATGTATTTGAGTGGAATGTCCGTTGCAGTTTATTGACTCGTTAGCTTGATATGCAGTGGAACTCCGCTATAACGAACATCATGGTCTACACAACATGTACACTATTGTGTTCATTCGTCAAAGCGATAACATGATAACAATGCTCTGTATTATAATAGAACCAATGGTCGTGTTTTTGGTAGGCATAATCGTTATAGTGGTGTTCGTTAAGCAGCGTTGCACATGTACAGCCGTTGCAGCCCATCCCCCACCTTGATCCTGACTTGCATTCCTTGCCAGTGAACCTGAGGGCGCTTTGGGAAATGAAGCCCCCCCCCCCCCCGCATTAGCCCGTTATAAGTATTCCCCTTAAACTACCCACAATTGAAGCCATCCCCACACTGATCGTTTTTTTATTTTAATATTCAATTTCGAGGAAAAGTAAATTTTACAATTTCAGCCCCTTTCCATTTCATTTCTGGACCCGCCCACTGCTTGCTACGGACTTGCTACGCTCTGCAGTGCCCTCTGTCTTCAGCAGGCCCGAAGTCATGATGAGGATCACAAAATAAAAAAATTCATATGAAAATTCATTGCAGTTTCAGACAAATATTTACATAGGTTTGTACATGTGTAATAAATTGATTTCTATTAGTGCTGACTGAAACTCGTTTTACATAAGAATGTGTATCCTAAACAAAGATCTGATCATGCAGCACAGGTTTTACAAGAGAATTTTTTTCTCAGCGCCACCTATAGTTGAAAGAAGGCCAATTCAAATAAAATATTCATGGCAGCAGTCTAAAATTACCATACACTCATGGGGATGTTTATTTAGTTAAGTTCAAATACTGTGTCTAAATATCCTTGCAAGTTCTTCACTTTCATAACATCTCACTCACCATAAACAAAAAATATTTGCAGTTTAAAACTTTAAATTCACTTAAATTCAAGTGAACAAAAATTACAAATAAACGGAAACTCATCCCACTATCCACTAAAATCAAGCTACATCCTTTCGAATTTACTTTCGAAACATGTATTGTCTGAATTTGGATAAGTCAAGTGTTTAGATGATGTGTTTATTTTTTCATCATATCGATACGTTATCCTTGAAAGTTATGACGAAAAACTAAATTCTCAATTACTCTCCAAACCCCTCGCACAACACCGCGGAGGGAGAGACTGCACACATCGGAAATTGGCCGTGTGAGTGAGTGCGACACGGTATGTGCGCTGTTCAACAGTGCTTCCGTGAAGAGTCGCCATTTTTGTTCTATGCGTTTACAAGGCACTTCGCGGGCGCAAGTAAATTAGGAATTTCGTAAAACAAATCCATCCAAATGTTTTATCAAACTAAATGAAAGTGTATGTTCTAGTTACTTAAGGTCACAAAAGGTGAATTAAACTACATTTTAGGCCTGAATTACTCATCTCAATTAACATTACTAAACACATTTTCGTCAATTCCAACGTCGGCAGCGTGTGGCACAGTTCAAAACGCGTCCATGTCCATAGCATGGATATGACGTCTTATGTAACAGCATTGGAGCCTTCTCTAGCCATTCATCGTTTCAAACACCGATTTTGATTGATCAATTTTGTAATATTTGTGCGCCCGCGATATCACTTTTTGACCAACCATTGCTTATGTTTAAAAACATAGAGTCTTTCGAATTGGTGACGTCACCAACGGCCGTTGTTGGCAATCACGATCGCGCACGATCACTGTGAGAGCGCTCGTTTTTCCCCCATACCGGTATGGAACGCTACAGCTGCCTTCGGTGCCCATATCGCTTCATTCGGCTGATTCACCATTTCATTCGGCCGATTCACCATTTCATTCTGCTATATCACCATTTCATTCGGCTACTCATCATTTCATTTGCCCAATCATCATTTCATTCGGCTAGTCTTCATTTCGTTCGCCTTTTCGTCATTTCATTCGGCTAGTCGTCATTTCATTCGGCCATTCACCATTTCATTCGCCCAATCATCATTTCATTCGGCTAGTCTTCATTTCATTCGGCTAGTCTTCATTTCATTCGGCTATTCACCATTTCATTTGCCCAATCATCATTTCATTCGGCTAGTCTTCATTTCGTTCGGCTTTTCATCATTTCATTCGGCTAGTCATCATTTCATTCGGCTATTCACCATTTCATTTGCCACCAAGATCAAGCTAGCCGCGGATTCAACCGCGGATTCAGCTGCAGGTTTTCTCACGGATTTAACCGGATCGGGTCAGTTTAAAAACTGGATAGGTTGGTCCAGTGCGTGTGAATACTGCACTCAATACGGTACGTTTCCACACGGCCGGGCGCAGGCGAAATGAAATGATGATTGCGCCCAGCCTCTGTCGTTAAAAGCGTAATCTTATAACGCCAAAACCACGATATGCCCTAAGGTGAAATGTCATCTCCATAATTCGTTAACAAAAATTAACAAAAATTAACATTATAGGGGGCACAAATTGTTTTAACTTTTGATGAATTGGTCACAAATACTCTGCATTGTGTAACTATACACGGAATATACCGGCGATAATGGTACATATTCTAGCGTCACCTTGATCCTGACTTGCATTCCTTACCAGTGGCGGAACCTGAGGGCGCTTTGTGGAATGAAGCCCCCCCCCCCCCTCGCTTTAGCTCTTTTATCCCCCTTCAACTACCCACATTAGTCCCTTCCCTATGTTTGCACTAAAACCCAATTGAAGCTATCCCAGCGCTGATTTTAATATTCAATCTCGAGGAAAAGGAAATTTTACAATTTCAGCTCCTCCCATTTCATTTCTGGGTCCGCCCCTTTTTGCTACAGACTTGCCACGCCCTGTCTTCAGCAGGCTCAAAGTCATGATGAGGATCACAAAATAATTTAAAAAAATTTAATATCCCTTGTATTCATAGGAAAATTATATAAATTCATTGCAGTTTCAGACAAATATTTACAAAGGTTTGTACATGTGTAATAAATTGATTTCTATTAGTGCTGACAGAAACTCATTTTACATAAGAATATGTATCCTAAACAAGGGTCTGATCATGCAGGGAGGCAGAAAATAGGATCATACAACCAATAGGGTGCCACGGTCCCCCAGAAAATACTGTCTATTTGGAAATGTTGTACATGGTTGATTAAGGGTAGATGACTTAAAGGGAAGCATTGGTAACGATGGTAAAACTGTTACCACGAGTATGATTAGTCTCTGTGAATCATCCAACCTGTGAAAGTTGATTAAGGGTAGATGACTTAAAGGGAAGCATTGGTAACGATGGCAAAACTGCTACCACGAGTATGATTAGTCTCTGTGAATCATCCAACCTGTGAAAGTTGATTAAGGGTAGATGACTTAAAGGGAAACATTGGTAACGATGGCAAAACTGCTACCACGAGTATGATTAGTCTCTATGAATCATCCAACCTGTGAAAGTTGATTAAGGGTAGATGACTTAAATGGAAACATTGGTAACGATGGTAAAACTGCTACCACGAGTATGATTAGTCTCTATGAATCATCCAACCTGTGAAAGTTGATTAAGGGTAGATGACTTCAAGGGAAGCATTGGTAACGATGGCAAAACTGCTACCACGAGTATGATTAGTCTCTGTGAATCATCCAACCTGTGAAAGTTGATTAAGGGTAGATGACTTCAAGGGAAGCATTGGTAACGATGGCAAAACTGCTACCACGAGTATGATTAGTCTCTGTGAATCATCCAACCTGTGAAAGTTGATTAAGGGTAGATGACTTCAAGGGAAGCATTGGTAACGATGGCAAAACTGCTACCACGAGTATGATTAGTCTCTATGAATCATCCAACCTGTGAAAGTTGATTAAGGGTAGATGACTTAAAGGGAAGCATTGGTAACGATGGTAAAACTGCTATGATTGGTCTCTATGAATCATGAGATACATAGTGAACATGCATGCATATGTTTTGTATTGATTTAGATTGGAAATTAGGAAAGACAATTATTTTCTTAATTCAAACCATTGACATTATTTCATTTTCCTTTAAAAAACTCAAAGCACTTCTGATAAAAATTCTTAGGGAAGATTTACTCTAAGTTTTACATTTCAATTTGATCATTTTGTTATTTGTGTATAACCCATTCTCTACCTTAACTTTAAGATATATCTTAATATAACACTTGTAGGCTATGTGGCTTTCGTACACAAGCTCCTCTTAAGCGTTTTGTCATTTTGTGCTGTCGCTAGAAAAGCACAAAATGCAAAGATGAGTCCATTGAAGTCAGAGGCAGTACCGGTAGGTCTTATAAACATAATACTGGCTACGCTACTGAAAACAACGGTTAGTGAACAAATAGTTGGGACAGATGAAATGTCATTGAATGTTGATATAAAAACACGGGCATACGGATTATAGCTATTTGGGAAGAGAAGACAGACGTGTTTGTTGAATTCAGATTAATATCTTTGAATATCGAGAAGCTTTGTCTTTGATACCAAGATGTCAGCATTTATTGCTCCCAGGAATATTATGTTATTATATTCTTCTCTTTATTGTCTTCGAGGCGCTCCAAGCCACGTGCCCTCCCGGCTGGCTGACTTTTTGTTTTAATTACAAAATTAAATCTGAAGCAAAGCTTGTCTGAGTATAGCAAATGATGGTTGTAAATTATTTCTGTTCAGGAAAGTTAAATCCACAATTAATTTTGTCATACGAACACATTCATAGAGAACAAACGTGTGACATCACGTTACAATGGTAGCATGATGCATGGCTGCGTTGGTTCTAAACATTCTTTGTTGTTATTGTTCTATGACTCAACACTTACAAAGTGGTAAGGCGATTTGATTAAAATGACGTCATTACTTCGGCTCACTTTTGCAAGGTAACTAATCGATAACAAATAATTTGGATGTCTTGACTGAGAAACAATTAGTGGCGATTGTCATCATTTGTCAATAAGCATGAACAGACAGACGGGGACGACCTCGTACGGGGCGACTTTGTCGGGGCCGACTTGACCAGTTACTGCACAGCCGCCTCTTCTTTATCACTTGGCATTGGGGACGCGTTGGTTACTATTAGAACTCTCGAGTTAAGACAAATGTTGCACGTATCACACTCGTGTTCAATCACATGAACGGCGAGATCATGTAATCATGTGATTTAAACATGTATCGCCCGTGTTTTGTGTATTTTACCAGAAAGATTTTTCCTTTTCATCGGAACATTGTTATTTTACTTGAGGAAAGGGAAACAAAATGTTGTAAAATAACACATTTCTCAATAATTATAAACGTGTTAAAAGTTAACTGTTAAAAGATGTGATGTATTCTCTTAAAGAAGATCCACAAACCCGATGTTCCTCTTCGTCCCATCGTCGCCTCCAGAGGTTGACCCACATACAACACAGCCCGGCACCTATCTAAGATCCTCCAACCCTTGGTGGGTGTCAGCACCATGTGTCTAACTCCAGTCGCTGAGAACACCCGGGGTCTCACTCTACAACCCAGCGACATCTTGGTTAGTTTTGATGTTGTCTCCCTTTTCAATGTCCCAACTGAAGAGACGTGCCTCCTGGTGAAGGACAGACTCGAACAAGTCCTTTCCCTTGATGATCGAACATCACTCACCCCTGCCCAAATACATGATTTGTTACTAATGTGTGTTTCTTATAGTTGTTTTCAATTTCAGGGTAAGTTCTACGAGCAGACAGTTGGGACCTCCATGGGATCTTCTCTATCCCCGGTCCTTGCTGACATTTTCATGGAAGAGTTTGAAACGTATTCCCTCCTCACCGCCGACCTCCAACCGAACCTGTGGCTCCGCTATGTGGATGACATCTTTGTTGTGTGGCCACATGGCAGAGACGCACTTCAGGACTTTCTACAACACCTCAACGAGCAATATCCTAGCATCAAGTTCATGATGGAAGTAGAAGAAGGCAAGATCTCGTTCCTTGATGTTGGTAATTCCAGAAACCCAGACAGCTCCCTACACCACACATCGTTTACAGGAAGCCCACCCACACAGACAGTTACCTCAATCAGCGCTCCTTCCATCACCCTAGCATCAAGTCATTTGGTCAACCGCACCCTCGTGGAACGCACCTACAACCTATGCGACCAGGACAGTCTACCCAAGGAACTACGGCACATCAAGACTACCCTCCAGCGCAACGGATACAAACCCAGCAAGATCAACACTTCGAAGCTTGTTCCAATCCCTGACCGCAAGGATCCCCTAATCTAACCCTTTCTACTTGTCTCTTCCCTAACTAGGTTCGACGTCAACGGCGCACCCAACGGGGGGGGGGGGGGGGCTCGGGGGGCTTGAGCCCCCCCCCCCCCCAAAAGGGTGCCCGGAAAAAAAAAGGCCGGGAAAAATGGGAAAAGGAGAGAGAGAGAGGGGGAGAGAAAAGTTGCAAATGTGTTCCCCCCCCCCCCGGCCCGGCGGCAAGGTGGATTTCTTTTCATCTTATGCCACTCGCATTTTGTTCTTTCTGCCAAAATTATTTAAATTTTATTATAATGCCTCATGAAATCTCACTATAATCGTTTAAACTTGCAACAATAACATTTATCATTTGCAAGTTGAAACCAACGTGCCAATTTGTCCGGGCTAAAATATATTTTACGTGGTTCCGGCATTTTTCAATTAAGTGTTTTCTCTTTTGAAGGGGAATGCCGGATAAGTGTAAGGAAAAAGTAATTACAAAATACATACATGCCCAGGTTAGGGTTTTATTTTTTAGCAGTAATATGATATAAAATATGTGACACCGTTTTAGGATCTGGGTTTGCCGCCCACTTGTTCACGGAATTTGCCGTCCATCAATTGCCGTCCATTGATGGAAAGTATAGGTAGCACCGCCCCGGAATGATCTCTTGACCAACGTCCGCACTCCGCTGTTATTTAAAGCATAAAATTTTGCCGACAATGTACACTCAAGTTCATTTTCATCAAGAGAGAGCAGTAAAAAATCGCAATCAAGACTCCAGAGATTGGCTTCATCGGTAAGTATAATAAATTGGAAGTACAGTGAGAGGCGAGTTTGATATGTGGTGTGCGCTGTGGAAAAATGCTGTCGGTAATGTACCATCTACACCTACAGAGACTCTGACTTCAGTGCCAGGATTGGCGGACCTGTACCCGAATATACACGCACTTATCACGATATTTGCAGTCATCCCTGCTACCTCAGCTACTGCAGAACGCACCTTCAGTACCCTTCGTCGCCTTAAATCCTACTTGAGGTCAACCATGGGCAACCAGCGTCTGACAGGCCTTGCTCTGATGTCTATACACAGAGCAATAGATGTGGACATCGATGACGTCATCAATCGAATGGCACTAAAACGTCGTAATTGGACTTTTCAATTTAATACTGCCTCACTATACAATTATTGCCATAGCCTCACTATAGATTTATTAAGTAAAGTGTACATCTGTCAAAAACAAATCCATGTCTCTACTGGGACAATTTTATAGGGTTAAACATTGCTCTCTATTATACTAACGGCAACGTGGTCAAGTGGACAAGATTGGACTTTTTAATTTAATATTGCCTCACTATATAATTATATTGCCATTGCCTCACTATAGATTTGTTAAGTAAAGTGTACATCTGCCAAAAATATATGTCTCTACTGGGACAATTTTATAGGGGTTAAACATTGCTCTCTTTTATACTAACGGCACCGTGGTCAAGTGGTTAGACTGCCCGTCTTGCAATCACAAGGTTGTGAGTTCGGAATCCTAGGCTGACCGCTGATTTCACAATGCCTATATAAACTATTGTCGTCTAGTTACTGAATCACAATTGATTGATTTGTGCAGTTCGTAATTATAGACGATACACTAATGTTGGTGTGTGAGTTAGATTGGCTCTTGCCATTTTCTTGCCATTTATGCCTCTTCATATGGGAGGTTACCGAGTTCCTAATGGGAAGATCCATTCATACATTATACACACATACAACCCTAAATTACATACATTATTTACGTACATCCTAGTTGATTTGTGAGTGAGTTTTCTTTGAGCCCCCCCAAAGACAAAATCCTGGGTGCGCCGTTGTTCGACGTCACATAAACTTCAGCGCATCATCCGACAAGCAGGCATCCAAGTCAACCATTCAGCCCCCAGCAAACTTCAAGGACTTCTCCACACCCACAAGGATAAACCGGATCCCAGCACAGAGCGGGAGTCTACCGGATCCCCTGTGAGTGTAGAAAAGTCTACATCGGCGAAATAGGACGGAATCTCCCTACGAGACTGAAAGAACACCGAGCACACGGCCGCAGACGAAATTTTGAGAAGTCAGCCATCGTCAAGCACTCCCACATCAAGGACCACCAAATCGACTAGCAGGCAGCTCAACTAATCACACCCATCGACACATGGCACCCCAGACGCATCAGAGAGGCCATCGAGATCGTTAAACACGATACTGTTCTACAGGACATTGGTTTCTACATCAACGATATTTGGCGACCACTACTCCGGACCGAAGGATCTTCTATATCCAAAGTCCACAACCCACCCCAGACTGAGGGATCCCCTATATTCTTAGTCAACCACCCTCCTTCCCCCTGTGCTTGTTAACAACTGATTAAGTTCAGTGAGCACATACTCCTCTCCCCCACCCCCAAGATCCCAGTCACAACAGTTCCCGCCTGCACGCTTCAACGCACTAATCCTCTAGGATCCCGAAACCACGTGATCCTCCAGCAGCCTATACTTAAGCAGCAGCATTTCCCAGAGTCCGGCATTCTCCTGAGGACTATAAGAGCATACTGATCGAAACCTCCAGTTCTAATTACTACGGTACTCAATAGACAATTTCACATGGTGTTACCGCAATTAGTCTTATTTTTTTTTATATAATCAAATTTACAAGTAAAAACAATTGGAAAGAGCCTGTACAATAGCGATAAATCTTTAAGCGAGTAACGTAACGTGTACATGTGCATAGCCTATGCAGTGCTTGACTACAGGATATTACTCATTCATTCATTTCTTAAGACTTGTAGCTTTGCATGGTGAGGAGGATAAGTAAGACTAATTGCGGTGACACCATGTGAAGTTCTCAATTGAATAGTAATTAGTTCTGAAAGGAACTGGAGGTACAACTCGACGTTTCGATCAGTGTCCTCTGATCGTCCTCAGTGTGCTCCCGAGGACGATCAGAGCACACTGATCGAGTTGTAACCTCCAGTTCTTTTCAGAACTAATTACTACTCAATTGAGAATTTCACGTGGTGTCACCGCAATTAGTCTTACTCATTCATTTCTTTTTTTCCAGTATTGAAATACAACAATACAAAATACATGCCCACGAGTAAGCAATTAGCTTGTGAGCGTGGGTCCCCATGCATGTATGTGCTCTGAGCTGGATAAAGAAAGGATGCACAAGCATAAAAGTACCAGGCAATTGCAAGCGAGCTCAGAGCACATGCTGCGTCTATGAATAACAATACATGTATTGTAACTTACTTAACACCCTCCGACCACTTTGAACGTTTCGATTTACACCAACAAAGGACGGTGGCGGTTTGTAACCGCCCAGTGTAATACGTATGAATAACGTACTGTACACTCCTTTTTATACCATTTTTCATGCAGACCTACACCTCAGACAGTCCCTGAATGTAGTCCAGGCGAAATAATACCAAAAAAAACTCTCTAAGAATGCATAGCCAGCCATCTGCGGTGTATTAGTGTAAGGGAAAATCCCTAAACCACCCCCCCGCGCGGTTTGTAACCGCCCTGTGTAATATACGTATGAATAACGTACTGTACACTCCGTTTTATACCATTTTTCATGCAGAGCTACACCTCAGACAGTCCCTGAATGTAGTCCAGGCCAAATAATACCAAAAAAAACTCTCTAAGAATGCATAGCCAGCCATCTGCGGTGTATTAGTGTAAGGGAAAATCCCTAAGCCACCCCCCCCCCCATTTGCCAGTAGCCAATCTCTGCCCAAACACATCAATTCTGAGTTTGTTTATGTTTTTTATTGGTCAATCCTTTCCAGGCACTGTCAAGCAACCCCTGAGCATGGATGATTGATCACATATATCCTGAGGCAAGCCTGTAGACCAGGATGATTGATCACACAAAGGGTACCGCTGTGTCAAGGGATATGGGCTGTGTATACCATGTTTTGTACACAAGGTATTCCCTTGTGGCGAAGGGGTCATGGTATCTGGCTCGTGTCTGGCTGAACTATAAATAACTACACTAAAGGGGCTATGCCATGTTGTTAGGCTATGGCTGATGTAGGAACTTGAAAAAAATTAGTTTTTTGAGCGCTCAATTATGAGTAATTAATTAATTAGCTAAAATTGGCGGTTAACTACCTCTAGGGACTGTTGCCGGAGAGTTAATACACTAAACACAAACAATATACAACAAATGGACAACCAGTTTAGGAATGCACCATTGAACTATAGAATTAGTGGCATGTACTTTACAAATAGTTCCCATCTGGTTCCTATTTGTGCCTCTCCATTATTACTCGTGTGTCCCTCCAGTTCCTATATTACAGTCCTTACGTACATCATCAGATACTGATGAAGGTCATGAAGACACGAGGATCACACAATCAGAAACCAAACTCAATATTTAGTAGACTTGACCAAAGCTGTTTACATGTCACATTATAGTGCGCCAGTCTGCTATAGAGTTGTCTTCAAATATAAATGATCGACCCCTAAACAGAGAGTAGGCCTACACAAATAATTCACGATAGATTGTTGCCTAGAAGAAATAGCAAAACAAATAGGCTATAAACCGTTCCCTATATTTTACCAAACACCCCCCCCCCCCCAGTTCAACGATGTCGCAATAAATCGTCACCACAGTATGATACCACTGACTATTCGTAATATGTTACTGTGCCTATAACGTAGCCCCATTGTATATTTTAAGCTTTCAATAACGTTTATATATTTTTAAGAAGCATGTTTATTGTACGGGTGTTATTTCGATAATCACAGGAGTTTTCATTCGCTATGTGTACAAGATAGGGGCGGGTCCAAGGTGGCAGAAAAGGGGGCCACACGACCGTGAATGTGGAAATATATGGTAATGTTTTACTTGTTTCCATAGTTGATTTCCTCCTTCGCTCCCCTGGATCTGTCTACTGTGTGTATATCATTTCTGAATTGGCTATCGGCTCCCTTTGAAAAAAAAATCAATGAAATGTTAACTAATACGGCTATTGAGTAAATCTTTTATATCAAATAAGTGTTTCTAAGCAACGGCTAGTCAACAAAAGTGGTCTTCATAATCATTATAAGTCACTGGATACGTCACTGGATAGTGATGCATTTATCTGTCGAGATCAAAATCACCACGCTGACTCAATAAATCAAACATAACACAGATCTACAATAGAGCCACAACAGTGAGCACTGAATAATAATAATAATAATAATAATAATAATAATAATAATAATAATAATAATAATAATAATAATAATAATAATAATAATAATAATAATAATAATAATAATAATAATAATAATAATAATAATAATAATAATAATAATAATAATAATAATAATAATAATAATAATAATAATAATAATAATAATAATAATAATAATAATAATAATAAAGAGCGCACATATCCACCCTGCTGGGCGCTCAAGGCAGAAACAAAGAAAAACATGAATTACAAACAATATACAATGATAGCATAGGGAAAACAACAAGACAGACTTATGTCTTATTCTGGGACCAGAAACTAATAATGATATAATTAGATACTTAACGCATCAACAAGCTTTGTCTTTGATACCAAGATGTCAGCATTTATTGCTCCCAGGAATATTCTGTTATACATTCTAATTCTCTTTATTATCGTTGAGGCACTCCGAGCCGCGTGCCCTCCTGGCTGGCTGACTTGGCAAGACTCGTGCTATATCATGCTGCCCGAGAAAATGAATTGGTTCGATGCTTCGAAGGCTTGTGACGAAAGTAATCCATAATGCACAAAATCCGAGGGACTGTCCATACTTATTATCACGGAAGCATTCCGAGAAATCACCACCACACTGGCAAGTTTACTTTATTCAAAATATATCGCCTGTGTTTGGACCGATTTGACAATTTAAAAAAATAAATGTTGAATTGCTATTTTTCTGGGGTTAAGGAAGTTATAAGCTTTCATTTGAGACACTGAACGAAAAGCTCCGTCCACAAATAGTGACAGTTAATTAAAGGTACAAATTAATAAAATGATGGGTCATCATTTTAATCCTAAGCTTGCACGAGTGTGTGTGCAGTCTTCGATTGGCCAGCGCGGCTGTCAATCAGAATTAAGCACGTTTTAAACATCGCTTTTATACAGTTTCCGACATCTGAATTCATATTTTTTGTTTTGTTTTATAACGATATTATCCTTCAAAATTCGTTCGCTTTTTAAATCCTATTTTTGATCTCTTGAGCCAAACACGGGTGATATATCTTTAATACAAAAATAACTACCCAAATGTGCATTTCCATTTTTCTGAATTTCATTGTCTTCATGGTTTTTGTGTCATCTGAAGCTTCACAATTACAATTCTATCAACTCAAGACAACAACAAAATATGGATCCGTAGAGATGTTCGTCATGGACAGGATTCGAACCTGCGCGGTGAGACCCCATTGGATTTCGAGTCCAACGCTTTAACCACTCGGCCACCATGACTGCATGCTTTTATGTATTGTGTATGCATTCATCAAGAAACATGATTCGTCTGCCAACGATGAGTTAGAAAAGCCCAAGTACAAGACAGGTACCAGGCAACCGCTTTTACGTAAGTCATCCACAATCGTGGTGCCCGAGTGGTACGCCTAGAGCCTGTCTATATCCTTGATAGGATTTAGACAGGGGATCAGTCTAAGTGCGTGCTACGTTCTCCCACCACGTGGTTATGGTGAGGTGTCGTGGCCGAGCGGTCTAGCTTACCGGATTCAAGTTCTGGTGTTATCAACATGATGTGGGTTCGAATCACGGCCGTGGCACTTGTGTCCTTGAGCAAGACACTTAATCATAATTGCTTCTCTCCACCCAGGGGTTAAATGGGTACCTGTGAAAGCAGAGTTGGTTTGCTCTATATGCGCTAGAAATGGCAGCAATTGAGCTGTATACTCCCCAGGAGCTGAGATGGTTTCAGGAATGATTTATGAGCCTTATGAGCAGGGATAATAATATAATGCGCCTTGAGCACCACTTAGTTGGTGGATACGTGCGCTATATAAATCCACACATTATTATTATTATTACATTGTACTTGGTCTATTTTTCGCATACTTTCCTCGGAGTCCTCCACTACACACCGTACACGGTCCGTGGGTGAAGCACAGCCAAACAGTCACCGTGACTTACCTGCTCATGTGAAGAAGTCGTTTATAGCACATCACGGCAGAATTCCAATCGATCCAGCAATTTCGGCTGCATTGGACATCGTTTCATAGCCTTAGACGCGGAAGGCAAGATTCTCATTGGCTAAACTAGGCTAATATTTTATTCATTCCTAGGCCCCAGATTCCTATATAAACCCAGAGATTTTCTTATCTCGAGGAAGTGCAGTTCCGAATAATATCCGTAGTGCGATTCGATCCATAACAGTACGATATACTTGTACCTAACTATAACTTGTAGTTGCGACGGTCCGGTGCCTCGTTCGTTGACCCAACGACGCAGTGCTTCGATTGACCATTGGCTCGCCTAGCTAGTGCGGTCGGATACACACTTTGGCCCCGTCCAGGCACACCCTTGTAGTCAAGCCTTGGTGGTCCGTGTCGTCAAGACTGACCAGCCGTCTCTCGGTGTAGCATGCAGTGCCCGTACCGAGTTGACAAGCCGCACGAGAGAACGATGGTCCCACTGACTTTATCCGATCCCTTAGTTGGTATTCGTACACTATTCGGAACTCGTACAGCACAAGCAAAATACCTGAATTATGCTACCACTCCTTTCACATGTTTTAGTGCCTGTTATTATTGTTGAACTAATAGTGAAAATGTTAATAAACCAATCCCAATTGATTGTCATAAAAATGTTTGTTTACGCCCCTTATTATTTTGTTGACCTACAATAGTGGGAATACAACAATATAAATGATCGCCCCTAAAAGAAGAGTACATATTGTTCCATATCACTTATTGTATTGTATTTTGATCACGGACCTCAACATTCCAACTCCAACATTTCAAAATTGGCTAATACTCTCTTTGAATCAATGAAAGGTTGCCAACTAATTACTGACACGGCTATTGAGTAAACCTCTTATATGAAATGACTGTTTCTAAGCAACGGGTAGACAACAAAGGGTCTTCAAAAACAAAACGTCACTGAACGTTGATGTAGTGAACAAAACCACCACAGTGAACCAAACAGAACACAGACCTACAATAGAGCTACAACAGCGAGCACTGCAACAGTGAGCGCAATTTTAACCAGAACTTTGTGAGGATACGGTAATCAGATAAACTCATTTCTACTCTGGGACCAGAGACACAGACTGGTATAATTGAATACTTTGTGCATCATAACTAGCTTTGTCTTTGATACTAAGATGTCAGCATTTATTGCTCCCAGGAATATTCTGTTATATTTTCTTCTCTTCATTATCGTTGAGGCGCTCCAAACCTCGTGCCCTACAGGCTGGCTGACTTGGCAAGACTCGTGCTACATCTTGCTGCCTGAGAAAATGAATTGGTTCAAAGGTTCGAAGGCTTGCGACCGGCTCGGGGTAAGCATGGTCGTCCCAAACTCACAAATAGAACATGATTTCATTTGGAAAGAAATGAAAATGCAGATGGAAGTATTTGGCAACAAATCCAGACAGTTAGAACTGTGGATTGGCTGTAAAAATATTTATAATAATACAGGCCAAGTCTTGATGTGCTCAGGTGTAAAAGGCGATCCTGTCTATACCAACTGGGGTGGAAGACAACCGTCCTTTGTCAAGGAAGAGGAGTGTATCAGAATGGCAGAAAAGTATAGCGGTAAATGGGGAGACAAACAATGTGATGAGTCCAAATTTGTTGCCTGTGAAATGGAAGCAGTTTCCTGCCGCCCCCGTCCTGCCACGAGTTTCAACCTCGTACCGCATCTGTGTCTGCTCAACCATGAGATCAAGAGCTACCCGGTCAAGGAGTCCATTGAGTGTGGTCTTGCGTGCTGGGCAGAGCCTCTATGCCGCTCCTTCAATCTCTTGAAGATAGCTGATGAAAAGATCTGTCAGCTCAACAATGCAACCCAATTCGAGGCTGACGTCACCGATTTCAATCAATCCGAAAACTGCTTCTTCTATGAACGCTATTAAGGGCATGAGACCACTAGGTGACATTTTAAGAAACGTAATATTCAGACTGAATAAACTATTTGATTTCAAGCACATAGAACTATTGTCATAATCACTTCTATATTCAGCACCGAGTTATAAGCTAGATACCTTATTAGTAGTGACTCGTTTTACTATGATTTCTGAACTTCAACGAACTGTGCTGGAGTTAGGCCTAACTCTATATAACAATGACGTGGAGGAAAAGACTCATTGTAGTCATAGAAATAAAATACAATTATTGTTGGGAAACAAAACATGTTTCAGGAGTGTACAAATGCAATACAAAATGAACGACTGGCGAACAAAACAGTGACGTCAACAACACCACAGAGACGCCTACATATGTAAACGTAATGCACAGGACATCAGGATGACATCATCAAGTGGAAACTGTTTTTGAGACAGTAAAGATAGCGAGTCACAAAGACACTAGTACTTAAAATGATATTTTTGTTAAAAGTGTTATACTGCTCAAAGGTAAGATATAGTATTAGTAATGTTGGCAAAACTGCTTTTGAATCAAGTTTATACATTACAAAACTACTGCGACAGTTTCAGCTTATTATAACGAGAAAACAGTGAAATGCATACATATATTTTGTACTCATTCTAATGTGGATTTAAGGAAAGAGTATTCTTTCCTTAATTCGAACTAGAAAATATTTAACTTTTCCTAATAATGGATCGGAAAACAATATTTATAGGTAAAGTTGATATAATCATCAGGTTTTACACAACAAGTAAGTTTTACATTAATATTCAACAATCTGGAATTGTTTTATTAGCAATCCTATACCTTACCCAAAATAAAGCAATTTTAATGTTCTTTGATTATTGTTATTTTACAGCCCCAATACAACGTTTCAGTTCAATATTATTGAAACTAAGAAAATATTTAAACTTTACCGTTCGGTACAGAGTTGAACCATTAGCCAAAAAAGTGTCCGGTTTCTGGTCTCCGCGCGCGTCGCCTCAGACCCGCTCGTTAGCATTTTTAGGTTTTTTTTTGCTTGTTTTTTTTTTTTTTTGTATGAAACGATGTCCAATACAGCCATAATTACTAGATCGTTTGGAATTCTGCCGTGCTGTGTTTTAAACAAATTTTTATCAGATATGGGTATCAACGTTTGCCGATTTGTGAGGCCTCTCTTAGCCACCATACTTTGTGTATGGGAAATTTCGTCTAGTTCCAATAAACACATACATGTATAACGTATTTCACTGGTTGGCCAAACAAACAGATGGTTGGCAAAAAAGTGCGTCACCGACCAGAAACTGTGGACTTTTTGCCTTAGCCAAAATTGTTAGTTTTGCAATTAAATGTTAGGTAGGAATTGAAGCTTTGCACGGTGGAAGTTCAGTAGGAGTAATGTTTGCAGTAGCATCATATCTCTTAGGAGTTGAAATAATAATGTTGCTTCTGAGAAGAACTCTGAGTTTTCTCACCACCGCGGTTTTCACAGAACCAACAATTATTAGTTTCTGAGAAGAACCGATGTCGTTGTAACTCATTATCTCACCACCGGTTCTTCAAAGAACCAACAATTGTTACAACTCCTAAGAGATCGTGGTGCTACCATATGGCAAACCTTACTCATAAAATTAAAATGTTGTTTAAATTGCTAAAATGCAAGCACTTTGTTTAGTTGGTACCCAGTTTAGTTGGTTTTTAGTTGGTACCCAGTGGTGGATAAAAACAACTGGCCAACGTAATTACGTCGGCCTTATATTTAGTATTACAAAAATTGGCTGTTTTAGTTGGATGATTTTATTCTTTTAAAGGGACAGTATCGCCACGATCAACATGGCATGGAATCGGATTGCTAGTTTTAGTTTAACTCAGTGTCTGAAAATAATACTCATGAGGTCATATTGCCGTTGCATAATCAATGAGCCAGTAAGTTTCAGTCACTGTGTTCATCTTAAACTATAGAACACCAATTCCATGCCCTTTTGAAAGTCTGCTCTGATCGTGACGATACTGTCCCTTTAATATGGTAAAAATAGAAAAGTAAAAACTGTGGGGGGCAACCGCCACGCCAGTATGATTGGTGGTATTATTTCAATTAACAGATGTGTGACTGTCTTAATTGCATAATGTCTTGAGTATAAATAAAGTTGGAATAACAACACAAAACTCAAAAGGGCGTGGCACCGCCATTATTTGAAGCTGACTTTGCCAGGGGGCGACTTGACCAGTTACTGTCCATACGCCTCTTCTCCATCTCCTTCTCCATATTCACACTCGTGTTGAATTCACTGGTTGAATCACGATTTAAGCGAGTAATGTGACGTTCAAGATGTTTGTCCGGCCACTGTTAATTTCTTCTCGGTTAAATACAGCAACATAAAACCATAGAATAATGCAGACTTAATTGTTTAACTAAACTTCTTTAATATTTATAAATTAAAATGGTTCTTATTGTGTTCATATTTTTGTGCCAATCCATTATTGATGGTGAGTCCCTCCATGCAGTTCCTATAATTATTACAATATTTTCATTTATACGTTGGTGGATCTAGGAGGAGGGCATATATCCTTCTTTTTCATTGCCATGACTGTATGCAAATTTACCATACGTTTTTGAGTGCCCACCCTCGTTGTGGCAGTGTTCCCTATTTGCCCACGTGTCCCCTTTTCCCGTGACACTGGAACCACGCCTTATTCCTTGTTACGTAGGCCTACTTACTGAGTGCAGTGACTCGGACATCATCAGATACTAGTGAAGGTCATGATGAGATGAGGATTACACGATCAGAAACCAAACTCAAGGAGAGCTCGCATTTTGTGGCGCGTTAAGGGAGACATCGAATTCTAACCTGCGGTTAAGCCTTGCGGGCATTCGCAAGTTACACGTTTGCTGGAAAGTAAGGAGCTCATTATCTACGGGTCACTGCACATTGAGGGGTTTCGTCATGAGCATATTCATAGCTCTAGCTGGAGGCAGCAAATCCTGCCGGCAGGACAAAGGACCAATTTATTGGGCTGTAATCCCCTACTTATCTGCAGTAAGTTGACAAAAGGTTGACTAAGGCCTTTGTGTTTGGATTTTGGGGAGAGTTGTGGCTTTGATACAAGTGTGAAAACGGACATGACCACTCTAAAAATATACATGTATATTTTGTACAATGTACATGTACTGATAAGTATAACCGTTCAGTATGTCATTGAAAACAATTATCTAATTATTGATAGTTTCTTTTTTACAGATTAGATTTTTCATGTCACCACCCCTGGAGTCTCTTTAATAATTTCGACAATTTACGCAATTATATTTGGAAAGCAGCTTCTGGAAAATGTCTTTTTCATCGGAACGTTGCTATTTCACTTGAGGAAAAGATAAAAAATGAGTAAAATAATCATGATCAGCATGGTTTCACAGTAAATTATTTTATTTTAGATAAAGTGATGACAAATGCTGTAAAATTTCTCAAAATAGTTTTGAAAAAAGCATAGTTTTACAGTAAATATGTACCAAAATGATATAATGGAGGTCCCGCCAGAAATTTCTGGCACATCTATTGCTAATCAACTGTATTCAAATTCCCCTGAAGACGATCACAGTATACTGATCGAAAAGTCGAACTATCACACCACCAATTTTTCTCAGAAACGGCACTTAATTGAGAGATAGTTCAAACCTTACTCTTAAAATCGTACTCAAACATGAATTAAAGGTCCCTCTGCAATGGCAGAATACTGCACTATTACTGCATTCAAATGTGATAGCTCGATATGGCTGTATTACATTTTCATTAAAGCAATCGTTGAGTTAAAAGACAAACAATTTGCCATCACCTCACTGAGCAAAATACAAAAATGGCATTATTCAAAAATTAAGGAAGTGTTTAAGTTATCAATATATTGAAACAATGGTTTGTATGCCAACTGAATTTGCAAAACATTCAATAATACTTTTATCCTCGAATCTGGATAATTTGAGTTACCATGCAATTGGTTTTATGGTCAGAAGCATGGATATTTGGTAAAATATGTATCTACATAAAATTGTATTTTATAGGCCGTCTAATATTTTACCCATTGCTCTATTATACATCTCTATCTGATAGAGATAGCATCCATTTCATACAGCGATGAGACACTCTTCATTTTGCAAGGCCAACCTCAGAAAGAAACTGGTTTTTAATTTCCTGTATTACTACGTTCGCTACGTTTAGTATTATCTAAACTAACAGAGGTAGGCTACTTGGCGGAGCGATGACATAGAATTTGCTAGTTTTGATAAGCCAACCTGAAAGGAAAAACAATTTTTAATTTCCTGCGTGAATTTTTGGAGGCAGTTTGTGCATTGTCACGTCTGAGCAACATGTACAACAAAGCCGTCGCAAGCGTAACGGATTGTTGCTACAAGTAACTATTATAATTACTAAAAGCCGTTAGAACTGTTTTACCGAACGAATAGAGCTGCCACATATTTAGTACATATTTAACTGAACGAGGTTATCTACATATCTATGATACTCATTTGAACAACTGAGGGTCTGTTTGTTTCACACATATCCGGATCTCGATCACCAGACAGTCCGTACGGTTTGCTGATCCTGCTCGCGCAGTGGATACGTGCTAGATCCAAGATGGCGCAAACGAAAATAACTAGACGAAAATTATTACAGAATTCATTAATTCATGTTTGAGTACGATTTTAAGAGTAAGGTTTGAACTATCTCTCAATTAAGTGCCGTTTCTGAGAAAAACTGGTGGTGTACAGTGTGATAGTTCGACTTTTCGATCAGTATACTGTGATCGTCTTCAGGGGAATTTGAATACAGTTGATTAGCAATAAAGATGTGCCAGAAATTTCTGGCGGGACCTCCATTATATCACTTCGGTACATATTTACTGTAAAACTATGCTTTTTTCAAAACTATTTTGAGAAATTTTACAGCATTTGTCATCACTTTATCTAAAACAAAATAATTTACTCTGAAACCATGCTGATCATGATTATTTTACTCATTTTTTATCTTTTCCTCAAGTGAAATACAAATAGCAACGTTCCGATGAAAAAGACATTTTCCAGAAGCTGCTTTCCAAATATAATTGCGTAAATTGTCGAAATTATTAAAGAGACTCCAGGGGTGGTGACATGACAAATCTAATCTGTAAAAAAGAAACTATCAATAATTAGATAATTGTTTTCAATGACATACTGAACGGTTATACTTATCAGTACATGTACATTGTACAAAATATACATGTATATTTTTAGAGTGGTCATGTCCGTTTTCACACTTGTATTAAAGCCACAACTCTCCCCAAAATCCAAACACAAAGGCCCTAGTCAACCTTTTGTCAACTTACTGCAGATAAGTAGGGGATTACAGCCCAATAAATTGGTCCTTTGTCCTGCCGGCAGGATTTGCTGGCTCCAGCTAGAGCTAGGAATATGCTCATGACGAAACCCCGCAATGTGCAGTGACCCGTAGATAATGAGCTCCTTCCTTTCCAGCAAACGTGTAACTTGAGTTACCGCGAGTGCCCGCAAGGCTTAACCGCAGGTTAGAATTCGATGTCTCCGAGGCCGATGTTTGGACGACCAGATTGACTGAAGAGGGACGCATCGGCCCCAGACGGAAACGCAGTAGACAAAAGTCCCTGTGTGGAGCAGTTACAAGATTGCATTGGAGAATAGGTGACGGCACACAACCAGGACAATTTTGTTGTGCCCTCCCCCATCCCCGCTGTGGGGATGAATAGGGGCAGTGCTTTCCTTGCCCTCAAATATCTTCAATAATTACGATGTCCCCAGGACCCCTATAACAATTGGAAATACCTTCGTCAGTTGATGCCGACCACGAGATTGCCCTCACATAAAGTAAGCTTTGAAATAACAATGTAATTTTGGGCTCGAGTATTGTTATTTATTATTCAGTTATTTTAGGTTCAATAACCTTTTATTCTAGGGTCTCGAAAAAGGGGAGGGGCAATTAGCAAAAAAGGAAACACTCAAAACGTATGGTAAATTTACATACACGGCGAGAAAGGGAGAAATACCTCTTTGCACCTCCCTTCTACCCTGGATCCGTCAAGGTTTAATTCGGTAAATTTGAGTTCAAGAAGTATACGTAATTATTCTGTTACAGGTTCGATGAGGAACTTAATTATTCTCTTCTATTAAATGTTCACCATGAACAATAGATGGCGCACTTTAGTATTATCATAGAGCTATAAAACCGAAACATGGTCGTTAGACTCGACAAGACCCAGGTGTGGCGATGACGATGATGAACGCCTTCCCATCCCTACCCACCCCCTTCCGTTTGAAGGGATAGGAATGGGAACACCCCCCCCCCCCCCACACACACACACAATAATTTCCCCTAAGATAAAAGTATAATTTAGAGCGCACAAGATCCGATGGACTACCACTGATCTCTATCATTATGACTGATAGAGGGTTGCCCTTGGTACCTACACCTCAGACAGTCCCTGAATGTAGTCCAGGCGAAATAATACCAAAAAAAACTCTCTAAGAATGCATAGCCAGCCATCTGCGGTGTATTAGTGTAAGGGAAAATCCCTAAACCACCCCCCCCCCCCCGCGCGGTTTGTAACCGCCCTGTGTAATATACGTATGAATAACGTACTGTACACTCCGTTTTATACCATTTTTCATGCAGAGCTACACCTCAGACAGTCCCTGAATGTAGTCCAGGCCACATAATACACAAAATAACTCTCTAAGAATGCATAGCCAGCCATCTGCGGTGTATTAGTGTAAGGGAAAATCCCTAAGCCACCCCCCCCCCCATTTGCCAGTAGCCAATCTCTGCCCAAACACATCAATTCTGAGTTTGTTTATGTTTTTTATTGGTCAATCCTTTCCAGGCACTGTCAAGCAACCCCTGAGCATGGATGATTGATCACAGATATCCTGAGGCAAGCCTGTAGACCAGGATGATTGATCACACAAAGGGTACCGCTGTGTCAAGGGATATGGGCTGTGTATACCATGTTTTGTACACAAGGTATTCCCTTGTGGCGAAGGGGTCATGGTATCTGGCTCGTGTCTGGCTGAACTATAAATAACTACACTAAAGGGGCTATGCCATGTTGTTAGGCTATGGCTGATGTAGGAACTTGAAAAAAATTAGTTTTTTTGAGCGCTCAATTAAGGAGTAATTAATTAATTAGCTAAAATTGGCGGTTAACTACCTCTAGGGACTGTTGCCGGAGAGTTAATACACTAAACACAAACAATATACAACAAATGGACAACCAGTTTAGGAATGCACCATTGAACTATAGAATTAGTGGCATGTACTTTACAAATAGTTCCCATCTGGTTCCTATTTGTGCCTCTCCATTATTACTCGTGTGTCCCTCCAGTTCCTATATTACAGTCCTTACGTACATCATCAGATACTGATGAAGGTCATGAAGACACGAGGATCACACAATCAGAAACCAAACTCAATATTTAGTAGACTTGACCAAAGCTGTTTACATGTCATATTATAGTGCGCCAGTCTGCTATAGAGTTGTCTTCAAATATAAATGATCGACCCCTAAACAGAGAGTAGGCCTACACAAATAATTCACGATAGATTGTTGCCTAGAAGAAATAGCAAAACAAATAGGCTATAAACCGTTCCTATATTTTACCAAACACCCCCCAGTTCAACGATGTCGCAATAAATCGTCACCACAGTATGATACCACTGACTATTCGTAATATGTTACTGTGCCTATAACGTAGCCCCATTGTATATTTTAAGCTTTCAATAACGTTTATATATTTTTAAGAAGCATGTTTATTGTACGGGTGTTATTTCGATAATCACAGGAGTTTTCATTCGCTATGTGTACAAGATAGGGGCGGGTCCAAGGTGGCAGAAAAGGGGGCCACACGACCGTGAATGTGGAAATATATGGTAATGTTTTACTTGTTTCCATAGTTGATTTCCTCCTTCGCTCCCTGGATCTGTCTACTGTGTGTATATCATTTCTGAATTGGCTATCGGCTCCCTTTGAAAAAAAAATCAATGAAATGTTAACTAATACGGCTATTGAGTAAATCTTTTATATCAAATAAGTGTTTCTAAGCAACGGCTAGTCAACAAAAGTGGTCTTCATAATCATTATAAGTCACTGGATACGTCACTGGATAGTGATGCATTTATCTGTCGAGATCAAAATCACCACGCTGACTCAATAAATCAAACATAACACAGATCTACAATAGAGCCACAACAGTGAGCACTGAATAATAATAATAATAATAATAATAATAATAATAATAATAATAATAATAATAATAATAATAATAATAATAATAATAATAATAATAATAATAATAATAATAATAATAATAATAATAATAATAATAATAATAATAATAATAATAATAATAATAATAATAATAATAATAATAATAATAAAGATTTTTAGCGCGCACATATCCACCCTGCTGGGCGCTCAAGGCGCGGAAACAAAGAAAAACATGAATTACAAACAATATACAATGATAGCATAGGGAAAACAACAAGACAGACTTATGTCTTATTCTGGGACCAGAAACTAATAATGATATAATTAGATACTTAACGCATCAACAAGCTTTGTCTTTGATACCAAGATGTCAGCATTTATTGCTCCCAGGAATATTCTGTTATACATTCTAATTCTCTTTATTATCGTTGAGGCACTCCGAGCCGCGTGCCCTCCTGGCTGGCTGACTTGGCAAGACTCGTGCTATATCATGCTGCCCGAGAAAATGAATTGGTTCGATGCTTCGAAGGCTTGTGACGAAAGTAATCCATAATGCACAAAATCCGAGGGACTGTCCATACTTATTATCACGGAAGCATTCCGAGAAATCACCACCACACTGGCAAGTTTACTTTATTCAAAATATATCGCCTGTGTTTGGACCGATTTGACAATTTAAAAAAATAAATGTTGAATTGCTATTTTTCTGGGGTTAAGGAAGTTATAAGCTTTCATTTGAGACACTGAACGAAAAGCTCCGTCCACAAATAGTGACAGTTAATTAAAGGTACAAATTAATAAAATGATGGGTCATCATTTTAATCCTAAGCTTGCACGAGTGTGTGTAGTCTTCGATTGGCCAGCGCGGCTGTCAATCAGAATTAAGCACGTTTTAAACATCGCTTTTATACAGTTTCCGACATCTGAATTCATATTTTTTGTTTTGTTTTATAACGATATTATCCTTCAAAATTCGTTCGCTTTTTAAATCCTATTTTTGATCTCTTGAGCCAAACACGGGTGATATATCTTTAATACAAAAATAACTACCCAAATGTGCATTTCCATTTTTCTGAATTTCATTGTCTTCATGGTTTTTGTGTCATCTGAAGCTTCACAATTACAATTCTATCAACTCAAGACAACAACAAAATATGGATCCGTAGAGATGTTCGTCATGGACAGGATTCGAACCTGCGCGGTGAGACCCCATTGGATTTCGAGTCCAACGCTTTAACCACTCGGCCACCATGACTGCATGCTTTTATGTATTGTGTATGCATTCATCAAGAAACATGATTCGTCTGCCAACGATGAGTTAGAAAAGCCCAAGTACAAGACAGGTACCAGGCAACCGCTTTTACGTAAGTCATCCACAATCGTGGTGCCCGAGTGGTACGCCTAGAGCCTGTCTATATCCTTGATAGGATTTAGACAGGGGATCAGTCTAAGTGCGTGCTACGTTCTCCCACCACGTGGTTATGGTGAGGTGTCGTGGCCGAGCGGTCTAGCTTACCGGATTCAAGTTCTGGTGTTATCAACATGATGTGGGTTCGAATCACGGCCGTGGCACTTGTGTCCTTGAGCAAGACACTTAATCATAATTGCTTCTCTCCACCCAGGGGTTAAATGGGTACCTGTGAAAGCAGAGTTGGTTTGCTCTATATGCGCTAGAAATGGCAGCAATTGAGCTGTATACTCCCCAGGGAGCTGAGATGGTTTCAGGAATGATTTATGAGCCTTATGAGCAGGGATAATAATATAATGCGCCTTGAGCACCACTTAGTTGGTGGATACGTGCGCTATATAAATCCACACATTATTATTATTATTACATTGTACTTGGTCTATTTTTCGCATACTTTCCTCGGAGTCCTCCACTACACACCGTACACGGTCCGTGGGTGAAGCACAGCCAAACAGTCACCGTGACTTACCTGCTCATGTGAAGAAGTCGTTTATAGCACATCACGGCAGAATTCCAATCGATCCAGCAATTTCGGCTGCATTGGACATCGTTTCATAGCCTTAGACGCGGAAGGCAAGATTCTCATTGGCTAAACTAGGCTAATATTTTATTCATTCCTAGGCCCCAGATTCCTATATAAACCCAGAGATTTTCTTATCTCGAGGAAGTGCAGTTCCGAATAATATCCGTAGTGCGATTCGATCCATAACAGTACGATATACTTGTACCTAACTATAACTTGTAGTTGCGACGGTCCGGTGCCTCGTTCGTTGACCCAACGACGCAGTGCTTCGATTGACCATTGGCTCGCCTAGCTAGTGCGGTCGGATACACACTTTGGCCCCGTCCAGGCACACCCTTGTAGTCAAGCCTTGGTGGTCCGTGTCGTCAAGACTGACCAGCCGTCTCTCGGTGTAGCAGTGCCCGTACCGAGTTGACAAGCCGCACGAGAGAACGATGGTCCCACTGACTTTATCCGATCCCTTAGTTGGTATTCGTACACTATTCGGAACTCGTACAGCACAAGCAAAATACCTGAATTATGCTACCACTCCTTTCACATGTTTTAGTGCCTGTTATTATTGTTGAACTAATAGTGAAAATGTTAATAAACCAATCCCAATTGATTGTCATAAAAATGTTTGTTTACGCCCCTTATTATTTTGTTGACCTACAATAGTGGGAATACAACAATATAAATGATCGCCCCTAAAAGAAGAGTACATATTGTTCCATATCACTTATTGTATTGTATTTTGATCACGGACCTCAACATTCCAACTCCAACATTTCAAAATTGGCTAATACTCTTTGAATCAATGAAAGGTTGCCAACTAATTACTGACACGGCTATTGAGTAAACCTCTTATATGAAATGACTGTTTCTAAGCAACGGGTAGACAACAAAGGGTCTTCAAAAACAAAACGTCACTGAACGTTGATGTAGTGAACAAAACCACCACAGTGAACCAAACAGAACACAGACCTACAATAGAGCTACAACAGCGAGCACTGCAACAGTGAGCGCAATTTTAACCAGAACTTTGTGAGGATACGGTAATCAGATAAACTCATTTCTACTCTGGGACCAGAGACACAGACTGGTATAATTGAATACTTTGTGCATCATAACTAGCTTTGTCTTTGATACTAAGATGTCAGCATTTATTGCTCCCAGGAATATTCTGTTATATTTTCTTCTCTTCATTATCGTTGAGGCGCTCCAAACCTCGTGCCCTACAGGCTGGCTGACTTGGCAAGACTCGTGCTACATCTTGCTGCCCGAGAAAATGAATTGGTTCAAAGGTTCGAAGGCTTGCGACCGGCTCGGGGTAAGCATGGTCGTCCCAAACTCACAAATAGAACATGATTTCATTTGGAAAGAAATGAAAATGCAGATGGAAGTATTTGGCAACAAATCCAGACAGTTAGAACTGTGGATTGGCTGTAAAAATATTTATAATAATACAGGCCAAGTCTTGATGTGCTCAGGTGTAAAAGGCGATCCTGTCTATACCAACTGGGGTGGAAGACAACCGTCCTTTGTCAAGGAAGAGGAGTGTATCAGAATGGCAGAAAAGTATAGCGGTAAATGGGGAGACAAACAATGTGATGAGTCCAAATTTGTTGCCTGTGAAATGGAAGCAGTTTCCTGCCGCCCCCGTCCTGCCACGAGTTTCAACCTCGTACCGCATCTGTGTCTGCTCAACCATGAGATCAAGAGCTACCCGGTCAAGGAGTCCATTGAGTGTGGTCTTGCGTGCTGGGCAGAGCCTCTATGCCGCTCCTTCAATCTCTTGAAGATAGCTGATGAAAAGATCTGTCAGCTCAACAATGCAACCCAATTCGAGGCTGACGTCACCGATTTCAATCAATCCGAAAACTGCTTCTTCTATGAACGCTATTAAGGGCATGAGACCACTAGGTGACATTTTAAGAAACGTAATATTCAGACTGAATAAACTATTTGATTTCAAGCACATAGAACTATTGTCATAATCACTTCTATATTCAGCACCGAGTTATAAGCTAGATACCTTATTAGTAGTGACTCGTTTTACTATGATTTCTGAACTTCAACGAACTGTGCTGGAGTTAGGCCTAACTCTATATAACAATGACGTGGAGGAAAAGACTCATTGTAGTCATAGAAATAAAATACAATTATTGTTGGGAAACAAAAACATGTTTCAGGAGTGTACAAATGCAATACAAAATGAACGACTGGCGAACAAAACAGTGACGTCAACAACACCACAGAGACGCCTACATATGTAAACGTAATGCACAGGACATCAGGATGACATCATCAAGTGGAAACTGTTTTTGAGACAGTAAAGATAGCGAGTCACAAAGACACTAGTACTTAAAATGATATTTTTGTTAAAAGTGTTATACTGCTCAAAGGTAAGATATAGTATTAGTAATGTTGGCAAAACTGCTTTTGAATCAAGTTTATACATTACAAAACTACTGCGACAGTTTCAGCTTATTATAACGAGAAAACAGTGAAATGCATACATATATTTTGTACTCATTCTAATGTGGATTTAAGGAAAGAGTATTCTTTCCTTAATTCGAACTAGAAAATATTTAACTTTTCCTAATAATGGATCGGAAAACAATATTTATAGGTAAAGTTGATATAATCATCAGGTTTTACACAACAAGTAAGTTTTACATTAATATTCAACAATCTGGAATTGTTTTATTAGCAATCCTATACCTTACCCAAAATAAAGCAATTTTAACGTTCTTTGATTATTGTTATTTTACAGCCCCAATACAACGTTTCAGTTCAATATTATTGAAACTAAGAAAATATTGAAACTTTACCGTTCGGTATAGAGTTGCACCATTAGGCCAAACAAAGGCTCCGGTTTCTGGTCTCCGCGCGCGTCGCCTCAGACCCGCTCGTTAGCATTTTTAGGTTTTTTTTGGCTTGTTTTTTTTTTTTTTTGTATGAAACGATGTCCAATACAGCCATAATTACTAGATCGTTTGGAATTCTGCCGTGCTGTGTTTTAAACAAATTTTTATCAGATATGGGTATCAACGTTTGCCGATTTGTGAGGCCTCTCTTAGCCACCATACTTTGTGTATGGGAAATTTCGTCTAGTTCCAATAAACACATACATGTATAACGTATTTCACTGGCTGGCAAACAAACAGATGGTTGGCAAAAAAGTGCGTCACCGACTTTTTGCCTTAGCCAAAATTGTTAGTTTTGCAATTAAATGTTAGGTAGGAATTGAAGCTTTGCACGGTGGAAGTTCAGTAGGAGTAATGTTTGCAGTAGCATCATATCTCTTAGGAGTTGAAATAATAATGTTGCTTCTGAGAAGAACTCTGAGTTATCTCACCACCGCGGCTTTCACAGAACCAACAATTATTAGTTTCTGAGAAGAACCGATGTCGTTGTAACTCATTATCTCACCACCGGTTCTTCAAAGAACCAACAATTGTTACAACTCCTAAGAGATCGTGGCGCTACCATAATTATGGCAAACCTTACTCATAAAATTAAAATGTTGTTTATATTGCTATAATGCAAGTACTTCAGGTTTTTAGTTGGTACCCAGTGGTGGATAAAAACAACTGGCCAACGTAATAATACGTCGGCCTTATATTTAGTATTACAAAAATTGGCTGTTTTAGTTGGATGTTTTTATTCTTTTAAAGGGACAGTATCGCCACGATCAACATGGCATGGAATCGGATTGCTAGTTTTAGTTTAACTCAGTGTCTGAAAATAATACTCATGAGGTCATATTGCCGTTGCATAATCAATGAGCCAGTAAGTTTCAGTCACTGTGTTCATCTTAAACTATAGAACACCAATTCCATGCCCTTTTGAAAGTCTGCTCTGATCGTGACGATACTGTCCCTTTAATATGGTAAAAATAGAAAAGTAAAAACTGTGGGGGGCAACCGCCACGCCAGTATGATTGGTGGTATTATTTCAATTAACAGATGTGTGACTGTCTTAATTGCATAATGTCTTGAGTATAAATAAAGTTGGAATAACAACACAAAACTCAAAAGGGCGTGGCACCGCCATTATTTGAAGCTGACTTTGCCAGGGGGCGACTTGACCAGTTACTGTCCATACGCCTCTTCTCCATCTCCTTCTCCATATTCACACTCGTGTTGAATTCACTGGTTGAATCACGATTTAAGCGAGTAATGTGACGTTCAAGATGTTTGTCCGGCCACTGTTAATTTCTTCTCGGTTAAATACAGCAACATAAAACCATAGAATAATGCAGACTTAATTGTTTAACTAAACTTCTTTAATATTTATAAATTAAAATGGTTCTTATTGTGTTCATATTTTTGTGCCAATCCATTATTGATGGTGAGTCCCTCCATGCAGTTCCTATAATTATTACAATATTTTCATTTATACGTTGGTGGATCTAGGAGGAGGGGCATATATCCTTCTTTTTCATTGCCATGACTGTATGCAAATTTACCATACGTTTTTTGAGTGCCCACCCCTCGTTGTGGCAGTGTTCCCTTATTTGCCCACGTGTCCCCCTTTTCCCGTGACACTGGAACCACGCCTTATTCCTTGTTACGTAGGCCTACTTACTGAGTGCAGTGACTCGGACATCATCAGATACTAGTGAAGGTCATGATGAGATGAGGATTACACGATCAGAAACCAAACTCAAGGAGAGCTCGCATTTTGTGGCGCGTTAAGGGAGACATCGAATTCTAACCTGCGGTTAAGCCTTGCGGGCATTCGCAAGTTACACGTTTGCTGGAAAGTAAGGAGCTCATTATCTACGGGTCACTGCACATTGAGGGGTTTCGTCATGAGCATATTCATAGCTCTAGCTGGAGGCAGCAAATCCTGCCGGCAGGACAAAGGACCAATTTATTGGGCTGTAATCCCCTACTTATCTGCAGTAAGTTGACAAAAGGTTGACTAAGGCCTTTGTGTTTGGATTTTGGGGAGAGTTGTGGCTTTGATACAAGTGTGAAAACGGACATGACCACTCTAAAAATATACATGTATATTTTGTACAATGTACATGTACTGATAAGTATAACCGTTCAGTATGTCATTGAAAACAATTATCTAATTATTGATAGTTTCTTTTTTACAGATTAGATTTTTCATGTCACCACCCCTGGAGTCTCTTTAATAATTTCGACAATTTACGCAATTATATTTGGAAAGCAGCTTCTGGAAAATGTCTTTTTCATCGGAACGTTGCTATTTCACTTGAGGAAAAGATAAAAAATGAGTAAAATAATCATGATCAGCATGGTTTCACAGTAAATTATTTTATTTTAGATAAAGTGATGACAAATGCTGTAAAATTTCTCAAAATAGTTTTGAAAAAAGCATAGTTTTACAGTAAATATGTACCAAAATGATATAATGGAGGTCCCGCCAGAAATTTCTGGCACATCTATTGCTAATCAACTGTATTCAAATTCCCCTGAAGACGATCACAGTATACTGATCGAAAAGTCGAACTATCACACCACCAATTTTTCTCAGAAACGGCACTTAATTGAGAGATAGTTCAAACCTTACTCTTAAAATCGTACTCAAACATGAATTAAAGGTCCCTCTGCAATGGCAGAATACTGCACTATTACTGCATTCAAATGTGATAGCTCGATATGGCTGTATTACATTTTCATTAAAGCAATCGTTGAGTTAAAAGACAAACAATTTGCCATCACCTCACTGAGCAAAAATACAAAAATGGCATTATTCAAAAATTATGAAGTGTTTAAGTTATCAATATATTGAAACAATGGTTTGTATGCCAACTGAATTTGCAAAACATTCAATAATACTTTTATCCTCGAATCTGGATAATTTGAGTTACCATGCAATTGGTTCTATGGTCAGAAGCATGGATATTTGGTAAAATATGTATCTACATAAAATTGTATTTTATAGGCCGTCTAATATTTTACCCATTGCTCTATTATACATCTCTATCTGATAGAGATAGCATCCATTTCATACAGCGATGAGACACTCTTCATTTTGCAAGGCCAACCTCAGAAAGAAACTGGTTTTTAATTTCCTGTATTACTACGTTCGCTACGTTTAGTATTATCTAAACTAACAGAGGTAGGCTACTTGGCGGAGCGATGACATAGAATTTGCTAGTTTTGATAAGCCAACCTGAAAGGAAAAACAATTTTTAATTTCCTGCGTGAATTTTTGGAGGCAGTTTGTGCATTGTCACGTCTAGCAACATGTACAACAAAGCCGTCGCAAGCGTAACGGATTGTTGCTACAAGTAACTATTATAATTACTAAAAGCCGTTAGAACTGTTTTACCGAACGAATAGAGCTGCCACATATTTAGTACATATTTAACTGAACGAGGTTATCTACATATCTATGATACTCATTTGAACAACTGAGGGTCTGTTTGTTTCACACATATCCGGATCTCGATCACCAGACAGTCCGTACGGTTTGCTGATCCTGCTCGCGCAGTGGATACGTGCTAGATCCAAGATGGCGCAAACGAAAATAACTAGACGAAAATTATTACAGAATTCATTAATTCATGTTTGAGTACGATTTTAAGAGTAAGGTTTGAACTATCTCTCAATTAAGTGCCGTTTCTGAGAAAAACTGGTGGTGTACAGTGTGATAGTTCGACTTTTCGATCAGTATACTGTGATCGTCTTCAGGGGAATTTGAATACAGTTGATTAGCAATAAAGATGTGCCAGAAATTTCTGGCGGGACCTCCATTATATCACTTCGGTACATATTTACTGTAAAACTATGCTTTTTTCAAAACTATTTTGAGAAATTTTACAGCATTTGTCATCACTTTATCTAAAACAAAATAATTTACTCTGAAACCATGCTGATCATGATTATTTTACTCATTTTTTATCTTTTCCTCAAGTGAAATACAAATAGCAACGTTCCGATGAAAAAGACATTTTCCAGAAGCTGCTTTCCAAATATAATTGCGTAAATTGTCGAAATTATTAAAGAGACTCCAGGGGTGGTGACATGACAAATCTAATCTGTAAAAAAGAAACTATCAATAATTAGATAATTGTTTTCAATGACATACTGAACGGTTATACTTATCAGTACATGTACATTGTACAAAATATACATGTATATTTTTAGAGTGGTCATGTCCGTTTTCACACTTGTATTAAAGCCACAACTCTCCCCAAAATCCAAACACAAAGGCCCTAGTCAACCTTTTGTCAACTTACTGCAGATAAGTAGGGGATTACAGCCCAATAAATTGGTCCTTTGTCCTGCCGGCAGGATTTGCTGGCTCCAGCTAGAGCTAGGAATATGCTCATGACGAAACCCCGCAATGTGCAGTGACCCGTAGATAATGAGCTCCTTCCTTTCCAGCAAACGTGTAACTTGAGTTACCGCGAGTGCCCGCAAGGCTTAACCGCAGGTTAGAATTCGATGTCTCCGAGGCCGATGTTTGGACGACCAGATTGACTGAAGAGGGACGCATCGGCCCCAGACGGAAACGCAGTAGACAAAAGTCCCTGTGTGGAGCAGTTACAAGATTGCATTGGAGAATAGGTGACGGCACACAACCAGGACAATTTTGTTGTGCCCTCCCCCATCCCCGCTGTGGGGATGAATAGGGGCAGTGCTTTCCTTGCCCTCAAATATCTTCAATAATTACGATGTCCCCAGGACCCCTATAACAATTGGAAATACCTTCGTCAGTTGATGCCGACCACGAGATTGCCCTCACATAAAGTAAGCTTTGAAATAACAATGTAATTTTGGGCTCGAGTATTGTTATTTATTATTCAGTTATTTTAGGTTCAATAACCTTTTATTCTAGGGTCTCGAAAAAGGGGGAGGGGCAATTAGCAAAAAAAGGGAAACACTCAAAAACGTATGGTAAATTTACATACACGGCGAGAAAGGGAGAAATACCTCTCTTTGCACCTCCCTTCTACCCTGGATCCGTCAAGGTTTAATTCGGTAAATTTGAGTTCAAGAAGTATACGTAATTATTCTGTTACAGGTTCGATGAGGAACTTAATTATTCTCTTCTATTAAATGTTCACCATGAACAATAGATGGCGCACTTTAGTATTATCATAGAGCTATAAAACCGAAACATGGTCGTTAGACTCGACAAGACCCAGGTGTGGCGATGACGATGATGAACGCCTTCCCATCCCTACCCACCCCCTTCCGTTTGAAGGGATAGGAATGGGAACACCCCCCCCCCCACACACACACAATAATTTCCCCTAAGATAAAAGTATAATTTAGAGCGCACAAGATCCGATGGACTACCACTGATCTCTATCATTATGACTGATAGAGGGTTGCCCTTGGTGCCTAACAGCTACAGGCATCCACCGCAGGGACATGTTGGTACTCCACTATATCTCTATTATTATGACTTGGATAGAGGGTTGCCTATTGGTGCCTAACGGATAGAGACATCCACTGCAGGGCCATGTTGGTACTCCACTATATCTCTATTATTATGACTGGATAGAGGGTTGCCTATTGGTGCCTAACGGATAAAGACATCCACTACAGGGCCATGTTGGTACTCCACTATTTAAAGGAACACAAAAGAATGCACATTGCAAAACGTGGTTTCATGTGAGTAGTAACATTGCATCAAGTGGCTTCCAATGGAAGTACATTATGTTCTATCCAGTCAATATAATAGAGATCAGTGGGGACTCCCCATACGGCTTCTCATGTTTTTGGGTTATCTTAAACTTCGCAATTACAATAATACAACTCAGGAGTAAAATAATCAAAAAATCAGTAACTATTTGTACGTCATAGGCAGGATTCGAACCTGCGGGGAGACCCCATTGGATTTCAAGTCCAACGCTTTAACCACTCGGCCACCATGACTTCATTCATTGAAGTCTTGTGGATGCATTTATCATATCAAGAAACATAGTCGTCTGCCACAATTTAGCCGCCGTAATTGCCGTTGTCTCTACGTCGACATAAGTGGATCCAGCGAGGGGGAAAAGGTGTCTGGACTTAAAATTAGCATGTGTGCTATAATGTCTTCATCTTTTTAGGCAAATTGCCCTTTGCTACCCTGAATGCACCCCTCTATGCCAATGCGGTTATTGGTGCGAACCCGGCTCGCCAGTATAATATTTACTTGTTGAAGGCCTGGCTACTTTGAACATAAAGCTATCGTTTGACGCAGTGGTCGAGTGGTGAAGGCGATACATTTATATTTTAACGAGTAGTTATTCCCGCAGGTTCGAAACCCGTGTTTGTTATTTAAATACTTCATTCAAAATATTAATTTTTGACTACTCAGACTTGAGTGTGTGAACAACTCTATACTTTGATATTTCAAAATAAAAGAAGCACTTCGGACGCTGGAGTTCACAATAGTGACACTCGCCTACTCTTATTTTCCTGCGCATATTGCTCTGAAGTACGCGCACGTAAACTTCACTGCAAGAAAACAGTTTTGTTTTTGTGATTGTCATTTTCTATCATCGGATGACTAGAAACTAATTTAGGAAATGATTTCACTTAATATACACTCGTGGTGGCCGAGTGTTTACGGCGTTGGACTTGAAATCCTGTATGGTTTCCCGCGTAGGTTCGAATCCTCTCCACGACGGAAATTGTGATACTTTTTGAAAATGTTTTGACGATTTTGTGAACAAGAGGTTGAAATCGACAAAATTTCGCGGCTGGGCGTCGTGGCGTGCGCCTGTAATCCAGTGACCTTGGAAGCCGGGGTTGGATGGATCGTATGAGTTCGGGAGTCCTAGTGTGTTGACTCGTCTGTAACGATCGGGTTTCCACGTTAATCTCTGCATAAACGTGGTTAGCTCGGCGGAGGCTGGGACGACCAGGTTGACTGAAGAGGGACGAACCAGCCCAGGGCGGAAACGCAGTAAAAGTCCCCCGTGTGGAGCAGTAACGGGATTGCAACCCGAGATTAGGTGACAGCACACAGCCCGGACAATATGGTGAGACCGAACTGTAATTTTTATTTCCTTTTGATGCCTCCTACAGTCCTGCCTTCCTTTTAGCCACCCATTGGATCCACCCTGGTTGCGTTGTATTTTGTTAAGATAATATATACTTTTGAACATAAAGGATAGGATCGACCCCTAGTCCAGGTTGGACTTTCACCTTCGTGTATTAAAGAGACGGGGTCCATTTTGGACCAGACTGACCCCTTGTTCTTTTTCATGCGTCTGACTCGTCACTCAAAGTGACACGACTTTACAAAGACGTATGGCTCAACTTGATTTAACTGTAGCTAGGTATTTGACCCTAGCTGATTCAACTCGAGGCAACTGAAGTAGTGACTCTACTGAACTGGACAAGGTGTCCACGCTTAACCTCGGACCCTTTAATCAGCGCGTGCGCAGTGAATTAGTCAAAAGGGATTTTACTTCTTGGTCCCTTTGTCATTTGATATTTTTGATAAACGTAATTCTATTTTGGATATTTTTATGACTATTTTGTGAACAAGAGGTTGAAATCTACTCTATATCATGCCTGGGCGTCGTGTGGCGTGCTCCTGTAATTCAGAGGTTAAACTACTCCCTTCCTCCCCCATCCATAGCGCACAAGATCCGTACTGTCCATACTTATTATCACGGAAGCATCCCGAGATATCACCGCCACACTGGCAAGTTTACTTTATTCAAAATATATCGCCCGTGTTTGGACCGATTTGACAATTTAAAAAAATTAATGTTGAATTGCTATTTTTCTTGGGTTAAGGAAGTTATAAGCTTTCATTTGAGACACTGAACGGACTTACTCCGTCCACTATTAGTGACTGTTAAAAGTACAAATTAATAAAAATGATGAGTCATCATTTGAATCCTCAGCTTGCACGAGTGCGTGTGCAGTTTTCGATTGGCCAGCGCGGCTGTCAATCAGAATCAAGTACGTTTTAAATATCGCTTTTATACAGTTTCCGACATCCAAATTTCATAATTGTTTTGTTTGTTTAATAACGATATTATCCTTCAAAAGTCGTTCGCTTTTTAAATCCTATTTTTGGTCTCTTTAGCCAAACACGGGTGATATATCTTTAATAAGAAAAAAACCTAAATGTGTATTTCTATTTTTCTGGTTTTAATTGTCTTTATGTTTTTGTGTCATTTTAAACTTCGCAATTGCAATTCTATCAACTCAGGAGAAGAAAAGAAAAATCATGAAATTAGTAAGTATTTGTACGTCACAGGCAGGATTCGAACCTGCGCGGGGAGACCCCCATTGGATTTCGAGTCCAACGCCTTAACCACTCGGCCACCATAACTTCATGCAGGCATACTGATATCTTGTGGATGCATTCATCAAGAAACATGATTGCTCTGCCACAATTTAGCCGCCATAATTGCCTTTGTCTCTACGTCGACATAAGCGGATCCAGCGAGGGGGAATAGACTTAAAATTAGCATACATAACACGTGTGCTATAATGTCTTCCTCTTTTTAGGCAAATTGCCCTTTGCTACCCTGCATGCACCCCTCTATGCCAATGTGGTTATTGGTTCGAATCCGGCTCGCCATACAATGGCTACTTTGAATATAGGCCGAGAGCAAGGAATAGATCTATCCTTTGACGCAGTACAGTGGAGGCGATGCACTTAAATTATAACGACTTATAACACAGGATCGAAGCCTGTGTTATTCAGAAGTTAATTAAATATTTTATAAAATGTTTGGCTACTCAGACTTCAGTGTCTGAACAAGTTACTCTATACTTGGATATTTCAAAATAAAAGAAGCGCGTAGGACGCTGGAGTTCACAATAGTGACACTCGCCTTCTCTTATTTTCCCGCACAGATTGCTCTCAAGTACGTAAACTTCAAGAAAGCGGGGTTTTTTTGGTTTTGGTTTTTCTAGATTCTTATTTTCTGTCATCGGATGACAGAAATTAGTTTAGGAAATTATTCCTTTTTTAAACGAAATGATCGCTCCAGAGAAAATGTTTAAAGGGGATGTTTATAAGTAAGTTTCATGTAAAGCTGTAATCATTATTGTATGTCCTTCAAGATTACCTTAAGCGTGTATATGGCTTTAAACTGTCTAATGTATCCAGTCAGTTTCACCAATGGTACCAGTTAAATTTCTTTCATTAGTTGATATGTAAAAAATCCCCAATCTCTAACACTCACATATGCGTGTCACCAGGCTGTTTGGTTTTAGTAAATGTATTCAAAATTGAACATTGGCATAGACGTCATTTCACAAAATTTATCCACAGTCGTGGTGGCCGAGTGGTTACGGCGTTGGACTTGAAATCCAATGGGGTTACCCGCGCAGGTTCGAATCCTGTTTACGACGATTTATTTTATAAATATAATGCTATTTTGCATATTTTGTGAACAAGATGTTGAAATCTGCTGTCTATCGTGGCTGGGCGTCGTAGCGTGCGCTTCACCTTATTATTTTTCATGTGTCCGACTCATCACTCGAAGTGAGTCGATGTGACAAAGACGTATATAGCTCAACTTGATTTGACTATACCTAGGTATTTGACCCTACCTGATTCAACTGGAGTCAACCTAAGTGTTGACTCTACTAAACCTGGACACGATAAGGTGTCCACGCCTAACCCCTGACCTCTTTAATTTGCATATGAGACCAATCAGCGCGTGCGCAGTGAATTAATCAAAACTAATTACCCTTTGACCGTATTGACGTACTATGGTTAGCTTCCACCCACCTGAAAGGCATTGCCCGAACATTTCATCATCTAATCATACTTACCTGGCTCAGGAGATACAGTGATCACGCATACTGTTCTCCCAAGGCGAGACCCGGCCATTGCACACACGGGCCGGGTTGACCCTTGCGATTCCCTCAAATGTGGGGAACTCGGGAGTACAATTTTTGATAGTGGGGACTGCGTTCGCGCTCTCCCTGATAATACAAATAAAAGATAGATAACGAAACAGGGCAAAATTAATATTTCTCCCGTACTTCTCTGTGCCTTATTCTATACTTTTAAGTTTCTTTTAACTAGGTCTATGCCTAGTAAATTTCCCCCTTTGTTTCAGCATACTTTCTCTATGGTTACAGTAAGTTGATACTGAAGCTGTGCGTTTTCGGTTATTTCGGGAACCGGATACTCGAAATTGGAAATCTTCCGATACCCGTAAGCAATTTTGTAAAAACACATTTTCCCGAATTTATAAAATAACCATATGAACACAAGTTTCTTTTTTTTGGTTTTGTTTAGAGTTATAATAAATGTAGACCCACTGTAATATTTTCCAGTCTCTATAATTATTAAAAACGACTAGTAGCATCTCCATTACCCACACACATTTTGTTAACCAAAAAATTGAATTTTAAGAAGTCTTTTACGGGTAATTGGAACCGGGTAACAACAGTTTCGGTCGAATATCCGGATACCCAGGACAGCCTTAGTTGATAGGCCATATCCGCTCTGAATTATATCTGCTATGCTGTCATGTCAACCCCAACAAAAACCGTAAACGTATCCGAAGAAAATAATGCTCTGTGTCGCACGAGGGCGCTGCATGCCCGAAAGGGTAGCAACACTTTCTCAGGTCCTTCCCTGAATCATAGTTCGGCCTACACGTGGTTGACCGGGTTTACCGATGCACTCCAAATAAACGTTTGAGAACTACCATCCACCGAATTATTTGGTTTTATTTTTACACATTATATTATACCAACTCTGAAAAGCGCCCCTATTTGTGTCTGTTATCTCAAAAAGCCTGATGCTAATAGACTTCTATACTATATGGATTGCCACTAGAGGGGTATTTCAGGACTGTATGTCCATGCAATGAATGCATTTACTCGTCCACTGTTTTCCCCATTAATTTCTGGGGGAAAAATTAATTTAAGGGGATAATTGATAATAATTATTAATATTGCAGCAGTGGTGTAAATTAAAGTTGATGATGGGTATTAAGCATCCATTAAAATATGTCTGCCTTATGTCCGTCGTTTTAGTATAAAATGATTGAAATAATTACCAAAATGAATTTCTGTCTTCTCGTGATAATAGAACTAACTTTATTTTACCGTTGGGTTGTGATAGTAATTATGTTGTTTAGTTTTCTTATGACATACGCTTGGGCCTATTTCCTCAGTCTCTAAAAATGGAAGGTCATATTGATATTTGCTAAGAGTAAGAGCACCTTTTTAACCATTGCTACTTTCATGCGTGTTTATTTGTTTAATGTATTTTCAATATATATAATTAGTTGTAGACGCTCTTTGAGACCAATTCTAAGCCTATCGTTCCTTCTATGACAATGCAGGTCATTATGCCCAAACAAACTGGGGTGGGGGGGGGGGGCGGCCGCGTATTCTTTTCCCAGGACGAACGTGGGCATTTTTGAAAAAATGTCTTTTTAAAAAGCTTTTTGTTATTTCTAAAAATGGGAATTTCATAGAAATTGCCCACGTTCGTCCTGGGAAAAAAATTACGTGGGCGGTCGGGGGTAGGGGACTAGGACACTCGACAAGCCTAGCTCACTGAGTTGCCTGCCCCCCCCCCCTGACCATTAGTTTTATAAGCTTTATTTTTATAATTGTCATCTTCGTATAAATATTTTATTTACTGTACATCTACTTGTTTTATTTATACATTTGATTTACTATTCTTTTGAATGTATCCGCCGTGTTTCACGTTGAGTTTTATTTTTATTTATTTATTTATTTATTTTTTATTTACTTTTTATATTGTCGTGGAATGGAAATGAAGTCCCTTCTCAATTTAGTCAGATAACCCAACTTTCCGTCTTTGTACTCGCATCTATTACGTTTGCACGGTTTGGATACCAGATCAAATACACCAGTTGATATTTGTACGCGTGTTCAATACGCAGACCGGCCGGTGCCGGCCATGCGCCCGCCCTATAGCGCGGCCCAGGCTAGACGGCCTAGCCAAAAGCAACGTGTGGTACTGCCTGGTTTGGTCGGTCAATTTGTAGCTGCCAGGGAGCGATCTGACATATCAGTTTTATGTACTTTATTGTAGGAATCACCCTTTTTCTTGTATGTGAGCTGGGAGACAGTGTAGTCGTTTTAGGTGAGTACCTACTACCTTTCTGATCATTAGGCCTATCAAATCATTGATGGTGGTAGATCATAGATGGCCTACACTTTGCCCCATAAATGTGGCACGGACACGCCCCCCCCCCGCGCGGGGGGGGGGGCGTGTCCGTGCCACATTTATGGGGCAAGCCTACACTGTGTCACTTACTGCTAATAGTTAATGACACTTGACAGGTGGGTGTTGCTGCCATTTTAATTATATCGTAGGCCTATCACAATTATCTGTTTCACTTGGTTTTCTTGTCGATAAAAGACTCAATGATTGATGATACATACAGTTGAGATATAATGTCACAGATGAACTCCCGGTCCCCACTCCCCACTCCCCATTCCCCACTCCCCACTCCCCACTCCCCATTCCCCATTCCCCACTCCCCACTCCCCACTCCCCACTCCCCACTCCCAAATACTGTTTGGCCTACCTGGGAGTGGGACTGAGAGTAGCTCTAGTGGTCATGCTAGTCTCTTCCTTCCTCCATGGTGTGTCTGGGTCATCAAGTAGCTACACAGTGACTGGGAGTAGCTACACTAGTGTGACTGGGGAGTACAGCTTGTCCGGAGCTAGTCCGAATGTAGCCCCATTCTAGGGCAAATACACTGGACTCCCTCCATCCGTAGGGAGTCCAGTGTATTGACCCTACAATGGGGCTAGTCTGAATGCCTCTTCCATTTGGACACAGTCTTCTATTTTTAGAATAATTATGTACATGTAATAAGCCTTATCGAAACTGTAGCGAGCATGTGCATTGACTTGAAAAACAATCTCGTACCTTGGAAAAAATTAGTACTCTTGCGTATGAGGATATGTGAAAAGTCAATAGCTAGGGGCTGATGTTTGTGGTGATAAGTTGCAAGTGTTTTACGTATTATGACAACATTACAAAGAATTTTTCCTTGAAATTGATAAGATCATAAACAGAAGACTTAAATTATTATATCTAACCAATTTCATAATACGTAAAAACTTATCACCAAAAAAATTGTCCCCTATTGACTTTTGACATATCCTCGTACGCAAGAGTACTCACTTTTTCCAAGGTGCGAGGTTGTCTTTCAAGTCAATACGCATGCTCGCGGAAAATTTGATAAGGCTTATTGTCGCTTTGAAAGTCAGAGCATACCCACATGCGGAAAGAATGTCGTATCCGACTGCCACTTTTTAAAGGTTTTTTGGAATTTCTTTGCAACCACTAACCAGTTAAAAAATGATGCTATCGATTTTTGGGGGTACAGAAGGTGAAAACTATCTTTAAAATCCACTTTTATGATGGTTTTCGGACTTTATTTCCCTTCTAAAAAAATCTTCCCCTTCAGAAAATAGAAGGATCCTATTATAGTTGCCACTGCGCATACACAATGACCGTGTTGGTCACTAACAGGGGAGTTGACAAGATCAAACGACATGACTGAGGAAGTCATCGTATACCAAAAATGCCTGATTTTTCATGAAATAAATATCCTGGAATAATTTTAAGTATACATGTATGTCCATCATCATTTATGTTCTCCACCTTACTGGGTAGGTACATGTACGTAAGATTACATTGGTGGTTATATCGAATGAGAAAAAGTGGCGGTTGGAGACAACATTCTACCCCTACATGCTAAAATAACATGTTGAAATCTATGATTTCTCCCTTTCAGAAAATCCACCTGCTGGTTTAACCTTTATACCCCTCGTGCATATCGTAGCCCTCTAGCAGTGAAATGTACTTCAGCTACGAGCTCCAGGCTTTACGCGGTTCCATTTACCGCCTCTTACTCTACAAACATATCACAACAGTAGGATCGCGGAGGCGTCACTTGAATGTTTAAATATAGTCATTTTATATGCAAACCGGATATTCTCACTGCTGAATTACTCTTGCTGCACTTATCATTAAGTATGAAGAGTTTTTCTACCTGAAAAAAAGGCGATCTCAGCGGCCATTTTGTTAGAAATTTTCAAAGTGAAAACTTTTCCCTGGTAACCGTTAATACTAGAATGGAGCCAGTAGCACACGCGAACGGTTAACCAGTGATATACTAACTTTCCTACGTCACAGCCATAGTTACGGTTGCCAAACTATGGGCGGCTGCCAGTGCAAAATAAAACCAGAAATTCAATGTTTGTTTTAATTAGTGAATAATACTGATAAAATCAACATACTTTACCAAGATATTCCTCTTAAATACAGGTGTAAAATGTTTAATTGTGGGCAGAATCTCTTGCTAACCATATTTAAAATGTTTGGTCACTGACTGCCGTCCATATAAAATGGCGCTCAATGCTTACAATACAAAATGCCCTCCAAGAACCCCTGTATCATATGTGATGGCGCCCTCATATGGTCATGGATGGGGCCAATATAAAAGTAATCCTCAATTATCGGCCATTACTGTTTATTTACTTTCAACAAATATTTTATCAGTGTACTTTTTGCTTGCCAAATGTCAGCATCTCACAGAAATAATTACATTTTTAAATTGCAGTCTGATTGGATTTAATGTACTGATTTTATGCATGGTCATTATGATTAGATACATGTAGGTACAAATATTAATGTTTATAACGTTAGAGTACATGGGATGTAGGTTTGATGTGTACTTTGTACATTTACGTATGATTATACTGGACACTGAAGTGTAAGAACACTTTGGACTTTAAAAAGCGGTGATTTCCCAGATCTTGTTCGTGATTGGGTCTCCATACGGGTTTGTTCCTTAAGTAACATCCAGGTTTAAGTTAATCATCAACCCACTGTTTGTTTTACACAGCAAATGTCCGACCCCAACTGCACAAGTGGGAAAAAATCACACTGTGAATTACATTGCTGATCATTTTAGAAGCAAATGCTCTCATAGAATGTTCACTGTGTGCACTCGGCAGCATGATTTAGTTTCAGCATCTAGAGAAAAGGCCCAGGGATCCAGTGACAGACAGACCTTATGTTAGTGAGTTTCAGGAATACTTTGCTATCCTGTTTTTTAAGACAATCACTTCAGTTTCACAGGTACAGTAATCATTTCCTTTTAAAGACAGTTGGTAAAATGTCTGTGCTCTGTAAATGTATCCGTACTTGGGAAGAATCATAGTGTTAGCCATTTCAATTTTTACATGTAGAAGTATTGTAAGTGAACAATTTGGACACCCTATTTCAAAAGCCTGACTAACACCTTGGTAATAATCACTTGAGATAAAAACCAACCTGTGAAAGCTTGAGCTTAATTTCATTGTGTTGTTAATGATAAAACAGTGAACAGATTTAGTGGTATTCATTTCAAGGTGGAATTTCTGTCTTCAAATGATATTATTTTGATATTAACCCTCCTACTTGTACTTCTGGTACCTTTTTCATACAAGTTGATCCACCATTTGAAACCATTCGCTTTTGTGGTTTTGAATGGTGAAATAACTGTACAGTATTGATTTCCCCAAATGGTTTTGAATGGTAGATCAGCTAATACAAAACCTTGTTTGGATCTTTCCAAATGGTAGTACAGCTAATACAAAACCTTGTTTGGATACTTCTAAGTGGTGAATCAATGGACCCTCTATGCATTTGAATGGATTTGAATGGTAGTAAAGCTTGCTACCAACACTGTTCAAATGGTATCACCATGTGTGTACAAAACCAATGGGCATTTTGGTAAGTGGAAATTTTGAATGGTTTCAAATGGTCAAACAGTAGGAGGGTTATTTAACTAATTTGATTAGTACATTTAAACAATAACACCCAAGACAGAAATATTTCAAAGGATGTTTGATGCCATTACCAACTTGACACCAAGTAAGTTTTATGTAAAACTGTGATGTTTTTCAAAATTAGAAATAGTGATAATGGCTTTAAAAGGAAGCTCCAATGTTCAAACTGACAAATTATGATCTAAAAAATTACTTGGTGTCACATTCAATGTTGGTACACATTACAATCTTCCTGAGAAATTATTCCATCTGAAGAGCTTTAATTTGAGAGAAAACGGGAATTTTACCCAAGTTTGCCATCCATCAACTTTTTGTAAAAAAAAAAATAACAAAAATCATGTACATGTAGTCATTTTCTGAAAAACATGAACACGTATATTGTGTAGAAACTTTCACTGGTTAGTTTTATGATAAATGTTTCTTGAAAACTAGATGTAGATGGTTGAAATGAACATACATGTACCTGTATATTGTATGATACAAAATACCAATGTTGTTCCTTCTCTTTAACCAGTTCACGTCGGTAATATATATTTTTTTCCAGTCCACCGTGCGGGTTTATTTTCAGTGAAAAATCAGAAAAAATTTCTAGCCATTAATAATTTTTTTTGTCAATGAAACTAAGTCCGGACACCCAAATAAACACCTTTACTCATTGACATTTCGAGAATTAAATGGCTAGTTTTTTAATTACGGTTGTGTTTGTTCAGCACAATTAGACCGTTGGCAAGCTCCGATGCAATTAGCGACCAGCGCCCGGTCGAACAGACGGCATACCCGGAGAGAGAGGAAAGACCTCGTAAACAATGGATATAAATCTGTCTTTACAAATTCTTGGCTGGTACGTCAAAGGAACAGGTCTTGGATAAAGGGATTACGCAAAAATCAACAAAAAGAGTGAACTCGTTCATTGTTTGCAGTGCCTTTTGTCCGGGGCCACCGAACCGTGACCCCATGGACTCCGAGAAATGATTGCGTGTAAGTCAGGCGCCACGACGGCACGCCACATGTGGCGTGTTGACAAGTCTCCCGGTAACACACACAAAAATCGGAATGCGTGTTTAGACGTTCTCCGATCCGCAGTTTTAAAAAAAATGCGTGTATACATACATGTACATGGCCTCTGACGCGAACTGGTTAATTAACCCTAACCTTCCCAAATCCTCCAAAATCCTCTTTGCTAAAGTGAAGGATTTTGAAGGATTGAGGTTACATGCTACATGCTCTTTGCTAAAGTGAAGGATTTTGGAGGATTGAGGTTATTAGGCATACTTTCCTTTCCATGGTACATGTACATCCATGTTTGTTGTAGTGATTGCTTGGGTCAGTGGACACTGTTTATTGCTCCATGCATGCAGGGAGGGTCCCTGGCCATGTACATGTATCACAGATTAGAAACACACTTGTGCATACATGTACATGTCATGTGCTTGCTTTACTGCTGAAGGATTTTGGATGATTCAGGTTATGTGTAAGCAAATGGGCCTAGGGAGTTAGGGTTAAGAACAAATATCCATCAATATGTGTGGTTGTCTTTTGGATGTCATAATTTGACCACCTCCAACAAGTAACAACCCAAAGTCCATCAAAATCCACCCCGTGGTTTTACTTGAATTGGGTGGATTTTTGTGTCAGCCCAGTGAGTTGAATGTTTATGTTTATTTGGACACCCATATTTCCAAGTTCTTCATATTTTTATTGTACACATCCAGCCCAGCGAATTGAGCATGAGAGACAGCGTCTGCTCCTGCAAGTGATGTTAATCCTACTTGTACACATGTACACTGTATGCTTCAAGGCACTTCCTTGATTTCATTAGCATTTAGTGGATTGTCGTGCGGTCTAGCGCAGTGAACTCAAGTTCTGGTGTTGTCAGCAGCAGAGTGTGGGTTCGAGCCCCGGCCGTGACACCTGTGTCCTTGAGCAAGGCACTTAACCATAATTGCTTCTCTCCACCCAGGGGTTAAATGGGTACCTGTGAAGGCAGAGATGGTTTGCTCTATATGCGCTAGAAATGGCAGCAATTGAGCTGTATACTCCCCAGGGAGCTGAGATGGTTTCAGGAATGATTTATGAGCCTTATGAGCAGGGATAATAATATAATGCGCCTTGAGCGCCACTTAGTTGGTGGATACGTGCGCTATATAAATCTATACATTATTATTATTATTATTATTTTACATGTGTACATACATGTATGTACACATTTCTATGTACATACATTTCTATGTAGCTGGAAAGAGTACATCATTGGTATAGAGGTGTGTGACATATTGCATTATGGAGATATGGCATTTGTAATAATCAATAATGTGCATAATTAACACAATTTATTGTTAGGAAAACAAGCATTTAAATGAAAACAAATGACATATTTGAAACAAAGTACTTAAAAAATAATTGATTTTAATATTTTATTGATTGAAATTGACGTTTATGTAAAAATATTAAGAAAATTTAGATCCTAATGATGTAAAAAAAAACCATGATAACCAAAAATCAGATGTTAAAAAAAAAAACCACCCTCTCAACATTTCATCGCCCATTACATGTAAACGCATGGTGCGACATGTGACTCATTTTCACAGAGCGGGGCCCAATCTCATGGCACTGCTTACTGCAGAATTCTGTGCTTACGGCGCATAGAATCACACGCTTTTTATGGCGCCATAAGCGCAGAATTCTGTGGTAAGCAGCGCCATGAAATTGGACCCAGGTCACACATACACACAACGGTCATACATGTATAATGGTCATGAATTTCAAGTGTTGTCATTAGAAGATTCGCAGAACTGCATTAAATTAAAATGAACTCGCTTTGAATAACCTGTGATCATATCTGTACACGTAGGAGTGGTTGAACTGCGGAGGCAAAGATGGCCGCCTTTGAGGAGCCTCCAGACACAGATATTGTCCATCCTCGTAAGAGGCGGAGCATCTGTATCCACCGCCCTGCTTTCACCGAGCTGGAGTTCCAGGAGCTACACAAGGAGAACGCTAAGGAAAAGAAGTCTCTTCGAACGTTATTCACCAGGTGAGGGACAGCTGTAGTGCCCATAGACCTTTATTGGGGTGCAGCCATCTTTGGGATTTGGGTCATTCCACCAGGTTGGGGCAAGCTTTGTGACGTGGTATGTGTTTTCGCGACTGTAACCAGAAACATGTTTGTGCTGTTGAGACGTCATTGTTCTGATCAAACGTGAACCGAAGTTTGTGATCGGTTACGCTTGGTTTCAAGATGGCGGATTGTAAAAAGTGACAAAAGTTTTGTTAATTATTTGTTATTATTTGGAATGATTGTTCGTATACCAGTGTATCTTTCAAGTTTATTACTAGCACTCACGAGTTACGTGTAGTTCTATTTTGCCAAACTTTGAATTACACCGCATATATTTTGAGAAACGTTGATGATTGAACACGTCGCAAACTGAAAACAATTTTCTGGTTACATTCGCATTTTTGCGGTAGCTATGCCGGCCGTCTTGTTTCTGGTCAAGAATATGATGTCAGAAACAAGTTTCTGGTTAGGGTTGCGAAAACGTGCCCATGGTGTCCTTGTTATGTCCTTATTATGAGTGCACATTCTTGGGTCATTCCACCAGGTTGGGGCAAGCTTTGTGACATGGTGTTCTTGTTACCTACATGTAGCTATGTACCATTCATTATCCTTATTATGAGTGCACATTCTTGGGTTATTCGACCAGGTTGGGGTAAGCTTTGTGACGTGATGTCCTTGTTACATTACCCTTGTTATGAGTACACATTCTCAGTTGTTCTTCAAATTAAAATGAAATCAATCTCTGTGCCTTGAGGAAGTTACAATTTAATGTTAATTACATGTATGTAGGAGTCATTATAATTATAAATGATAATTTACCTACATGCAACAAGTAACACCTACATGTACATGTCATCACAAAGATTGCCCCAACCTGGTGGAATGACCCAATCAAGAAAATTACTGATTGACTTGTACACACATATTTACTCATGTACTTGATGTGATTTTGGTGATGGTACTGTATACAGTATGTACAAAACAGCATGAGAAATTTATATTTCTGACGTAAATGTACATGATTTCATTTTTCAGAAAAATGTGATTAAAAGGTAAATTACAAATTTGAAATGGATATTAGCTATATAACTTTCACAGTTTCTGTTTTCTCGTTAATGACTAAAAACCACATTTATAAGCTGTAACTTTCACATGTTGGTTTCTGTAATTGTGTACACTATTGACATGTAGCTCTTGATTATTGTAAAGTATTGATGCATACAGACATCAACAGTGTAATAATAATAATAATAATAATAATAATAATAATAATAATAATAATAATAATAATAATAATAATAATAATAATAATAATAATAATAATAATAATAATAATAATAATAATAATAATAATAATAATAATAATAATAATAATAATAATAATAATAATAATAATAATAATAATAATAATAATAATAATAATAATGTAGACTTATGTAGCGCACGTATCCTCCAAACTGGTGCTCAAGGCGCATGACATTAATTACCCCTGCTCATCAGGCTCATAAATCGTTCCTGAAACCATCTCAGCTCCCTGGGGAGTACATGTATACAGCTCAATTGCTGCCATTTCAGCGCATGGACTAATCAAACACAACAACCAACTCTGCCCTCACAGGTACCCATTTACTTCTGGGTGGAGAGAAGCAATTATGGTAAAGTGTCTTGCTCAAGGACACAAGTATCCCGGTCACGGTTGGGATTCGAACCCACATTCTGAAGACTCAGCCATCAGAACACACATCCGATGCGCTCAACCATGGCATTCTAGTCTTAAAGGGACTGTACACTGTACAGTCCCTTTAAGACTGGTAACCGGACGTATCTGCCACGGAGACCACCATGGCCTTAGTTGCCCTGGTCTCGGCTTTGGTGCCCCTTATAAATGTTCCCATATCATGTTAGACATTCTGATATTCTAATGGAAGTACATGTGGTGGTGGGAGTTACCGATTAGTTTACTTACTGTTTATCTGAAACTTTTGTGGTCGGTTAACAAGTTAACCGGAAGTTGGCACCTGATGGCCACATAAACGAGATCATCAGTGCCCTTAAAAGTGGACTTGTCCTACACAAATGAAATTCCAGTGCTTGAAGTTATATTTTGCACACTTTGCTTATCAAGAGAAACAGAAACATAAAAGAAAAAGTACATGTATATTATTAATTAATGGTAAACTGTTATTTCTGCAGTGGCTCGTTTCGTGTGAATAATTTAAAAACAACTGACATGTGAAAGTTATGTACTCATTTGCATTGTGTCGTGACAGCGAGCTAGAAATGCATTCAGAAATGTCAATCTGCAAAATCAAATTCGTATTCATTCTAAGGTGGAATGTACAAAACTGGTGGAAAACATTTCTCTACTCTTTATACATAATAAACAACCGCAGACCAAAAGATTTAAAAGGATGTTTGTAACCAATGATAATAAATATGTCTTTAACTTTACAAAATATGGCGGGGATTTGCTTTCTGTTATAAAGATTATTCAGTACACATTGTACAGTATATGTATAAATCTACAGTATGTGTTTCAGTAATGTGCAATTCACAACCTAAAAAAACAACAACTAACAAACAAACTGCTGGAACAAGCTTTGATATTAATACCATGTGCATAAAACAATGTTATTTAGACAGTTTTACCCAACAGATGTTACACGTTGCCCATCAGGTTTGGTTTTATGCTGTTAACTTTACAAAATATGACAGTGATTTGCTTTCTGTTATAGATTGTTCAATACACATTGTACAGTATTTTACATAAATTAATGTGTTTCGCTAATGTGCAATTCACAACCAAAAAAAAAGAAAGAAGAAATCTACGTTACTTAACTGTTTCCTGCCGGCGCGCCATTTTATCGGCTCACGCGCATGCCGTAATTTGACGATAAGCCGATTTATCGGCTCAACATGATGTACATGTACCTGACAACGGGTCTTGTTTTGACTTGTTTTGACAACAGAATGTGCAACTAACCAATAAGAATTTGAGGTCATGCACTCCCAATGCAAATTAGCTAATAAATATTGTTTATTGAAGAATATACAGTATGTTGCATCAAGGTTGCATATTTTATGATTTTTGTTATATAAACAGGGGGTTACAAAGCATTATGGGTATTATTATGCCCCAACATGTTTGTCATACATGTACATGTATGCATATATTTGAAGACTTTCAAGCAATCTTTATTGATATTTATTTAAGACAGATTTGTTGATATTTATTCTGAGGAACGATAAACATAACTTTATATTTGGATGGCTGCAATGCATTCTGGGTAATCCCAACATGATCTCCATCTCAATATTTACATTCTGTGAGTCGTAACCTTTATTTTGATACCTTACTCTCTTCAATTGATAAAAGATAAACACATTATTAATTATTTCCACACTTGACCTAGATTGTTTATAGTATCAAATTACAATAATAAAAAACAATTCCGTCCATACAAGTGAAATAATTCCGGGTAGAAAGTGTTAAACAGCTTTACCAAACAGATGTTACCGACTGTATTTGCCCATTAGGTTTGTACACAAGGCATTTAAAACAAAAAAGTAATCTATACGGCATAGTAAAATTTACAATGTACAATAGGTGAACTCACTGTGCATGAAGGATATCTTCAAACTTCATAGTGCCACTCACAGCATTGTGTTCCCATGTCTATTATTTATTGTTATTTTGTTTGCTGTTTGCCCAGACATAAATAAATAACAGGAATCTTGGTGTTTAACCCTTTGACTGCCAGCCACTTGTAAATAATTCCGCATCCTCCAGCCGGCCATTTTTCACAAAATTTCACAAAATTACACCATGTATAAATCAAGCTAATTTTATTCAATAAAACATGTCCAAATATTCACAGTATGTCATTTTTCTTGTTTATTTATAGTCTCTAGGCCTTATAATTCTCAAAAGCAACAGGATAGTGACATTTTTCTGAACAAAATGTCATTTTCCATCATCCAGACCTGAAAATTCATGTTTTTCCGTGTTTCGCTATCTGTTGCCCTGTCATGACACTTGTCCTAAAAATACAAAATTGAACATTTCTTTCAGTTTATGTTTCAATAACCTAAGTTCTGCAATCACTGGCGTTTACCCCTCTTCTCTTTGGTGAATATTATTCATAATTTGGCATTATTTTCATCACTTTTATATTATAATTCCGTGATCCTCTAGCCGCCATTTTCACTAAATTTCACAATATTACACGATATTCACAATATTACAGAATTGTCGATTATCCAGCCATCATCAGCATGAACCTGGGCTCGATTGGCAGCAGCAGCAGCCTCCCACGGCCCCTGGCTCGAGTCCTGGGTCTCCTCGAGCCCTACCTGACGCCCAGGCCACGGCCCAGTAGGCCTACACGTTAGGAGCAGCATGGTTATTCACAGGGGACCTGGATCTATCGCTATCATCAGTATCCAGGGCATCCCCATCATTACTGTCATTTTGGCCGTGAAAACCAGGATCATACTCACTAAAATCGCTCTCAAGTTCATCCCCACTGTCCACTTCACTTTCTCCGATTAAGCTATGAACAAGATCAGAGTCAGAATCATGCTCTATTTCGATCCAAAAGTTCACGTAATGTCATCGATTTCGCTCATGTCGCTTGTTTTTCATGGCGCCGCCATTTTAAAATCCACGTTACGCAGTTTTGTTTACAAAGATTGCTTGATTATTGGCTGAATAGAGTAAAGAATTCACAAAACTAACCAATCAC
>CM055820.1:5726789-5747051 GCA_029582265.1 Zoroaster sp. YZ-2022
TTTTTTCCCCTGATAGCCAGACGGTTGCTCATTAAACCTTCCTCCTGAAGAAACCCAATTTGGACAAGAAAGTTTTTCAAAAATTACCGACCGGTAGCGAATTTAAAGTACCTTGGAAAAACAATCGAGCAGGAGTTGTTTCCATCACGGATCTCTGACCATGTTTCGTGCTAATAACCTGTCGGACGCATTTCAGTCAGCCTATAAACGCATTTCATGGAACGGAAACTGCTCTTCCTCCGCGTCAACAATAAATGAGACATTTTATCTGCCATGGATGATGGAAAAATCACTGCATTAATTTTGTTAGACTTAAGCGCCGCTTTTGACACGGTCGATCACAACATCCTCTCTCTCCGCCATCAATATCATCTTGGAATACATACATGACACAGCCCTATGGATTGGTGTAAGTCCTACCTTTTAAATAGGCCTCAGCATGTTTAGTAGTTGGTAACGCTATATCCGAGCCTGTTATTCTTGACTATTCTGTACCCCAAGGCTTCGGGCTCGGCCCACAGTGGTTTACTGTTTCATACGTTTCCAGTTCGTGGATATCATTTGAAGTATAATTTAAAATTACCACAACTACGCTGATGACACGCAGCTTTACATTACTTTTAAATCTTCTCAGAACCTGCTGATTCCTGCATTACAACACTGGAGAAATGTATTTCAAGAGATTCGAAGTTGGATGAGACAAATCTTCCTGAAATTGAACGACATGAAAACAGAATTTGTTCTATTTTGGATCACGTCGTGTATTGTCTAATGTTTCTCTTCCATTGTATCATACAATTGGTGACTTCGCAGATAATCCCCTCATCACAAGCTAACGTAATTTGGGTGTTATATTTGACTCGACAATGACTTTAAAACCCCTCCATATCTCCAACATTGTTCGCATATCATCATTTCATATCAGAAATATTAGCCGAATAAGGAAATACTTGAATAAAAAGTGCTTTGCTGAACAAATTATACATGCGCTTTGCTTCACAGATCACGGGCTCGATAACGGAATGCTCTCCTCTACGGTCTCCCGCAGAATCAAATATCTCGTCTTCAGCACATACAAAACACAATACCTCGTGTTGTGACTTTGTCCAGAAAGTCATGCCATATCACGCCAATCTTGAAAGAACTGCACTGGCTTCCTGTTTCACAGAGAATTGTTTTTAAACTTATGCTAATTGTTCACAAATCTTTTAATAACATTGCTCCAATTTATATTTCTGAACTGCTTAAAGTCTACACTCCATCACGCACTTTGCGCACCAGCAACACATGTCACCCTAAAGGAACCAACTTCAAAACGGAACTTGGGGTGATAGGTCTTTTTCTGTCGCGGCTCCGAGACTTCTGGAATCATCTTCCAACTAAACTCAAATTCTTGTCATAGTATAACTAGATTTAAGTCGATGCTTAAAACTCATCTGAGTATGTCACAATTCTTCAAAGATGATGTATATTTGTTATTGCATTGTAGGTACATGTATCTCAGTACATAATTTTCCTATGCTATCATTGTATATTGTTTTTGTATTCATGGCGTTTTTTCTTTTGTTTCCGCGCGCTTGAGTGCCCAGCAGGGTGGATAAAGTGTGCGCGCTACAAATCTTCATTATGTATTATTAGTAGTAGTAGTAGTAGTTTTTGTAATGTATATAACTTGATTCAAAAGCAGTTTTGCCAACATTACTAATACTATACCTTACCCTTTGAGCAGTATAACACTTTTACACAAAAATATCATCTTTTGACTCGCCATATCTTTACTGTCTCAAAACAGTTTCCACTTTATTTACGGTTACATGTGTAGAAAAGCGTCTCTGTGGATGTTCTTTGACGTCACCGCCTGATTTGTTCTTCAGCAGTCGTCCATTTTGTATTATATTGTTCACTCCCCAAAAACATGTTTTCTGTATCCTTTCAATAATGTAGGATAGAGTTAATCCTAACTCGACAGTTCGTTGGTGAAGTTCAGAAATCACAGTAGTAAAACGAGTCACTACATAATAGGTATCTAGCAATAATAACTCGGCGCTGAAGAGTATAGAAGTGATTATGAAAATAATTATATATGCTTGAAATCAAATAGTTTATTCAGTCCTGAGATATTACGTTTCTTATAATGTCTTGACCGAGTGATTCATGCCCTTAATAGCGTTCATAGAAGAAGCAGTTTTCGGATTGGCTTGAAATCGGTGACGTCAGCCTCGAGATGGCTGTTGTGGTTGAGCTGAGCTGAGATCTTCTCATCAGCTTTCTTCAAGAGATTGAAGGAGCGACATAGAGTATTCCGCCCAGTACGTGCAAGACCACACCTCAATGGACTCCTCGACTGGGTAGCTCTTGGATCCTCATGGTTGAGCAGACACAGATGCGGTAACAATGAGGTTGAAACCTCGTGGCAGGACGGGGCGGCAGAGAACTCAAGCTTCCATTTCACAGGCAACAAATTTGGCTTCACTCACATTGTTTGTCTCCCCATTTACCGTCAAGACTTGCGTCATTCTGATACACCCTCCTCCTCCTCCTCCTTGAATAAATCCGGTTGTACAGTACTCATTATCAATAATCCTATGGCATAATCAGCTTTATTTCTTTCATGAGTAACTCCACAATTAACGACTTCGCTAGGATGTTGCAGCACCCTGGACCGCACACATCTCTGCACAACGCCTCCTCATGGACAGTACGGTGTTCCGGATCACAGCTTGGTCGAGGTTGTTCCACTCATCCTGTACAGCTTCTGTCAGGTTGGCAAACGTTCCTTCACAGGAGGGGCGTTGTGACTTCTGACCTGTAACCGAGAGAATGCCCAAATTAATGTTCTCAATAGGGTTAAGGTCTGGTGAAATGGAAGGCCATTCCCAGACGCTGAATATGGTTATGTCATTACGTCTGTAAGGAACGCTGTTATGATTCTTGGCTCGATATGAGGATCGGGCGTTGTCATCCATTAGAATAGAAAACATCTCCCATCAACCTCCTGTTATCTGGCATTTCCATGCATTATCACATGATCTGCACGTTTAAACCGTCATTTGACATGTGCACAACTGTACGTGAATAGTGTTTAAAATGTTGCAGAGTAACCTTAGTACTTTACTACTCCACCAAAAACTGCTTTGTAAGTCCTCACATTGACAAAATGGACCAAGAAAATACTTTTGAGTCCTATTTTTTTGGAGCAGTATATTAGCCCATAGAGACACAGGAGTTTGAACTGTGCGGGCTTTCAAAGCTAATCCAATTACCGCTGTCAGCGAGCGTGCGCGTATTCCATACAGCACAGTAACCGAAGATGGATATGTTACATTTGCCCAAATATGTGGACTTCCAACATGGAGTAACACAAAGGTCAAAAGTCCAACCTTGTTTGTACATGTACAGTACAATTATGTAATACCCGCTTGCAGTTTGCACAGCCAACCAGTCACCAATGAGAATGGAGAATACGTCTTTAGTTTTGAATTTGGTATATTAGCATTTAAATGAGCTCCACCTTAAATTTTGGCATGAGCAGAAGCATCAAGCGCGACGACGAATGGTCACTGTATGTACTGTACTAGACTTGGTTCCAAGTCTGTGATCGTGGTTTTGTCTGCCTGAAGCCAATACGGCTCTGCAGGATCGCATTAAATAGCGCCCTCTTGTATTAACCTCCGACATTAACCTTCGATCACAGACTTGGGAATGTTGTTCGTCGGTTTGTACACCATATTGCGAATAGTCAAAAGTGGACGGAACAATCTGATTGATTCGGAGAAGCCTTTCATAACATGAATATTCAAACTAAATCTTCTACGGCAGTTGGAGGAGATGTACTCAACGATTCCATTTAAACTGTAGGTAAGACGTTTTTGTAGAGAAGGAATTATGTATTTTATTTTGTGCTTTTTACACTCTAAGATCTCATTAAATTTACCTATCATTTCAAATACTATTTACGTACCAAGCACTATACAAATTGAACATCGAATGAATATTACAGAAATAATTTTAAGCAGAGTGTTACCTGTTAGTAATAGACGGCCTACAAGGTTTTGTGGCCTCCTGATTGGCCATCTCTCTAGCGTCCGTATTATTATGTAAATTTAGCTATGAAGACATGAATATCCCACAAACACAAAGAGGGTCAAGTCTGAGATCGCAAGTTAGGGCTGTGATAGATAGCCAGTAGGGTAAACGGTGTTTTGCGTGGCTGATACAGCAGACAAAATAACGGCGATCTCCGACTTGAAATCAAGTCTAGTACCGTACATGTACATGTACAGTGTACTCCATACATTATGTACAGTACAGATGTACATATGTAACAACATGTATTATCCTTTCTCTATGGTCCATACAATGTGTAAATGTGCGCTGAAAAAGTTCGGATTTGCGACCAAATCGTTCCGACGCGCCTTGATCAAAACTGGGTCACACGGCCGTATCAGGTTCTTACACACACTAATACACAGGTGTCACAACACTGTTGCTAGGAAATTAAAAAAAATGCCGGGACAAATAAAAAAAACTGTTTCAGGTGGAAAACCACCTCGATACTCGAACCTGTGTGGGCAACCACATTAGATTTCAAATCCAATGCCTTATTAACCATTCGGCCACCACGACTGTGATGACTTCTTTAAAATGGTTGTATTGGTACCTGTTGTAATTATGTAGACAGAAGTCATGAAACCCATAGATGCTGTGTGTAGTGGGATTGCAAAGATATGGGCCCGTATTCATAAAGAGTCACTAATTTAAACTGTTACAAGTTAATCTCAATTAGTTAATGAGGAATTGCCCACTAAGTTAATTTGGTATTTATAAACTGCCACTAATTAGTAGATACTAAAATGTCTCACTAACTTGGTATAGCATTTTAAAACTGATTTACTTCTTCAAGTACAATGAACCCTGAATCGTTTCCTGGAATTGATTGTTATACTAATAGGAGAATGCCCTTAGGAAAGGTTGACTGAGTGTGCATGCACAGGCCTTACATAGACATGGCTGCAAAAGGAAAGAGGTGAATTGGGATTACATGGAAAAGATCTTTGCTAGAACTATGCCAGGGAAAAGTGAAAATCATAGAAGACAAGCGTATTGATGCAGATTCAACTAAGAGGAAAGAAGGCATGGGAAGAAATCGTAAACAAATTCAGTGCAAGGTACGGCAGAGACGCGATAAAAAGCGGCTAAAGGAACAGTGGGGCAGGATAAAACTGAAGGCCAAACAGGACTACAGTAAATATGAAAAGAGAAAGAAGACAGGTGGGGGCAGGCCAAAAAAACCACAGGTATCTCTGAACAAATTCATGACATTTTGCTGGGAGAATTTGGATTCAGTATGTCCTGAAAATCCTCTCGCGGAGTGCACCACCTGCTGCCTTTGGATATCGCGTAGAGCAATAATAGCATCCATGACTGCAGAGAACAGCTCCAGAAATGGCACATGTATTCCACTTAGTGAGGTTAAAGCACCCCAGGGCTCCTCTAGTTAGTGAGACTAGTTTAGTGTAAGTTAGTGGCAGTTAAGACTAGTGAACCTTTATGATTCAATTTTAATTTAAAATTGCCACTAGGTGATTTAAACTATCACTAGGCTAAAATTGGTTTAGTAGTCCTTTATGAATACGGGCCATGATGTTTAAAACTATAGGATTGAGTGTGGAAATTACCTGAACAATTAAGTTAAAAGAAGAAACTAGTATGGAATAAGGGGTGTACGAGAATTATCCAAGTAACATTAACTTTGTCCCGTTTCAACATCTATCTTTTATTTGCATTATCAGGGAGAGCGCGAACGCAGTCCCCACTATCAGAAATTGTACTCTCGAGTTCACCACATTTGGGGGAATCGCAAGGGTCAACCGGGACTGTGTGCAATGGCCGGGTCTCGCCTTGGGAGAACAGCATGCGTGATCACTGTATCTCCTGAGCCAGGTAAGTATGATTAGTTAATGAAATGTATGGGCAATGAGTTTCAGGTGGATGGAAGTTAACCATGGTATGTGTACAATACGGTCAAAGGGTAATCCGTTTGACTAATTCACTGCGCACGCGCTGATTGGTCTCATATGCAAATTCAGCAGGTCAGTGTGGACTCCTTGTTGGCCCTTTTCACACTACATCTCTTTATCCCCGTGGAATGCAACCCCAGGAAGGCCCTGTGAGTTTTCTTTACCCCACGGTTACCCCAGTGCAGTTACAGCACTGTCCCAACGAAAACCCGCCTGCGTATTTTATGGGTTCTTATTCCCGGGGTTCCGCACGTTTCACACTATGGTCAAACCTCAGGGCAACCGTGCTGTATTTTTTGGCTAACGGAAGTCATGAATGTTACTAGCTGGAAGCGCGGAATCCCAGTATGCAATGCTTGCACGTACTCTCACATCATAAACAATCAAAATGGCTACGCATGACATGAATGAAGCGATTTGAATTGAACACAAATAAAAATTACAAAACGATTCGTTGTCGACAGCTGACGTCAACTTCTTTCTGTGATCGAGACAGGTACCTTTATTTGCAGTGTACATTATTACACGTTCAATGAGACGGATACTAACAATTATTGTTTATCTCTCTGACCTTTCACAGTTTGTTTATGTTATCTGTCCACCTCGTAATCTGGGTAAGCACAACCCGCTTTCGTTTTCCCACTATAGGTGTTACTCCCGATCCCCGGGGGATTCTTAAGCCCCCCCCCCCTACTCCGGAGTAGAGGTGGCTATTCCCCTGGGATGCCCATTTACCAGGGCAGACCAGGAGTAAAGCGATCTAAGTGTGAAAATGCTGACCATAATTCCCCGAGGACGCCCCCGGGGATTTGACCAGTGTGAAAAGCCCTTTAGTGGAATCAATACTTAAGTTGAACTGAATCAACTAGGGTCAAATATCTTGATACCGTCACGGAGGAAGGAAGCAGTGGAGGAAGCCTTCACCCATGGTTTGGTCAAGTCAAGTTGAAGCAGATATCTTGGTTATGCCATGGGGCTACTTCTTTAATGGTGTTCTTAAAAGGACACGAGCACATTGCGTTAAGAGTGTTATCGCGTCGCACTAGAAGTGTTATCGCATCGCACTAGAGGTGTTATCGAGTCGAACTAGAAGTGTTACTTGTCGCACTATAGAAGCGTTATCGCGTCGCACTAGAAGTGTTATCGTGTCGCACAGGAGTGTTTACGTGTCGCACTAGAAGTGTTCACCGTTGCATTTTTGTCTCGTATGAAGAACCGTATGTGACTAAATTTCCACTAATTAATATATAAGACTAAAATAAATGTTTAATAGCCAAACCATATTATTTAATGGCAATGTCATATTTTTATGTGCAAAGTCATTTATTTACTAGCAAAACCAATTATACAAAACCGGCGACCAGACTGGTCGGCAGCTAGCATGCATACGGTACTAAAAAATAAATGTTGGGATTATATTCCTTTAGTCCTCCACAGCCCATACATTATTATTATACAGAAAGGTTTTGTTTCTGAATTAGTGTTGTAGTTAAATAAAATATTGCAAATTCATTTACAAATATTTACAAAACCTAGTCTCGATCCCGATACTCCCTACATGGAAGGTGAGCCTTCTAACCACTAGACTACCACGCTACTCGAATTTGTTGGTGAATTAAGTACAGAAGGACCTTTTTAAAATTGTATTTATAAAATAATATAAATTCTTTAATGCAGAAAAAAAATATTGCGCGGGCCTACAGGGTTCACTCGTCCCCGCCCACCGCCCACTCCGTAGCGAGCGGGGTGAGGGAGACGTGGGGGGTGTGACACCCCAATAATTTTTCTCAGTCGGTATTTAGAGCCTCAGTTGGCAAATCAAAGGTACTAGAACAAGGGTTGGTCCATAATATATTTTCAGTCGGCAAACCTAGATCTATGGGTTTGCCGACATGGCGGCTGGTTACTTCAACTTTTTATAGCCAATCAGCGGCCATCTCCTATCCAGTTAGTATAGAGATCAGTGGTTGGGAGGCGTAAAACAATGATGTATTTTTGTTTTGTTTTTATAATTTGATGGGTGGGGGAGAGGTAAGAATGAACAATTTGTTCCCAGACAAATCCTCAACGAGAAAGGGGCCCTCTTAATGTAGTTTTTTTTTATATAAACAAACATGTATATTATTTAACTAATTAAAAAAAGACCTTTATTATGGGTAAGTGCATGATGACAAAGGACCATTGTCACAGGTAACTGTTATTTTTACGTGATACATCTGTTACGGACCATAATGTCCGCAAGGACCATTATGTCCGCGGGCGCCTCTGAGGTGTAAGCCAGACATAATGGGCCCGCGGACATAAAGTTCCATCTGGAAAAAAGGGCTAAACAGGATGGCACAAACATAAGTATGGTCCGTGTTTTTATTACATATTTTTTACATTCTTTTTTATATTGTTATTTGGTTTACAACATACCAGCAATTTCTCTTAAAGCAGTATAGGTCTACTACATAATGCACTTTACATGTGACGCACTTCACATGTGACTGCTTTTCATATTGAAAATTACAGTACTTGCATTATCGGAGGTTGAAGGCAGGAGATGAAACAATCATTTTTGGGGGTGATTCTAGCAGTTCTGAGGCAGACGCGTATTGCAAGGGCTGGTAGTTTATGTATATTATTTGCAATTTAGCGAAATAACGGACCCAAGAAGATTTGTGCACGGAGGAGGAATCACATAGATGATGTCAGACAAGAATGAGGTGGAGCTGCCATTTTGTGAGAGGAATTGAGGTATGTTACGAATTGGAGGAATGGATGTATTTGACGTTGGTGAAAATGAGGTAGTACAAATTTGTATCATTAAAGTATCGCCCCTTAAGTTTTGGAACAATGCAAGATGGCTGATTGTTATGATTGTTTGAAGGCCCACAATATGGCCTAGAAAAGAAAAAGAAAAAAAAAATAATAATAATAATAATAATAATAATAATAATAATAATAATAATAATAATAATAATAATAATAATAATAATAATAATAATAATAATAATAATAATAATAATAATAATAATAATAATAATAATAATGACTTGTATAGCGCACGTATCCACCAAACTGGTGCTCAAGGCGCATTATATTATTACCCCCTGCTCATCAGGCTCATAAATCATTCCTGAAATCATCTCAGCTCCCTGGGGAGTATACAGCTCAATTGCTGCCATTACAGCGTATGTAGGACTAATCAAACACAACAACCAACTCTGCCCTCACAGGTACCCATTTACCCCTGAGTGGAGAGAATTATTATGGTAAAGTGTGTTGCTCAAGGACACGAGCACCATGGTCACGGTTGGGATTCGAACCCACATTCTGACGACTCGGCCATCAGAACACAAATCCGATGCTCTAAACCGCTCGACCATGGCACTCCATGAAAGAGACGTCATTACCACGAAAAGCGCAGCAGGAACACTCAAATAGACATTATAGTTTACTATTAGGCCTATTTACATTTTCTGTTGTTGGACGTTGAGGGCGAAGGATGAAACAATCGATTCTGGCCAGTCAGATCAGGGGATGAGGGGTACTGGAAAGCGGGTTGTTAAACGGCTCCGTAATGTTCAGTAAACTTTTCCCTATGATGGGGGAAAGTTTACTCAACATTATGGAGCCGTTTACCACTGCCGAGATCCCCCACCAAACCCACCCAACCTAACCACAGAAAAAAGTATTTTCTCAGGTATAATTATATATGGTTCAGGCTTCAGTTTCTGCGTTCAAACTCTATCAACCCATCAGTGGCGGACCGTCAGGGGGGACTGGGGGGGGGGGCAGCCGTCCCCCGGCCCGGAGGGGGGGGGGGGCTCGGACCCCCTCCCCAAAGAATTTTTTTTTAATTATTATTATTTTTTTTTTTAACATTCTGGTGGAGGGGGTTGGTGGGTGGGGAGTGGGGGTGGGTGGGGTACCGGGCGCGAGGTGGAACTTACACAAATCAACCGGGCCCTTTCTTTATTTTGAGCTCCCCTGAAAACATGAAGTGTAATCATGACGGGTCTCTCGGAAATCACGTGTGGTTAGGGAATGATGCCTGGGGGAGGGGGGAGGGGCCCGACCGTGCGCTCTGTACCCCGGCCCGGCGGTAACTTGTTCCGCTACTGCAACCCATACATGTAAGCTTTGTAGATTCCAGAGCCTGAAACTAAGCAGTACCAACAGTATTAAAGTAAGAATGCTTGCGGTGACACAATGTGGTTAATAGTTCAAGAACCGGTTGTTACAGCTCAATGTTTCGATCAGAGTATGCTCTGATCGCCAGCAGTGTGTTTACCCGTATGGTTAAAAGTACATAATTATGGTTTAAAAAAAAATATATATAACAATAAAATATTTTCCCTTTGCAACTCAGACAGAAAATGTATAATATATTACCAAAGATAAATGTTATAGCCTTGGGTGTTGATGGCTGTTTTCTCATATTAACGATTACAGTAAGCTATGGCTATAGTTAATGTAAAAGAAAATATAATAAAATAATGTTCTCTTTATAACTCTTTACAATATGTTATAGGCTTGGGTGCTGGTGACCATTAAGTTTGTTACAATATGGATTTTTACAGGACAGGATGGCACCGAAAACAAATTAATAAAACACAATTTATTAAATTGAGGTTCGTGTTCTCTCCGTTGTTTTCAACATGGTACCCAATGCCAGATTTTAAGCTAGTTCGATCCAAAAACTGCTTCATGAGCAAAAGTAGGTACAAAGGTGGAGGTTAATCCAAGTTCCATAACAATCGATAGTAGGGGTGGACGATGTCACGATAATATCGTAACGACACGATATTCAAAAAATTATCGGCTAAATCGGGTATGGTTTTGAATATATCGAAATATCGCCATATTGACGATATTCCCAAAAATATAGCCGATATCAAATTTAGATCGCTCTTTTTAGTTAAAATATCGCCGGAGTGACAAATTGTTTCCAAATTTCATGCATCGTGAATAGCTTTAAAAAAAACAATTCGAAATCACGACGCGGCACCACTCATGTTCCCAGGATCCGTACCATTATGAAAATGCCATCAATTGAATGGGGAAACATTACGAGCGGGTCAATCAAAAGTCGCCCGAGAATTGCAGACACAGCACCAACAAGTACTCAGCTCGTTTTGGAGCGATTCAGTTGCATTTTTGATAATTTTCAGAACCGTTTATTACCTATGCAACTTCCTTGTAGAACTTACATGTAAAAGTAGTTCATATTTCAGTGTCCGCTGTCGTTAGTGTATACGATACATACATTTTTTCATGTATTTAAACGTATTGAGACGATTTTTTATCGTATATCGCCGATATCATATGCCGTGGATAATCGACTATCAAAAAAATTCAATATCGTCACCCCTAATCGATAGTCTATACGTACCCGTACCCCCTTGGCCTTGGTTAAGTTTGTTGAGAGATGACGCCCTCTTGTGGCGATACATCGTGATGTTCAAGTTTCATGTCAGTACCAGACTGCACTGTACTGACTGTCGATGTCACACACATTAGATTGTTGATGTCGGTCAGTCGGTAACGTGGCGCGGTGGGTTATTTCGTCCGTTGACCGACTTGGCCGTCACCAATTCGTCTATTAATCGTCTCGTCCATTGAACCATGCGCTACACAATGTTCGTGCTTTCACTGTTAGTTTCAACATGGTAAATTCCAGAGTTTAAGCTAGTTTAATTTGACTGATATCGATACATGCATGTGATAAGTAACTTTCGCAGATCATTGTACACGTACATGTACACTTGTACTATCAATTGACTTAAACTAGCGAGGACAGCGGTAGTGCCATTTTTCGTCTTCCTGTCTGTCAGTGTGAGTGTCACCACACTAAAATTAAATGTTTAAATCTTTGATTTCTAGTATAAATACTGCCCGAAAGTTAAAGAAAATTCACCAAAATGAGGAGAAAAACATGCTTATTTAATTGATGCTATTTAATTTGAAACTTATGTGCAATTTGAAGGAAAATTTGATCGGTGAACTTTTATTTTGCGAGAGAGACTTTTCGGGCGCGGCCATTTTGGTTTTTGAACTCCTGATCTGTATTCTCGTGTTTACTCGTTTTTCGTGCGTTTATATGTGTTTTCATTGTGAGATTTGGACAGAGAATGAGTGTGGCTTTCTGATGGTACCAAACTTAGCGATTTTTGTGCATTTTTAAGGTAAGAAATTTAACTTTTATTGAAAAATTGTTAAGCAAAAAGTGATTATTTTTTCTCCAAAAATTTAGCTTTTCTTTAGAAAAACATGGTTAAAATGGGGTTTACCGAGCTGGTAAGATTGATTTTAGGGAACTTTGAAGTCTTCCAAAGGCAAAGCCAATGGAACCTTAAAAATAATAAATTTTTATGTCGCACTTACACCGCAAAGGACTTTTAGGAAATGGGTCAAATTTTATGGTACCTGTCAAATGTGTTGTGGGCCATGCGCACTTTTATAATGTGCAACCCATCAATTCAGCCATCCCCAAAAAGTTGAAACAATCTTTAAAAAATGAGAAGAGACAAGTTCTTCAATGAAAAATCTAAATATTAAATATTATAAACGTGGCTGCATGTTTTGTGTATACAAAAGGTAGTTTACTAACGTTACATGCATTTGGTAGTGCTGAATTTGTTTCTTATATTTGTTTGCATTATTTTTGTTTTTGTTAGGATCTGGTGACCAGAAAGATTATTTAAATTGCTTGAACAGTTATGAACAACACAACCACAGCTAAATAAAAAAAGGGCAACAAAAACAGGAGGCGCAGGACCTAATTTCTACTTTGGCAGAAGTCGTTTCCTCAAAATTGCCGGAAGACTGGATTTTCATCAATAACTTGCTTGACAATATTTTGTCACAAATCACGAAAAGCAATGATGCTATTCAACTTTGTGAAACGAAGACAGTAGCATACACCTTCTGGACATCGGCAGTAGATATCAAGAGGTCATCGACTTTATACTAATGGCAAGCAATCGTCTGGAGGATTTCTTACGAGGTGACCTTCAGCTTTCATTTTCCAGTAGTAACCAACTGGAAAAGGATGCAATTTATAAGATGCTCATCACGCCTTGATGACCAAGTGGCAGTTATCCTTCACAACATGCTGCCAGCAATGGCAAAACTACTCCAACAAATATTCAGTGACCACTTAGAGGGAGGGAAGTGGTATGAAACCAGAGAGAAGACCATTGGTTTGCCAAAACATAACAAATTTGCAGAGAGTGTTTTCGGTCACCTTGATCCTTTGCTGCGAGAAAAGTCGAACATCACAACAATTGCGAGTGAAGCTTACATTATGTTTAGCCATAACAAGATGATGGCATGGCTAGATGCCAAGTCTCCAGCAGAAAAGGAGAGTCTTCTCTCAGAATGTAGAAGATCTGTAAAACATGTACATAGGGCTTTCAAGAGATGGCAGCTGGCGATTCAAGAAGCCAGAAGAGATGCCATAGCCGAGAAAATTAAACTGAGACGACTACGCAAGAAAGAGCAACATACATCAGACATTCTCATATGCTTATACTTAAATGCATGAAGTCATTTGTTGAACTAACAAGTTAATTAACATTATAAAATGATTTTGTGTTCTTTATTTCATTAGAACTTGAAATTTGCCACATTGAAACCATATTTTGGTCAGACAAATCTTCATTGTATGTTTGCTCATCGCCTGCCTCATTCTTCCTGGGTATGCAGACTGGTTCAACATCATTATATGATGGTGATGACAGCATCTATTCCTACCAGCTTCTGAAGGACTACTCAGAGGGAGACCTGCAGATATTAATAAAGTAATCGGCACTTATAATTGCTTTATAAACAATTGGCAGTCAAAGTGAAAAACGATGACAGAAAACTACCCCCCCAAAAATGGCATTAAGATTGTCGTAACTCCTCACCAGAAGAAGCTATGAAATTTTAGCACCGTTGTAATCCTTGGATTATAAGCTTTAAAATGATGCCAAACTTGTCTGCGAAATCTTTAAAAATGCAAAAAGTGCCGACCTCCCTACTTAAACTACAAATTGTGTTGTATTTGACTAATGTACAAATTAACAGCTTGGACATTTAATTCCGTGAAAGATCGTCACGTTTTGGAATAAACCGTGTATGAAATGAGGTCATAAATGGCAAATGTAGGAAAACATAAAAAAGAGCAAATCACTGGACATCCCTTCATGACGTCCTTCCTAATTCCTCCATGCTTGAACCTAACACAGTAACAGTTACAGTCAGAATGACATGCACACATACATGTAATGTAGTACTTTTTCAACATTTTAAAAGTGCCAAAAAAAAATAAGAAAACCTCAGAAATAAATATTTGTTAAAATGTACGAAGAACATATTCCTAAGTATCATTTTTGTAATTTTAAAACGTATTTCCATGTAAAACTTTTTTATGGTACAATAATTATAAAAAGTGTACCATGTTTTGTTAGATGACACTGCTGAGTTTCTATGCCCAGTTTCCAGATGTCAGCATTTTGGAATTTGGACCGAATTTTGTGATTTGAAAATCCTTCTGGATTATATTGAAATTGCAGGTTTTATTTATTAATTGATGCAAATATTTCACTTGCATGTAACAAGTTTCAAGTGAATCCACTTGTGAGATTTTTTAGTGAACGGAAGTCAGAAAAATAGTTGAGGTGCATCAAGTTAGACAACAGCACAATATATATTGTACGTGTAAATACACGTATCTTCAGGAGGAATCCTGAGGATGAGCAGCGCACATTCTTCGAAACGTAGACTTGTTGTAGAGAACTGTATTGACTACTGGTTCTTTACAGAACCACACTTCTTCCAAGAAAAGATTATTACACATAATGTTAACTGAAACCTATAATCGTTCTTATACATGTACAATCCAGCATGCCGCAAATCTCTTTTCAAAATATATGTTTTTCTTTCTAAAAGGAAATACATGTAAGCATGACCTGATTACCGTAAAATAGAAATTGCCAGAAATTACCACGAAAACAATGAAAAACACTGTCACAGGTGATGTGTTTTGATTCCAAACCACCCCAAACCATTCAAACTCCAACAGCAGGGTTTGTTGGATTTTGATTGTCTCAGTACTGTATAGCCCAGACAGGGATACTTTGCCTAGGACCGGGTGTCCCAATTCCAGCTAAGTTTAACAGTTGGATGGTAGTGTTACTGCATGGTGTTGGATTTTGATGGACTCAGTACTGTATAGCCCAGACAGGGATACTTTGCCTAGGACCGGGTGTCCCAATTCCAGCTAAGTTTAACAGTTTGATGGTAGTGTTACTGCATGGTGTTGGATTTTGGTAGATTCTGGAAGGTTCCTAGCCAACATAGCTAGGGGGTTAGGGTTAATGTTCTAAGAAGATTCTTTTAAATTGATTGTTTTGCAGGTACAGTATGCTTCATTTCTTCCCTGTATGAAATACATGTAATGAATTAACAACACAGAGAACTCGCCCACTGAATACAGCGATACAATCAACATGGAGTTTGGCGACATGGATGCGATGGATGAAGACCTTCCATTGTATCAAGACTTCGACGACATCCCTGAGGACGTCTTATATCAGATGATGCAAGAATACTACGGGGATGATGTTGACTTTGAGGGTCCCCAGCCGCCGCCCTTGTCATACATGGAGGACTTTGGGAACTGTTTCTTGCCGGTAGTGACCCAAGGGGTACAGATCATATCACCCCTGATCCTTGCGTGTTTGTCGATGAGAACAATATCAATGATAGGTAATGCATAATTAACCCCTACTCCCTAGGCCCATTTGCTTATACATAACCTGAATCCTCCTAAATCCTTCAGTAGTGTTTCTAATCTGTGATACATATGGCCAGGGACCCTCCCTGCATGCATGGAGCAATAAACAGTGTCCACTGACCCAAGCACTGACCTTGCAATCACGACAACAAACATGGATGTACATGTACCATGGAAAGGCAAGTATGCCTAATAACCTCAATCGTTCAAAATACTTCACTTTAGCAAAGAGGATTTTGGAGAATTTGGGAAGGTTAGGGTTTTAACCCTCGTGTTGATTGATCATTCAATATCATTCAAATGGTTTTGAATGATATAGGCAAGGTTTGAATTTGCTGACCACTGGCCAATTAGCCAGTTAAAATGGTGGCAGACTAGTCAACCCCCCCCCCCCCCCCCTAGTAGCCTGGCAGGCTAGTCAAAATTACAAAGACTGCACAGAATCCTAGTTCTTTTTATGTTATTTTTACACATTTTATTCCACTGGGCCATAAAAGGTTTGTCCTGCCTCGAAAATATTGAAGGGTAGAATGTCCAGTGTAAATGCTTGCGGAATAGCTAAAAGTCAAACTCACTAGTCCGGCCGGCTAGTGCAAATAAAAGTTGAGGGCAACCCCTGATACAGGTACATGTAGTATGCCAGAGTGTGCAGTGCTTGCTAAATGGTACTGTGTGGTGAATGCATCTGTACATGGTACTGTTATCTATACAGCTTATCTATCATTCATTCATTAAATGGACAGTTGGCTGAAAATTTTTACCCAAGAATTTTACCAAGAGTTGTTGATTTGTGGGCGGTTCCTTTTAAACGAAATAACGAATGCCAATCACAGGCCCCTAGCTTTGACCCTGTTTGATCCCATACACAATGCAGACACACACGCAGGCACACACGCAGGCACATACGCATGCACACAATGTATGCACATGAAAGACGTCGCAGTGAGGCAGTTGCTGGGAGAACCAACAACCAATGAGAATACGTCTTTTGTTTTTAAATTTGGTACAGAATGATCAAGGCGGGTCGACTGCATGGTCACTGTCTGTATGTGCATGTACATACAGTCTTAAGTATGCATAATGGATTCATGCAATGTGTGTGCAATGGATGCAACGGAAGTGGGGCAAAATTATGCGAGCAAACCGTTTTGATGCGCCTTGGTCAAGGCTACATGTATGTTGAGTTTGGCATGTCAGGATTGAGCCGTCGACATGTCAGACGTGTAGTTAGAAATTTGTCAAGGGAGGGTACACTAAAAAAAAATGAGATTATTTTTGCCCAGAAAATATTTGGATTTTTGAGTTCACAGAATAACTATTTTCCCCACCTTTTTAAGGGTAAATTTGGGTCAACAAAGTATGGCTTAGGGCAAATGTTTGTTAAAATTTTTATTATACAAAAACCAAAGGGGGGGGGGGGTGGACAGCTTCCCCATTTTTCCTCCGCCTTGGCTATGCACCTGTTACATTTACTTGTGAAGGGCTGTGTGGCGTAGCCAGGATTTTCAGAGTGGGAGGACAAACATTTTAGGTGGGTACATTTAACTATACAAAACTCAAATGAACCAACAAATGATGTCAATCAGAAATACCAACAAGTTTGTGAATTTACCGACAGACACTATTTTTCAACAAGTGGGGGGGGGAGCGGTTTTGAAAAGTTCTTTGTAATGTCAAATTTATACATCTTCAGAAGTAATTCTTTCTGAGGTGATTTAATTTTTTCAAATTTTAAATCTTCATAGTAAAAAGATGCATTCATGTTAAAATTGTAATGTGGTAATCTCATTACACTTAATACACCAGTTTACTTGTGGTTCAGGTGGGCACTGAATTCCGATTTCAGTACTTATTCTTACAAAACGAACGAACAAACAAACAATTTTTTTTTTTTTTTTCAAAACTGTTTTTTTGAAAGGCATTTTTAGTAGATGGAAAAACATGATAGAGTACAATTTTCCTTAAAGCTTGGAGTATTCTTGTTCATCCATCCATCACTCAACAGGATTACCGGCTGTCGTCTATCATCTTCTGTCGCTGACGGCTGGACTTACAGCCCTGTCCTACTTCTTTGAGAATCTCATCCTTCAGATAGTTGCCCTCAGTCTCTTGGGCTTTTTCTTGCTTCAGGCCACAAAACTCCTAGGTATCGGCTCCAAGGGGGCCGTCACCGCTGTTGTTTTTGTCACTTTATTGGTTATTTGGTAAGTGGAGTAATTATACGCCTGATGTATTTTAATTTGAAATATAGATTGACCTTCACAATCCCTTCACAAAATTTACATTAAGTAAATTGATAGATTATTCAGTAATATTGTGATTGGGTTATTATCAATTTATCAATTTAAAGATTATAGAATGTAGAACCGTTCTACAATAAGGCTGTTCTGGGTATTGGGATACCCGACCGAAACTGTCATTACCTGGTTCCATTTTTCTCTTTGACAATTTTAGAATCCTTCTACAATAACGTTGTGCTGGGTATTGGGGTACCCGGATACCCGACCGAAACTGTCATTACCCGGTTATACTTTTCTCTTTGACAATTTTAGAATCCTTCTACAATAACACTGTGGTATCAGGATACCCCGAATCAAACTGTCATTACCGGTTTCATTTTTCAGTTCCAATTACCCTTAACTGACCTTTTAAAATTCTCACTGAACATTTAAGCCACAAAATGGAAGTCTCTGATTTTTTCTTCACAAAATGAAGTAAACTTGGATAAATGCTTTAGGCAAAAAGTCTCTGGTTTCTGGTCTCCATGCGTCACCTCAGACCCGTGCGTTGGCATTTTTAATTTCTTTTTTGTTTGTGCTATGAAACAATGTACAATTGCAGCCAAAATTGCTGGATCGATTGGAACTCAGTTGTGCTGTGTTTTTAAATGACTTTTCACATAGGGGTATGATGAACGTTTGCCGGATTTGTGAGGCCTCTCTTAGCCACCATACTTTGTATGGGAAATTTGGTCCCCACGTATAAATGTATCACGTACTTCCCTGTTGGTAAAAAAAAAAAAAAAAAAAAAGCGTCATCGCACCGATTTTGAAGCTGACCTATGACCAGAAACCTTTTTTGGGGGCCTTAGAAGTAACATTTGCAAACAGCCTTTCACAGACTTGCTGGCTTTTGTTTGATGTATGTAGTTTGTGTTGACTGTCATGCCAATATCACAAGTTGGTATTTGTGCCTGTTTGTTTGCTGTTATTGGATTAGTGTGATTGTGGGACATCTGAATTCCTTTTGTATGTGTGTGGGGAATGGGGATGCTACAAGTCATTTTTGATATAGAGGCGGGAAATTATTACAGTAAGTCCACATTTATTGTGACTCAAGAGAAACTAAGTGTTCGTATTGGTTATTTTATACATTCAGGAGTATGTATACCCGGGTATCCGAAGATTTCCAATTTCGGGTATCCGGTAACTGAAAATGCACAGCCTTATTATACAAGCATTTATAAGTAAAATGGCACTAACATGGTAAACTTTACATTTTTTTGTCCGTACCAGAGAAGTAACCTTGAAATATTTCTCTTTTGTTTGTACCAGGGAAATATTTTTTGCAGATCCTGTAGAGTGGAACAGAATCAGAGGTCAGCAGAAATTACATTTCTTTTTTTCCATTTGTATCAATTTTAATTTTACCATCATTGACAAAAGTGTGCAAAGTGGACATGTTTATTATGTGCAATTCATACATGAAGACTTAAATGGTGTGCCATGGTCAAGCGGTCTAGTGCATCCATCGGATTTGTGTTCTGATGGCTGAGTCATCAGAATGTGGGTTCGAATCCCAACCGCGACCATGGTGCTTGTGTCCTTGAGCAAGACACTTTACCATAATTGCTTCTCTCCATCCAGGGGTAAATGGGTACCTGTGAGGGGCAGAGTTGGTTGTTGTGTTTGATTAGCCGTATATGCGCTGTAATGGCAGCAATTGAGCTGTATACTCTCCAGGGAGCTGAGATGGTTTCAGGAATGATTTATGAGCCTGATGAGCAGGGGTTATAATATAATGCGCCTTGAGCACCAGTTTGGTGGATACGTCCGCTATATAAGTCCACATTATTATTATTATTATTATTATTATTATTATATGAAGATGAAGAAATATGGAGGACTGGACGTTTTTTCAATACAAGCCAGTCAGGCAGGTAACTGAAAACAAATCACCATTTCAACAGAAATTTTACCAGTCTGACATTTAAGAATCGTGGCCGAGCGGTCTAGCGCACCGAACTCAAGTTCTGGTGTTGCCAGCAGCAGGGTGTGGGTTCGAGCCCCGGTCGTGACACTTGTATCCTTGAGCAAGGTACTTAACCATAATTGCTTCGTCCTTCGGATGGGACGTAAACCGTAGGTCCCGGGTGTGTTGTATGTATAATGCACTAAAGTGGATTGTCGTGGGAGCCCGAGTGGCTCTAGCGCACTGAACTCAAGTTCTGGTGTTGCCAGCAGCAAGGGGGGA
>CM055820.1:5747551-5779208 GCA_029582265.1 Zoroaster sp. YZ-2022
AAATCAAACAAAGGACAAAACGACAAGAGGACAAATTTACAAAAAAAGACAAAGTCAAAATCGGGCAGAAGGCCGAAAACGACATCAATAAGAGGACAAATTTACAAAAGACCAAGTCAAAACTAAACAACAGAAAGACTCTAACGCTAGTCGAATATATGGTCAGTGGCAAAAACCATAAAGCGACAGTCAATATCACACACGCAAAGCGACGTAAGTTTCCTAATCGAACAAAGGTCAATCGCGAAAGGACAAACTTTTTATGTCTTTGTGTTTTGTCCTTGTTTGTGTTTGTCTTTCTATTGACAAAAATTAATTTGTTCTTTATTGGCTGTTGTTTGTCCTTTGTAGGCTTCTTTTAATGTATATGTTGGATATTTATTCTTAATCTTTTGGGCCTTTTGGCCGCCCATACCCATGCAGTTCCTACAGCCATGTAGTTCACATAAATAAGCATACACTGCAAGCTGCATGAAATGAGAGTTTGTTTACATGCGCATGCGTCTTCACCCCCGCGAAGGCAAAGAGGGCGACGGGCGACGGGCGACGGGCGACGGGCACGGTGACGGCGACGGGCGACGAAGACGGGCGACGTTTAGAAGGGCGTAGACGTTTAGACGGGCGACGGCGACGTTTGGGAAGGCGACGTTTAGAAGGGCGACGTTTAGAAGGGCGACGGGTTGACGTTTAGAAGCGGGCGACGTTTAGAAGGGCGACGGGCGACGGGCGATTATGGGCAAGATCAACACGGGCGCGCGACGTTTAGAAGGGCGACGGGCGACGTTTAGAATGGCAGATATGGAATTCCATAATACATGCATGTGATAAGTAACTTTCGCAGATCATTGTATCATGGAGGAAGGAAAATAGATTTTCCTTCCTCCATGATTGTATGTAGTACTAGCCCTACTAGGCCTACGTACTCGCATTGTACTAATATCATTGACTTAAACCATGGAGGTAAAAATAGATGCTTAAACTATCCGTTACAAATTGTGTTGTATTTGACTAATGTACAAATTAACAGCTCGGACATTTAATTCCGTGAAAGATCGTCACGTTTTGGAATAAACCGTGTATGAAATGAGGTCATAAATGGCAAATGTAGGAAAACATAAAAAAGAGCAAATCACTGGACATCCCTTCATGACGTCCTTCCTAATTCCTCCATGCTTGAACCTAACACAGTAACAGTTACACAGTCAGAATAACATGCACACATATGATGTAATGTAGTACTTTTTCAACATTTTAAAAGTGCCAAAAAAAACAAAAAAAACCTCGGAAATAAATATTTGTTAAAATGTACAAAGAACATATTCCTAAGTATCATTTTTGTAATTTTAAAACATATTTCCATGTAAAACTTTTTTATGGTACAATATAAAAAGTGTACCATGTTTTGTTAGATGACACTGCCGAGTTTCTATGCCCAGTTTCCAGATGTCAGCATTTCGGAATTTGGACCGAATTTTGTGATTTGAAAATCCTTCTGGATTATATTGAAATTGCAGGTTTTATTTATTAATTGATGCAAATATTTCACTTGCATGTAACAAGTTTCAAGTGAATCCACTTGTGAGATTTTTTAGTGAACGGAAGTCAGAAAAATAGTTGAGGTGCATCAAGTTAGACAACAGCACAATATATATTGTACGTGTAAATACACGTATCTTCAGGAGGAATCCTGAGGATGAGCAGCGCACATTCTTCGAAACGTAGACTTGTTGTAGAGAACTGTATTGACTACTGGTTCTTTACAGAACTACACTTCTTCCAAGAAAATATTATTGCACATAATGTTAACTGAAACCTATAATCGTACAATCCAACATGCCGCAAATCTCTTTTCGAAATATATGTTTTTCTTTCTAAAAGGAAATACATGTAAGCATGACCTGATTAAAATAGAAATTGCCAGAAATTACCACGAAAACAATGAAAAACACTGTCACAGGTGATGTGTTTTGATTCCAAACCACCCCAAACCATTCAAACTCCAACAGCAGGGTTTGTTGGATTTTGATTGTCTCAGTACTGTATAGCCCAGACAGGGATACTTTGCCTAGGACCGGGTGTCCCAATTCCAGCAAAGTTTAACAGTTGGGTGGTAGTGTTACTGCATGGTGTTGGATTTTGATGGACTCAGTACTGTATAGCCCAGACAGGGATACTTTGCCTAGGACCGGGTGTCCCAATTCCAGCTAAGTTTAACAGTTTGATGGTAGTGTTACTGCATGGTGTTGGATTTTGGTAGATTCTGGAAGGTTCCTAGCCAACATAGCTAGGGGGTTAGGGTTAATGTTCTAAGAAGATTCTTTTAAATTGATTGTTTTGCAGGTACAGTATGCTTCATTTCTTCCCTGTATGAAATACATGTAATGAATTAACAACACAGAGAACTCACCCACTGAATACAGCTATACAATCAACATGGAGTTTGGCGACATGGATGCGATGGATGAAGACCTTCCATTGTATCAAGACTTCGACGACATCCCTGAGGACGTCTTATATCAGATGATGCAACAATACTACGGGGATGATGTTGACTTTGAGGGTCCCCAGCCGCCGCCCTTGTCATACATGGAGGACTTTGGGAACTGTTTCTTGCCGGTAGTGACCCAAGGGGTACAGATCATATCACCCCTGATCCTTGCGTGTTTGTCGATGAGAACAATATCAATGATAGGTAATGCATAATTAACCCTAACTCCCTAGGCCCATTTGCTTATACATAACCTGAATCCTCCTAAATCCTTCAGTAGTGTTTCTAATCTGTGATACATATGGCCAGGGACCCTCCCTGCATGCATGGAGCAATAAACAGTGTCCACTGACCCAAGCACTGACCTTGCAATCACGACAACAAACATGGATGTACATGTACCATGGAAAGGCAAGTATGCCTAACCTCAATCGTTCAAAATACTTCACTTTAGCAAAGAGGATTTTGGAGAATTTGGGAAGGTTAGGGTTTTAACCCTCGTGTTGATTGATCATTCAATATCATTCAAATGGTTTTGAATGATATAGGCAAGGTTTGAATTTGCTGGCCAATTAGCCAGTTAAAATGGTGGCAGACTAGTCAACCCCCCCTCTCCTCTCCTAGTAGCCTGGCAGGCTAGTCAAAATTACAAAGACTGCACAGAATCCTAGTTCTTTTTATGTTATTTTTACACATTTTATTCCACTGGGCCATAAAAGGTTTGTCCTGCCTCGAAAATATTGAAGGGTAGAATGTCATATCCGACCGCCACTTTTTACCTTACTTACCCAGTAAGGTGGAGAACATATGGATGATGATGGACATATACTTCAAATTATTCCAGGATATTTATTTCATGATAAATCAGCATTTTTGGTATACGATGACTTCCTCGGTCATGTCAGTCTGATCTTGTCAACTCCCCCATAAGTGACCAACACGGTCCATGTACATGTGCAGTGGCAACTATAATGGGATCCTTCTATTATCTGAAGGGGAGGATTTTTTTAGAAGGGAAATAAAGTCCAAAAACCATCATAAAAGTAGATTTTAAAGATAGTTTTCACTTTCTGAACCCCCAAAAATCGATAAAATCATTTTTTAACTGGTTAGTGGTTGCAAAACAATTTTAAAAAAACCTTAAAAAGTGGCGGTCGGATATGACATTCTTTCCATATTGAAAATTGTGGTCCACCCTGCAAAACCTTGTAAAAAGTATTTAAAAAACATCTGGACCAGTGTAAATGCTTGCGGAATAGCTAAAAGTCAAACTCACTAGTCCAGCCGGCTAGTGCAAATAAAAGTTGAGGGCAACCCCTGATACAGGTACATGTAGTATGCCAGAGTGTGCAGTGCTTGCTAAATGGTACTGTGTGGTGAATGCATCTGTACATGGTACTGTTATGTATACAGCTTATCTATCATTCATTCATTAAATGGACAGTTGGCTGACAAATTTTTACCCAAGAATTTTACCAAGAGTTGTTGATTTGTGGGCGGTTCCTTTTAAACGAAATAACGAATGCCAATCACAGGCCCCTAGCTTTGACCGTGTTTGATCCATACACAATGCATGCACATACAATGCAGGCACACACGCATGCACACACGCATGCACACACGCATGCACACACGCATGCACACACGCATGCACACACGCATGCACACACGCATGCACACACGCATGCACACACGCATGCACACACGCATGCACACACGCATGCACACACGCATGCACACACGCATGCACACACGCATGCACACACGCATGCACACACGCATGCACACACGCATGCACACACGCATGCACACACGCATGCACACACGCATGCACACACGCATGCACACACGCATGCACACAATGTATGCACATGAAAGACGTCGCAGTGAGGCAGTTGCTGGGAGAACCAACAACCAATGAGAATACGTCTTTTTGTTTTTAAATTTGGTACAGAATGATCAAGGCGGGTTGACTGCATGGTCACTGTCTGTATATGTGCATGTACATACAGTCTTAAGTATGCATAATGGATTCATGCAATGTGTGTGCAATGGATGCAACAGGGAGTTCGGTAAAGTGGGGCAAAATTATGCGACCAAACTGTTTTGATGCGCCCAAATTGTTTTGATGCGCCTTGGTCAAGGCTATGTTGAGTTTGGCATGTCAGGATTGAGCCGTCGACATGTCAGGCGTGTAGTTAGAAATTTGCCAAAGGAGGGTACACTAAAAAAAAATTAAATTATTTTTGCCCAGAAAATATTTGGATTTTGAGTTCACAGAACAACTATTTTCCCCACCTTTTTCTGGGTCAACCAGAAATACCAACAAGTTTGTGAATTTACCGACAGACACTATTTTTCAACGTGTTGGGGGCGGGGGGGGGGGAGCGGGGAGCGGGGAGCGGGGAGCGGTAGCGGTTTTGGAAAGTTCTTTGTAATGTCAAATTTATACATCTTCAGAAGTAATCCTTTCTGAGGTGATTTAATTTTTTCAAATTTTAAATCTTCATAGTAAACAGATGCACTCATGTTAAAATTGTAATGTGGTAATCTCATTACACTTAATACACCAGTTTACTTGTGGTTCAGGTGGGCACTGAATTCCGATTTCAGTACTTATTCTTACAAAACGAACGAAAAAAAAAAAAAAAAAATTTTTTTTTCAAAACTGTTTTTTTGAAAGGCATTTTTAGTAGATGGAAAAACATGATAGAGTACAATTTTCCTTAAAGCTTGGAGTATTCTTGTTCATCCATCCATCACTCAACAGGATTACCGGCTGTCGTCTATCATCTTCTGTCGTTGACGGCTGGACTTACAGCCCTGTCCTACTTCTTTGAGAATCTCATCCTTCAGATAGTTGCCCTCAGTCTCTTGGGCTTTTTCTTGCTTCAGGCCACAAAACTCCTAGGTATCGGCTCCAAGGGGGCCGCCACCGCTGTTGTTTTTGTCACTTTATTGGTTATTTGGTAAGTGGAGTAATTATACGCCTGATGTATTTTAATTTGAAATATAGATTGACCTTCACAAACCCTTCACAAAATTTACATTAAGTAAATTGATAGATTATTCAGTAATATTGTGATTGGGTTATTATCAATTTATCAAAGGTGTACAGTCCATTTGACAATTTAAAGATTATAGAATGTAGAACCGTTCTACAATAAGGCTGTTCTGGGTATTGGGATACCCGACCGAAACTGTCATTACCTGGTTCCATTTTTCTCTTTGACAATTTTAGAATCCTTCTATACAATAACGTTGTGCTGGGTATTGGGGTACCCGGATACCCGACCGAAACTGTCATTACCCGGTTATATTTTTCTCTTTGACAATTTTAGAATCCTTCTACAATAACACTGTGGTATCGGGATACCCGACCGAAACTGTCATTACCCGGTTTCATTTTTCAGTTCCAATTACCCTTAACTGACCTTTTAAAATTCTCACTGAACATTTAAGCCACAAAAATGGAAGTCTCTGATTTTTTTCTTCACAAAATGAAGTAAACTTGGATAAATGCTTTAGGCAAAAAAAAGTGTCCGGTTTCTGGTCTCCATGCGCGTCACCTCAGACCCGTGCGTTGGCATTTAAAAAAAATTTTTTTTTGGTGCTATGAAACAATGTCCAATTGCAGCGAAAATTGCTGGATCGATTGGAATTCTGACATGTTGTGTTTTAAATGACTTTTTCACATAGGGGAATGAATGTTTGCCCGATTTGTGAGGCATCTCTTAGCCACCATACTTTGTATGGGAAATTTGGTCCCAACGTATAAATGTATCACGTACTTCCCTGTTGGTAAAAAAAAAGGAAAAAAAAGGCATCACCGCACCGATTTTGAAGCTGACCTAAATTTGGTCCCCACGTGTAAATGTATCACGTACTTCCCTGTTGCTAAAAAAAAAAAAAAAAAAAAAAAGGCGTCACCGCACCGATTTTGAAGCTGACCTATGACCAGAAACCTTTTTTGGGGGCCTTAGAAGTTACATTTGCAAACAGCCTTTCACAGACTTACTGGCTTTTGTTTGATGAATGTAGTTTGTGTTGACTGTCATGCCAATATCACAAGTTGGTAATTTGTGCCTGTTTGTTTGCTGTTATTGGATTATAGTGTGATTGTGGGACATCTGAATTCCTTTTGTATGTGTGTGGGGAATGGGGATGCTACAAGTCATTTTTGATATAGAGGCGGGAAATCATTACAGTAAGTCCACATTTATTGTGACTCAAGAGAAACTTGTGTTCGTATTTGTTATTTTATACATTCAGGAGTATGTATACCCGGGTATCCGAAGATTTCCAATTTCGGGTATCCGGTAACTGAAAATGCACAGCCTTATTATACAAGCATTTATAAGTAAAATGGCACTAACATGGTAAACTTTCATATTTTTTTGTCCGTACCAGAGTGTCGTGGCCGAGCGGTCTAGCTTACCGGATTCAAGTTCTGGTGTTAGCAGCAGAATGTGGGTTCGAATCCCGGCCGTGACACTTGTGTCCTTGAGCAAGACACTTAACCATAATTGCTTCTCTCCACCCAGGGGTTAAATGGGTACCTGTGAGGGCAGAGTTGGTTGATTAGCCCTATATGTTCTGTAATGGCAGCAATTGAGCTGTATACTCCCCAGGGAGCTGAGATGGTTTCAGGAATGATTTATGAGCCTTATGAGCGGGGGTAATGATATAATGCGCCTTGAGCACCACTTAGTTGGTGGATACGTGCGCTATATAAGTCAACACATTATTATTATTATTATTATTATTAAGTAACCATGAAATATTTCTCTTTTGTTTGTACCAGGGAAATATTTTTTGCAGATCCTGTAGAGTGGAACAGAATCAGAGGTCAGCAGAAATTACATTTCTTTTTTTTCCATTTGTATCGATTTTAATTTTACCATCATTGACAAAAGTGTGCAAAGTGGACATGTTTATTATGTGCAATTCATACATGAAGACTTAAATGGCGTGCCATGGTCGAGCGGTTAATTAGTGCATCCATCGGATTTGTGTTCTGATGGCTGAGTCATCAGAATGTGGGTTCGAATCCCAACCGCGACCGTGGTGCTTATGTCCTGAGCAAGACACTTACCATAATTGCTTCTCCACCCAGGGGTAAATGGGCACCCGTGAGGGGTAGGTTGGTTGTTGTGTTTGATTAGCCGTATATGCGCTGTAATGGCAGCAATTGAGCTGTGTACTCCCCAGGGAGCTGAGATGGTTTCAGGAATGATTTATGAGCCTGATGAGCAGGGGTTATAATATAATGCGCCTTGAGCACCAGTTTGGTGGATACGTCCGCTATATAAGTCCACATTATTATTATTATTATTATTATTATTATATGAAGATGAAGAAATATGGAGGACTGGACGTTTTTTCAATACAAGCCAGTCAGGCAGGTAACTGAAAACAAATCACCATCAACAGAAATTTTACCAGTCTGACATTTAAGAATCACAAAATTCAGCCAGGAATTGAAAAGTATTTTACCATCAGGCCAGCTTCCAGTGCTATCCTTACAAATTGTTACTCACTGGCCAGACATTTCTAGTATTACCCGCCCGACGGCAAGTTATCAATCCCTCGCAAGCAAGCCAGGGTCCACCTCTGGGAAAAATAAGGAAATATTAATTTTAGACATTTTTGGATTTGATTAGAATTGTTCATGTCTCATCTTATCAGATTGTCTAAACTGTCTTTGGGCATTTATGAATGTTACATTGATCATTTTCACTTCACTTGATAGTGGAGATCTTAGTAAAAACTGTATACATGTATACATGTACAAGTATACATGTACACTGTTTACCTGCCATGAATTGGCCCTGGTACTGTTAGACACTCCCAGTGTAAGCATGCGACATGATGGGCCAATTTCACAGAGTTGCTAAGCACGAAAAGATCCTGAGCAGAGAAAAGTTTAGCAAATGCTTAGCAAAAAAACGTTTACCAGCCAAATTGTCATGTTCATGTAAAGTATACTACTCAAAACAATTTAGGGAACATCGGAATAATCTCAGTTTATAAAGCAAGATCATTTATTTAAGATAAACACAATGTTTCACAGAATTGATGAGAAACAACTGCACAATGAAACAGATGATAAAGGATGCATGTAGTGATTACACATTTCATGGCATGACTACTGAAAGAGAGAGGGGTTGCATTTCAAACCTATTTGATGTTAAAAATCCGGTGTTCCCTAAATTGTTTTGAGTAGTTAATATTGCTTCTGACTCGTTCTCTGCGTAATATTTTCTGCTTAGCAGCTCTGTGAAATTGGGACGTGGTCTACCTCCCCGCCTCAATTTGCAGTTACAGGTAAACCATTTATAGAAAACAAAACATGATGGGTTTTCTCTATTAGAGCTCAACCCGAGTTGCTTATAGCCCAACTCGGGTTGGTATTATCCTTTTCAACCCATCCTACGGAACCCTGGCCCAGCGGGAGTAGATTCTTGTCAGTGATAATCCAATGAAAGTGGAATATGGAGCTTGCAGGCCAGCTTTGAATTCTTTGGCCTGGTGTTATTTTCAAACCGTTTTTTGTATGATTTGTTGATTTTTCTTGTCTAACCGTACAAAACGGCAAATTGAGAATGACTTTGTTGATACGTTTCTGGACGTCGAAACAATATACGTTTTTGCACTAAGCTGAAACATTGGAATGTAATTAGCTGTTAGAACAGCCAACGAACCTCGTCCTTCTCTAACCCTCCCATCATATCTCCAGTCCACTGTCAACCTAACTTCCTCCAATCCTATCCCATCCCATCCCATCGCTTAAATTCTATACATTGTACATTCCATCCCCAACTCTTAGTCCCTCAACATCATGACTTCCCTCACTATCACAACCCCTCCTCACACTGCCAAGAACCTGCCATCCCATTTCAAACTCCTCCATCCCATCCTGATATCCAGGGACGCTCGCGGTAGAGGGCCCCTCAGAGTCGACCTTTCTTATTTTGTGTCCCTCCCAAAGGGAAATAAAAAAGGCAAAATTGTGTGTGTGGGCGGGGGGGGGGTAAGGATGTCAAGGGGTGATAAGTATGCTTTGATCCTGCCTTTATAAAAGACGTACTATACATACAGGGATGACCAAACACAATTTCGGGGAGGTCATACACCACTTATGTCCCTACAATCCGCTATCATGGGCGAGTGATGAGAATGTGAGCCCCTCCTTCACTGAAAATCCTGGGCCCGTAATACGCTACGCCACCTAACTCTTTTATCCCACCGAATGACATTGATCCTTTACCATGTTCCTTCGCAACCAGTTATGCCCAACCAGGACCTGCAACCATTCATTTTCACAAAAAAAAAAAAAACCTCACAAAAAGGCACTTTTTATACTAGGGTAAAAAGGGCAGGGGCTCAAGCACCTTTGGGACCTATGTATGCACGTCAGCCTCCTCCCTATCCGGATATCCAGGACGCACAGGGTTGTAGAGGCAGGGCCTGTATTCGAAAAGGGCACTGTATCTCCATGCGAGGCGCGTAGCGCGAGGTAAAAAATTTTTAAGCGTTTTGGCTTACCTACCCAATGAAGTGTGTAGTTAAGCTGAAGTAGGCTAACTGTAAGACATAGGTCTCGAGGAGCGGATGTCAATTTCGTGTTTCAGTGACAGCGTAGCCCGCCTATCAAAGACGTAGGCGCGCGGCTATGCGTAAAATCTTTCTTAGTTTTCATGGAGGGCCATGCAGGCCCGCACAGAATAGTGCGGGGCATTCTGCTGACCCAATATTATTCAATTTTATTCTATCCGACATCTTTCAACTAGGGCAGGGCAGTTCATGCGCAACAGGAACTTAATTCATTCAAAAAAAAAAAAAAAACCTTGGGCTGTGTGGGCACCTTTTTATATTAGGCAAAAGGGTAGGCTCACACCCTTTTGGGACCTCCATATGCATCGTGCTCGTTGATATCCCTTGGATAGTATTATAGAATGAAAATGGAAATTGAATACGTTTGCAATTTGCGATCATTTATTCATAACATTAAAATGGATACATCACAGTACTATATCGCCAAGAATAACTTTACCCTGAAAATGTCCTGAAAATCTGTTTTACTGTGAAATAAATAGTTCATTGCAATTTCGCGATGACACAACACCATGAAAATGCCATGAAATACTCTTGGGATTCCTTCGCTGTGAAAACACTGTGAAAATGCCATAAACTTCTCGTGGCAGTTTTGGGACTGCTCATTAATTCTCGAGAGAGCCGTGAATTTGCCATGAAATCACTGTGAACATTATTGCCAATATCTGAGAGGAAGAGACACTGAAATTGCTGTGAAATTACACTGAACTGTTATTTCATGGTAAAACAGATTTTCAGGGTATTTTCGGGGTGAAGTTGTAATATGCATTGTTAGAATGTTAAGCAGACTATGGATATACACTACTAAACATACCGGTACTTATTCTATAACACCTCATACATAGATTCCGTCTTGTAATTGGTTGAGAGCATGTCACATGATGTTCGCTATTTTTACTGTAATGCCAAGCAAACAAGGAAAGACGAGCCCATGGCAACCAATGAACTAGCCCATGGCAACCAATGAAATTGGTCTAAATACGTCAATGCTGTTGTTACAACATGAATAAATACATTTTACATTTAAGTGTTACAGAAGTTCAATTAATTTCAGAGTGTTGTCAAGTTAATGAAAGTCATGCATTGGTTTGATTTATTGTAGCAGGTCTCTTAATACATTTGTAAATTGTAAATTGTGCAGAATCTATGTATGTGGTGTTATAAAACAAATATTGACTGTTTTCACTCGTGGTACAGTAAAACTAGCCTCCCGAGGTGATCCCTGGAGTGTTCTATTTTCCCTTGGTTTCGCCTCGGGAAAATAGAATGCTCCAGGGATCACCTCGGGAGGCAAGTTTTACTGTATCACTCGTAGCAGTCAATATTTGTACAATAGTTCCCAATAGACACCATGTTAAACATTCAATTAATGTTAATCATTAATTTTTTTAGAAAGTCTTTAACTTTATCTTCAAGAAGCAAATTAGACGTAATGATTGATTAATGAAACTGGAGAAACTAACATCCTTTACCAAAACCGGTCTTAAACAAAAACATAGTTTTCAGTTAAATTACAGAAGTTTTTTTGTGAAAGGAACACTGCTTCTATGTTTACTTGTTTTCAACATGATAATGTTTGTACATGATACGCATTAATTTTTTTCAATTATTGATGTGCACATTTTGTTTGTGCTTTCTCAACAAATTAGAGCACTACAGACATAAACATTTTTTCAGGATGATTTGTTCTTTACCAACTTCGCATCAAGTATAGCTTTCAGATAATATCAGTACAATACTTCATCAGAGTGCAAAAATCTTTTCAAAACTACAAATTGCCCACACTTATTTTGCCATGTATGTGATGCCTGTGATGCAGTTTAATCCTCATTTTAGTATAACACAAGTGCTGATTGCGATGCTTCCAAGTTTGAGAATCGAACACTCATCGCAAGCCGCGTTTCTTGTGTCATGATTATATCATTTCTATCATTATTAAACTATTGTCAAACTTACAACGGCGCAATAGCACCAGCGTTTCACAATTGCCTTTGTTTACAAAACCATGCACTGAATATAAACCAAATTTGATGAAAAGGCCTTAACAAATACATGTAACTGGACATCATATTATTTGTTAATGGTATGAAAGTATGTATACAGGAAGCCAAATTCCCAAAACAAATTAAATTGTCATTGTCCGTACAGTGAAACAAACTTTACCCTATACACTTTAAACGTAAGGTATATAATTGATATTTTCAAAAATAAACCAAATTTTAATGTAAAAGTTACTTAGTGTACAGCTGGTAATGCATAGTATAAATCTTCCCTAGAAATTGTTTTGTCTTATGAGGTGCTGTCAGTGTAAAGAAAAGTGGAATCCATTTTGCCACTTCAATTTCACATTATAATGAACACAAACAATCTAAATGCATCATTCATACATCATGCACCATTCTGGCAAAACCTGAAACTTCTCGGCATTTACCATAATGCGTAACAGCCATAAAAAGGTCAACAACTGACCGCAGGGAGCAGTTTGAGGGAGCAGTTTTCAGGACCAGCATTTTCTCTAGATTTTGATGGAAAAAGAAAAATCCTGAAACGTTGTTGGGAACATTGTTAAATTTTCCTGATAAATTTGGGGTGGTCACCGAAAAGTTGGGTCCAAGTTTGGGTTTGCCAGAGCCAGTCACATTTTCTCATGAATGAAACATCGTATTTAGCAGATCTAAAGGTTAGGTGTTTAAGTATATAATGACTAAGAATACTCAGAGAAGCATACCATACCTTTTCTTTAAGCCCCATAGTTAAGCCAATTAAAGACACAGCATCAATCATATTGGCCAAACTGCTTCTATTTTGTGTATGCGTATACTCTCTTTGAATCAAACAACCAACCTATGTTTACGTTGTGTCATTCACAAGAAAATAGTGAAAATGCATTTAGGTTTTTTATATTCATTCTCGTGAAATTGTACCCTTTCCTAAAATTATTTCACTTTTCTTTAAAATGGATGTAACAAAAAAGCCAATTAGGTATTTTGCAGATCTTCAGATAGTCATGCTATTGCTGTATATCCTTGAACCATGAAAGAGTGCTACATGTATATAAAGTTGTTGTCCTTCCGTTTTCTGAGCATGGGATCCATGCATGAAGTATCATTACGATGTGCATCTTGCTCAGTGAACTGCATGTGCGGGATGTACATGTTGGTGTTTCTCCTACCAGTTAATGTTTTCAAGCTTTTTGCTGAAGTCAATTTGCTAAGGGTGACGGTATACAACATCATCCAATGAAGTATCATTTCACTGATGACTCTGATTCTTCTTCAGGCATTGAAGGTCCAATAGACAATAGGTAACGGTAGCTACACTTATATTTGTCAGCATACAGTGCATGGATTATGCAACCTCATCAAGCGGCAAGCGTTAGTCCCGATGGAATGTTAGTACGTTGTTATGAGCTTATTAGCATTAAACTTGTATCTTGGTCCTGGTGATGATGTTGTTGGTTGTTGTTTTTACTACACTAAAGGAACCTTACAAACGAATGGGTATGGCAGGGAGCATATGGAATCATTCCAAACTTCACCAGCATCAGTTTCTACTATTTGAGTGCAGTGCTCGCCTGAACCACCGTTGTTTGGTTCGTGAGTGTTCCAATCGTTGTAGTTAAACACTGTGGTGTCAGACCAACGAAAATTCCCCTCATACATATGATCGTTGAGGCCGATCCAAATAATTCCATGCGTTACACTAACAGATGCTTTCCATAGCTCATGCACGTAGTTGTTCTCGTCTGAGCTGTGAATGGATGTCAGGTGACCTTCCCCAAAGCGTGTGAAGAACTTCTGGCAATGGGCCTCGGCATCTACCCAAGGTTTCGCAAGCCCGAAGAACCGATAGCAGTTGTCACCAAAGCGTGTCCAGAAAGGTGGGCACTCGTAGTGCTCAGCAAACGCCAATCCGATGGTAACCGAGAACAGAAACAAACCCTGCCAGAATTTAGCCATGTCTGGTGCTGTAAAATTAGTGTTTGGTGAATGAAGTATAGCACGTCACCCCGTTGTGCAATTATTCTCTGTTCGGGATAGAATGCTGCCAGGCCTTATAAAGGTTTCAACCAGTCATATGCCCGGTATATTTCATAACTACTGTCTGCAAAAGCTCAATCTCTGGATCTGCCACTGAAAACCGTGAACTGAAACATAAAACTAGGTTTTTGGTTTCCTGTAATGTCCACAGATAGAGCCTAAACAGGAAAAAAACATCCTCAATTTCTTCTGGATCTCGCCACTGAAAACCGTGAACTGAAACATAAAACTAGGTTTTTGGTTTCCTGTAATGTCCACAGATAGGGCCACAAACAGGAAGAACATCCTCAATTTCTTCTGGATCTGCCAATGAAAACCGTGGACTGAAAAATAAAACTGTGTATTTGTTTAATGTGTCCTATAATGTCTACCATTATAGGGACTAAACAGGGGAAAAAACCAAACATCTTCGCTTTCCTCACTTTTCTGGATCTCGCCACTGGAAACCGTGGACTGAAACATAAAACTGTGCGTTTGTTTAAATAACTGTATAAGTGAATGGTGATTAATAATACTGTATTAAATGTCCACAGATAGGGCCTAAACAGGGAAAAAACATTCTTGATTTTCTGGAGCTCAGATGATATTGGTCATGAAAATCATCTCTTTGGGCCTTTGACTTTGACCAAGAGGTCGTCGCCGAGGTGCCAACAGAGTTCTTGGAGTATTTAGGCTACACATTCAATAGTGGCACTGTTATAATTGGCCCTTGGATAAGCTTCTCAAGTTACACGCGTCTGCTTCAAACGGGAGACATTGTAGGTTGTCCTTTAGTTCAATTGACTTTGGCAGAATTCAAAATGGCTGACGTTCCATGCCATGTGCACAAATACCTCTGACAGTTTATCATACAGACTGGATAGAGGTTCTGGTGCATACATTGAAGCCACTTGCTGCCATGTTGGTAGTCTCGTAAGCTTCATTTTGCAATACTAACATGGAGAATGGGGCCCACCCTATCTTATCGTTTCTGTTCCTTGTGGAGTAGTAATATGGCCCTGTAGTGGCTTCATTTATTAGTGAAGTACCAATGGGCAGACCGTCTAACCAGTCAGTATACTGTATGTAGCGTATCCCTAGGTCCTTGTAAAGTCTGCCGCAAAACGCCTAACAGACTTACACAGCAGTAAACCAAATTTATCTGAACACAGTAAACTCTTTATTTACGTCCTACTCGGACAACACCAACTTAACAACCTTATTACACAATCCTTTTACTGGGGCTAAAACGGCAAAAGGGCGCGAAACATTGGCTGCCAGCGCGCCAAGCATCCTCTTCTTTATCCAGTGTTGCGGCGTCTATTGTTCGCCGAATTGCTCATTTCCGGAGACTATTCCCGTGGCCTATTTCCAGGGAGAGGTTCGTGGCCTTTGGGGTGCTGGCGGGTCATTTGAGCCGGCGGGGCGTTAACAGTCACAGTCTTTAGTGTTCTCTACAATAAGCTGAAACTGTCGCAGTGGTGAATGAGCGCCTAACAAGCAGCCACTCATAACAGCTCTCCAGTTTTTGTGCTAAGTAAGTGTTTTGTAGCTACAAGTTTGTCTTCATTTTTATACTAGTGGATTTCTTATTACACCTGGAATCTACTTGACGTTTTATGTGAGTATTGGTACATTTGTTTTCTTATAATAAGTGAAAAACATTTCTATTTTTTGTCTGTCTCTGCTTTAAGATTTTACTGTGTTGTGGATACAACAATTTATCTTCATTTTATTTGCGCAGTCAACCCTGACTTAGATTATAACCTGTAGCTTGACCACAAGCCTTTTGTTTGGATCAACAACTTTGTGATTAGACAATGGAGGTCTACATTCTGTTTATTCTACTCCTGCTATCCGGACCATTGTGTCTCAATGACTCATCTTTAGAATACAGCATGCAACCTACAAAGTACACTACATGTACGTAAAAAACAACAAATCCGCCATCTTAAATTCTTGAGTTGTCCAATATCATATTATAATAATTCATCTGCCACCTTTCACCTGGAACTCTTAATTTCTGGTGACATAAACCCAAACCCTGGACCTGAAACACTGAATAACACACCCACAAACGCCACTCAGCTCCATAAAATTTCATACAGCCGCAATGAACTACTCAACCTTCGCAATGCTCCATGTACTGATGCAGCTCTATCTTATTCAGCATTGAGTCAATTGAACTGTCTTGGAATACTTGCCAATCAACTCCAAACATACCGTCGCACACATAGAGGTAAAAAAAGCTGGTTGCCGTAGAATGGACAAACTTACACAACTAGCACTCCGGCCTCACCAACCCCCAACAGTGAACATAACCACATCAACAAGCGACATTGGCATAACTTCAACTCCAAATGTTCATGATGAGTCTAAACTTCAGCTCTGTGTCTTCAATACTCAATCCATATGTAACAAATCGGATGAATTTGTTGACTTTGTACTTCAAAACAATTTGGATCTTGTTGCTATATCCGAGACATGGTTTAAACCTGATGATGACTTGCTACCCCGCGAGTGCACTCCTGCTGGCTACTCTCTCCATCATATCCCCAGACCAAAAAAGACCGGTGGAGGGGTTGCACTTCTCTTTAGGTCCAGTTTATCTGTCAGTATGAAAAATGTTAACATTGACTACCTAACATTTGAATCTCTGCATGCTGAGGTAACGTGCAACTCTAGATCTGTTCGCCTTGTTAATATATATCGACCAGAAAGGGATGTTGATGGTAAACATGTAAATTTCTCCATTTTTCTGCAGGAATTTGAGAAATTAATTGTGGATTATCTCTTGCACCCATCTGACATTATTTTAACCGGCGATTTTAACATTCATATGGACATCACTTCAAACAATTATGCAAATCAGTTTAAATAAAGATCTGCTCTCTGCTCATGGACTTATACAGCACATCACAGCACCCACTCATCGGTATGGTCACTGTCTTGACCTCATGATAACGCGTGAAAATACTTTACCTCTCATCTCAAATATAACTATCCATCCCGGCTTATCTGATCATTATGCAATCATGGTAAATATGAACCTTAAAACCTCCCATACCTACCATTTCTGTAACTACTCGCCACTGGAAAAATGTAAATATTAAAGATTTATGTCATGATATTGAATCTCAACTGGAAAATGTAAACCTTGAAGATGGTGAGCTGGATTCTTGTGTCAGTCTATTTGAATCTACTGTCCGTAACATCTTGGACGATCATGCTCCGCAAAAAACTCGAACTGTTAAACTACAATCTGAACCCCTGGGTTCAATGATGATATTCGTGCTGCAAGGAAAATCCGCCGTCAACTTGAGCGAAGATGGCGTGACAATGGGAAACTTGGAGTACATCGGCAAGAATACTGTAACCAACGTGATATTGTGAAGAACATGATTAACCAGGCAAAAATAACTCACTACTCATCTCTTGTGGACGAGAGCTATGGCGATCAGAAAAAACTCTTTAACATTGTTGAAAAGCTGCTTCATAAACCCAAAACTCCAGTGCTTCCATCTACACACTCCGATCAGGACCTCGCAAATGCATTTTCAAACTTTTTTGTCACAAAAATTTAGAATATCCGTCGTTCTTTTCCCCCAGTACCTGCCATTCTATCACAAACACCGTCACGCAAGGATCCACAATGTAGACTGTCTATGTTTAAGCCTACTAGTGTTACGGAGATCAAGAAACTCATCATGAAATCGCCATTGATCCAGTACCAACTTCGCTAATAAAACAAAATATTGATGTGTTTGCTAAGTATATCACAATTATTGTAAACAGATCTCTTTCTTCCGGTTGTTTCCCTGATAGCCAGAAGGTTGCTCATGTTAAACCACTCCTGAAGAAACCCAATTTGGACAAGGAAGTTTTCAAAAATTACCGACCGGTAGCGAATTTAAAGTACCTTGGAAAAACAATCGAGCGAGTTGTTTCATCACGGATCTCTGACCATGTTCGTGCTAATAACCTGTCGGACACATTTCAGTCAGCCTATAAACCATTTCATGGAACGGAAACTGCTCTTCTCCGCGTCAACAATGACATTTTATCTGCCATGGATGATGGAAAAATCACTGCATTAATTTTGTTAGACTTAAGCGCCGCTTTTGACACGGTCGATCACAAAATCCTTCTCTCCCGCCTTCAATATCATCTTGGAATACATGACACAGCCCTGGATTGGTGTAAGTCCTACCTTTTAAATAGGCCTCAGCATGTTTGTATTGGTAACGCTATCTCCGAGCCTGTTATTCTTGACTATTCTGTACCCCGAGGCTTCGTGCTCGGCCCACAGTGGTTTACTGTTTATACGTTTCCAGTTCGTGATATCATTTTGAAGTATAATTTAAATTACCATGCCTACGCTGATGACACACAGCTTTACATTACTTTTAAATCTTCTCAAGAACCTGCCGATTCCTGCATTACAACACTGGAGAAATGTATTCAAGAGATTTGAAGTTGGATGAGACAAAACTTCCTGAAATTGAACGACGAAAAAACAGAATTTGTTCTATTTGGATCACATCGGCAATTGTCTAAAGTTTCTCTTCCATTTATTACAATTGGTGACTCGCAGATAACCCCCTCATCACAAGCACGTAATTTGGGTGTTATATTTGACTCGACAATGACTTTAAAACCTCATATCTCCAACATTGTTCGCATATCATCATTTCATATCAGAAATATTAGCCGAATAAGGAAATACTTGAATAAAAGTGCTGCTGAACAAATTATACATGCGTTTGTCACATCACGGCTCGATAACGGGAATGCTCTCCTCTACGGTCTCCCGCAGAATCAAATATCTCGTCTTCAGCACATACAAAACACAGCAGCTCGTGTTGTGACTTTGTCCAGAAAGTCATGCCATATCACGCCAATCTTGAAAGAACTGCACTGGCTTCCTGTTTCACAGAGAATTGTTTTAAACTTATGCTAATTGTTCACAAATCTTTAATAACATTGCTCCAATTTATATTTCTGAACTGCTTAAAGTCTACACTCCAACACGCAATTTGCGCTCCAGCAACATGTCACTACTAAAGGAACCAACTTCAAAACGGAACTGGGGTGATAGGTCGTTTTCTGTCGCGGCTCCGAGACTCTGGAATCATCTTCCAACTAAACTCAAATCTTGTCATAGTATAACTAGATTTAAGACAATGCTTAAAACTCATCTTATGTCACAATTCTTCCGAAGATGATGTATATTTGTAATTGCATTGTAGGTACATGTATCTCAGTACATAATTTTTCCCTATGCTATCAAGTATCATTGTATACTGTTTGTATTCATGTTTTTTCTTTGTTTCCGCGCCTTGAGCGCCCAGCAGGGTGGATATGTGCGCGCTACAAATCTTTATTAATATTAGTAGTAGTTGTAGTTTTGTAATGTATATAACTTGATTCAAAAGCAGTTTTGCGAACATTACTAATACTATACCTTACCTTTGAGCAGTATAACACTTTTAACAAAAATATCATCTTTTTGACTCGCCATCTTTACTGTCTCAAAAACAGTTTCCACTTGATGATGTCATCCTGATGTCCTGCGCATTACGGTTACATATATATGTAGGCGTCTCTGTGGTGTTCTTGACGTCACTGATTTGTTCTTCAGTCGTCCATTTTGTATTGTATTTGTTCACTCCCAAAACATGTTTTTGTATCCCAACAATAATGTATAGAGTTAATCCTAACTCACAGTTCGTTGAAGTTCAGAAATCATAGTAAAACGAGTCACTACTAATAGGTATCTAGCTAATAACTCGGTGCTGAATATAGAAGTGATTATGAAAATAGTATATGCTTGAAATCAAATAGTTTATTCAGTCTGAATATTACGTTTCTTATAATGTCACCTAGTGATCTCATGCCCTTAATAGCGTTCATAGAAGAAGCAGTTTTCGGATTGCTTGAAATCGGTGACGTCAGCCTCGAATTGGGTTGCTTGGTTGAGCTGACAGATCTTCTCATCAGCTTTCTTCAAGAGATTGAAGGAGCGACATAGAGGCTCCGCCCAGCACGCAAGACCACACTCAATGGACTCCTTGACTGAGTAGCTCTTGATCTCATGGTTGAGCAGACACAGATGTGGTACGAGGTTGAAACTCGTGGCAGGACGGCGGCGGCAGGAAACTGCTTCCATTTCACAGGCAAGAAATTTGGCTTTATCGCATTGTTTGTCTCCCCATTTACCGTCAAAGACTTGTGCTATTCTGATACAGTCCTGTTCCTTGCCAAAGCTTGGTTCTCCTCCACCCCAGTTGGTATAGACAGGATCGCATTTTACACCTGAGCACATCAACACTTGGTCTGTATTATTATAAATATTTTTGCAGCCAATCCACAGTTCTAGGTCTATGGTTTTGTTGCTGAATTCTTCCATCCGCATTTTCATTTCTTGCCAAATGAACTCATGCTCTATTTCTGAGTTTGGGACGACCATGTTCACCCCGAGCCGGTCGCAAGCCTTCGAAGCTTCAGTCCAATTCATTTTCTCGGGCAGCAAGATGTACCATGAGTCTTGCCAAGTCAGTCAGCCAGGAGGCGAGGGCACGCGGCTTGGAGCGCTTCAACGATAATAAAGAGAAGAATATATAACAGAATATTCCTGGGAGCAATAAATGCTGACATCTTGGTATCAAAGACGAAGCTTGTTGATGCGTAAATAATATAATTATATCAGTCTGAGTTTTTGGTCCCAGAATAAGACACAAGTCTGTCTTGTTGTTTTCCCAGAGTTCGGGTTAAAATTCAGTGCTCACTGTTGTGGCTCTAATGTAGATCTGTGTTATGTTTGAGTCGGCGTTTTGATCTACACAGATAAATGCATCAGTATCCAGTGACGTATCCAGTGGCTTATAATGTTGATGAAGACCAATTTTGTTGACTCGCCGTTGCTTAGAAACACATATTTGATATAAAAGATTTACTCAATAGCCGTGTTATTGATTTTTTTCAAAAGGAGCCGATAGCCAGTTTAGAAATTATAGAGATATAGGTGTGTGATATACACACAGTAGACAGATCCAGGGGAGTGAAGGAGGAAATCAACTATGGAAACAAGTAAAACATTAGGCCTACCATAATATGTAGAAATACATTCATAATCGTGTGGCCCCCTTTTCTGCCACCTTTGACCCGCCCCTGTCTTGTACACATAGTGAATGAAAACTCTTTTGATCATCAAAATAACACCCATACAATAAACATGCTTCTCAAAAATATATAAACGATATTAAAAAGCTTAAAATATATAAAGGGGCTACGTTATATAGGCACAGTGACATTTTACGTATAGTCAGTGGTGTCATACCGTGGTGACGATTTATTGTGACGTCGTTGAACTGGGGGTGGTTGGTAAAATATAGGTAACGGTTTATAGCCCATTTGTTTTGCTATTTCTTCTAGGCAACAATCTATCGTGGCTTTCGAACTTTAAATTGTTATAGGAATTAAAATAAACGGAAAATGTCTCAATGGTAATGGTTCACTGAAGCTTTACGAGTCTAGCTCCACATCATGAGGGACCCAGGATATGGAATTAATTTACCCAACCTAATATTCACTCTTTTAAACGGGATTACAAATCTTTCTTGTTAAATCTTTATTGTGAATCTATGTAAAGTACATGCCACTAATTCTATAATTCAATGGTGGCATTCCTAAACTGGTCATCCATTTGTTGTCTTTGTCTGTTTGTATTTAGTGTATTCAGTAAGTTACAATACATGTATTGTTATTCATAGATGTAGCTCGCTTGCCTGGAACCTTTATGCTTGTACATCCTTATCCAGCTCAGAGCACATACATGCGTATGACTATCTTTACCGTGAAAACGACATGAAAGGTAATTTTGCCGTGAAAACTTTTGCTAAGGGCAAATTCACGGTATTTACACGGAAATGATAATCGTGTAAATGCCGTGAAAAAACTGTGAATTTCATTCGCCGTGAAAAGACTGTGAAATCACCGTACTCCTCTCCATGCTGTAAGTTTGGCCAGCTCATTAACTCTGCTAGCCGAGTTAATCCTCTGTTCCATTGTTGACTCTTTTGTATCCATCCGTAATCCCATGAATGGATACTTATCGAACGGAGATTTAACTGTTCACATTAGCTAAGACGCGGTAACCGTTATTTTGACGTTCTAATTGGATTAACGTTAGGATGGCAGTAAGTGTACCTGACTGTATTTTGTATGTTTAGAGTCTAAAATTAAAAAAAACTCTTCCCCAACACATCGGGATTAATTCTAACGCGTAACGTATTCCAAGCGAACTGCACGTGGAGCCAGCCGCCCATTAGTACATGCAAGCTCCGAGTCCATGTGCTCGCTTGCATGTAGGCCTACATTGTACGATACCCACTCACACCGAGGACTCGTGTATACCCAAAGTACGTATGCGGGAAATTAAATAGAAACAACGATGTCTGGTTGCCGACTACACACTGATGTGATTTGTGTAATGTTAGCCGGCCAGCCCGCCGCCCGCTATGGAACTTATACGTTCCCGATGGTTAAGATCTTGCAGCACATTGTTGGCCCCGGCTCAGGGATTTCCTTACGGGGACGAGGCTGTCGAGTAGACTGTCCGCCTGTGTGCTGCAACGTAACATTATGTTAGGCGCCGACGCCGGAAAGATAGACAAAATTCAACTGCAAAGGCAGGATCTATTCTTCATTTCTGAAAACATTTATGTGTATAAATAGGCTCAGAATCTCCAATAACGAAACATTTTTAGCCACATATTGCAACAAAATCGGGGCCCGCCCCACGCCATAACACATAATTCGCGCATGTTTTGGACGGGCAGTTTTCAAATCCTAGATGAAACGCCAACTTTGAGCTTGTGAAGAATTTAGTGGGATACAAACTTATAAAATAAATAATTAGGCCATAATAAGATTGCGTGAGGCGCAATGTTTTCTACAAACAAAGAGGCAGTGTGCGTCTTGCATTTCATAGGGCCATATTGCTTTGAGAAACACCGCCGAAAACCTTTTGAAAATAAGTATACATGTACAAGAATATTGGCATAATTAATCGTTTAAAATATTACCTCCCAAATAGGATTTTATTAACATTGTATAATTCACTCGTTTTACCATATTTAAATTACTCAATCTTGATTTGGGGCAGTTTTACATCTAAATGTAACAAATTACTTATTTTACAAAAACGAGCAATTCGTGTAATTTCGAATGCCGGTTACCGTGATCATTCTGCTCCGTTATTTGCTAATTTAAATCTATTACAATGTAGTGACTTGTACCACCTTAATCTGGGAAAATTCATGTATAAATGTATCCATAACTTACTCCCTCCTTGTTTGAATTCCTGTTTTACTTTAACATCGAACATTCATGCATATAATACTCGAAGTAGCGCTAGGGGAAATTTTTTCGTCCAATTCAACAGAACGTCAATGTCTAAAAATAGTGTTGTTCATCGAGGCATTTCATACTGGAATAGTTTAGATGATTCTCTTAAATCATTACCCTCTCTATCTGTCTTTGTGAAAAACTTAAGAGCTCAGTTCCTAGACTCGTATTCATAAATTAAGGTGTAATTTGTAAACTATTTATCTGGCCTTGTCTCACACTTGTCTTGTCTTGTCTGATTTTTGTTGTCCTCTGTCCATGTTACGGTACCTTGGTTGTTGTTGTCTGTCCATAGGTTAGGGCACAAAAGCGTTTCGCTTAACCTTATTCCTAAGTGTTGTCATTAATCTGTTGCTTACTATTAAATCACTGTGTACACAATATCTATCAATTAATTTCTTAATGTATTACTTATGTAATTTTCTACATGATTGTGCATATTGTAATGAATGACAGCATTGAAATAACTGTTACAGAAATGAAAATGAAATGAAATGAAGAACTTTTTAATTTTTTCCCTACGATGTCGCATACATTGTGCGAAAGTTGCTTAATTAATATACGTTACGTTACGTTACGTTATTGACCTTTGTAATGGAATGATGGCTAGTATATGAAGAACTTTGACCGAATTTCGCACAGAAAAGATAAGGTGCTCTGTGGAACGGCCAGAAGGACACACATGACCATGAGTGCACATACGTACATGTAGCGCGGATGTTTATTGAAAACAGGTCAGTGGACTAGACCATTTTATATAATGGGGATGGTGGTGGATGTGAGAAAGTATTGTTACACACAATATAATTAATAAGTACATGTACATGCACATCAATACAAAATACAACTCAAGATTTCAGAGTTTTAAAATGTTCAACTTCAGCAACTTTAGTTATTCACATTCTTCCACAAAATCAAAGTAAAGATGGCCCAAAAAGTAATGGTGTGAGCCGATCAGCAAGTACATCAAACTTGTTTTTTTTAAATCGAAATTGGCTCAATTTTCTTTAAAAGAGGGGATTTTAATATGGACTTAAGAAAACCTACCTATAAATATATTCTACAACTATTTTTCCTTTGTTGGTGTGAGAAATCGTTGTCAAAATCTAATGATTGTGGACTTCAGAGAAACGAGTCTCCTACGTTTCTTGTGGCACAATCTAGTACCCACTGCAACCATCACACTTTACGTGCATAAGTGAGTGCATGTAAAACCAGACTATGGAGATCCTTGCATAAAATTACAAGGTCACTACTCGAAGAACAGAGACGTTCAATGACTGGACATGAAAAGGACCCTCTCTCCTCTTGGCTAATCAAAATCCTTCTTACATGAATGGAAAGAGAATTTTCTACGGATTCTTCTGCCGTTCGAGGTAAATCTGTAACGTTACGCAATCTGCTTTGACATCCCATTTATTGAGCAAACCATCGGGAAAAACGGTCAAATGCGTGTTGACCTCCATCATAGGAAATGCAGATTAGTAGCATTTACTCCCCCTTTTAAAAAACAAAAAACCCTATCTTCCCAAGTGTAATTAAGTTTGAAAAGATCATCATTCTGAGGGGAAATGTTACACTTTAAAATGCTGGGCGAGGGGGTTAGAAACGGTCAACTACATTTCAAATACAAAGGAAAGTTTGTTAATGTTGCATCATTTAGTGGCACATTTCCCGTGTTGTAGGCTGCTTTTATTTTTATATACTCAATATAACAATATATACAATCATCAACAAATGCAAAAAGGGCAAAAATGGACAGGATTTTTATAGACAAGATGCACGGCATTTCCACAATTAAAACAAACATGTAGGGCCTATGCTAAAGGAAAACGCTTCCGTGAAACTGGTATACTTGGCACAAAAGTGTACACCAAACCGACAGAAACATCAGTTTCTACACAAAACCTCATCACACCCCCATGTATTCAAAGCATTTATTTACGGAGAATCTCCGGATATGCGAGAAATACCAATAATGAGGATATATTTCGTTTAAAATGTTCAACTTCAGCAACTTTAGTTGAAACTGGCATACTTGGCACAAAAAGTGTACACCAAACCGACAAAAACATCAGTTTTACACAAAACCTCATCACACCCACCCCATGTATTCAAAGTATTTATTTACGGAGAATCTCCGGATATGCGAGAAATACCAATAATGAGGAATATTTCGTTTTAAAATGTTCAACTTCAGCAACTTTAGTTGAAACTGGCATACTTGGCAACAAAAGTGTACACCAAACCGACAAAAACATCAGTTTTACACAAAACCTCATCACACCCAATTTCATGTATTCAAAAGCATTTATTTACGGAGAATCTCCGGATATGCGAGAAATACCAATAATGAGGAATATTTCTGTAGAGCTAGAGGCTATACTCAACTGAGATAAACAACGCAACACGAAAAAGTGTCACTTAAACCCAGCCAAACTGATTCACAAACTGATTCCTTTAATTCTTTATGATAGTACAGGGTATGTGTCTGTGTTCACCCATGGAGCTTCCTCCATGGTTCACCATAATTGTCCAGAAGTAGACGCTATCGGATTCATGCTGCAGTGCATGACTGTACATTTTCAAAATGCAGGAAACTCAAAAGTGCCGCTCTGCAGTCTACTTGCAGTCATTGCATTAAACTGATTCTTATAGTTGTAACTTCTCCGAAGACGGGCTAAAGCTGTCCGCGCTGATTACGCAACATTCGCTTTTATAATCCGGGAACAAAGGAGCGCCCAAGCTATGGCCAAAGAGGTATGCCAGGCCCTGTGACATCTAGCGATGTCTTTATTCCCAGGGTAATCCTTGTGATAAGGGGTGGTCGAATTTGTAAACATTCATTTACGAATACTCGTTTCAGGGGAAAAATCTATTTAATTCTAAGTTTTGCTTGTTTGACGAGTCCTAGGGACGAGTCAACTCGTACCCGACATCGCCTGAAATTGCCTACAGTTCTATCCGTCTTACCGCTGCCACTTTAGTCTTCGGACTCTGCACTCTTTCCCGGTACAGTTCCCCGGGGCCCAGTATCATGTCATTCTGTCATTTCTATCAGTAAAGTTTTGGTTAACATTTTAAATTTTTCTTTAAAAGATTTAATTCATACTCACAGTGTCCTGTCGGGACTTGTCTTTGATTCATACATGCTCATTTTAGGACAAGAAACTAATATTTGTTGTATTTTATATCGGTAATATGCAAAAAGTATTATCCAAATTTTTATCGTTCTTTTTCATCAGTATTTTCTGTTAGGGAACGTATTCAGACAAATGGTGTCCTATCGTGACTGAAATTTTATTCATTAATTCTTATTTCATGAAAAAACTGTTGATTTTGTTTATTATTTCTTATGACCGAGTCCGGAGGACGAGTCAACTCATGTACCCAACATCGAACGCGCCAGCCCGCCGTCTCCACAGTATAGTCCTTCCGCCTTTCCGCTGCCACTATAGTCTTCGGATTCCCCTGCACTCTTTCCCGGTACATTTTCCCCGGGCACAGTATCATAAAGTTTTATGGAAAATAGAGCATCATGAAGTTCAACAAGTTCCGTCTTGTTTTAGTAAACTAAATTGTACATGTTACGAAAAGTTTAAACTGGTGTCAACCCCTTGCGTACGGTTGACGGCTATAGCCACGGCTGGTGAAATAATTGATTTTCCACCTGCATTTGCTGAGAATGCGCCTGAATAGAAATCTTCAAAATGTCTGATAGTTTGGTGAACCATATTGTTCTTGAATGGGGTGTTATATAATAGATTGGGCTTTCGAGAGCATTCTGAATACAGCCTTTTCATGGGATTTCTGAACACAGGTCTTTCAATTATGCTGTTTGGGTACTTCATGGGCAATGAATAGGGTACGCCCAGTTTTTATAGCTTGCCCGCTTATTGTTCAGTCTATACGCTTGGCTGAACAGTGGAGTTGTGCCCATGTCCACAGCCGTGTTTACCCGGCGCCCCCGGCCCCACAGCCATAATTAGAGTTAAAACTGAAATATTTAATTTCTACTGTGTTGAAGTTAACCGAGTTTGATGCATCAGGGTGGAGCGTGCCAAGGTTTGAACATCACACGCCGTCTGGTTGCCGACTATTATACTGATGTGATTTGTGTAACGTTAGCCGGCCAGCCGCTATGGAACTTCGTTCCCCGATGGTTAAGATCTTGCAGCACATTGTTGGCCCCGGCTCATTCCAACAACCTGTATAAGGAACGAGGGGCACCGATTTTCTCATGGTGATGAGGTTGAGTTATATCAAATAATGACAGTGTTGTGACTGACGCGCATGTGCCAGACGGACGGACGGAAACATCAACAAAAGGCAGGCAGGATATGGATCTATTCTTCCTTTCTGAAAATATCTATATGCATAGACTCAGAATCCCCAATAAGGAAATATTTTGAAGCCTCAGATTGCAACAGAGAGCATTTAAAATCCAAACAAAATCAGGGGCCCACGCCATTATTAGATTCGCGCTTGTTTTGGACGGGCAGTTTTCGAACCCAACATAAGTTTGGACGGCAGTTTTCAAATCCTAGAAGAAACGCTGTCCAGAATATAACGTTTGATTTACTATTTCTAAAATGTATCTGGGTACATTGTTGGCATCGCCATTTAGAAATACGAAATATGAAGTATGAGGTAAATAGAATTTCATTATCATTCAGCCTACAGTCAAACTTATTCCACCATTCAAGGCCGAATACGAAGCGAATTCAAAAGCATGACATTTCGCGTTTGCTTTCAACGAACCGGCCTTAACGCTTTTTCTACATGGAGATAGCCATGGCGCCGTTCCTTGTATGACCAAAGAGGTATGATCGTGCATTTATGCCGACCAAATTATTTCGAGTGACAGTCGGTAATGAGATTAAACACTCACTTGTCCATAAACATTTGCAAGTGTTTCCGTTATGTCAACACCGGAGACACTCGTTATCACCCTTTGTCATTGGAAACAATAGTTTACCGTTATGAATAACAATAGGGGTTTAGACACTATTTTTTGCCGTGAAATCGCAGTGTTTTTGCCGTGGATAAAGTTTGTCAGAACTATAGAATGCTGTAGAATCTAAGTAAGATTCTTATAAGATTATTATAGGTTTTTTTCTTCTCAAGATTAGTGTCTTATAGATGGTTTATATACATGTATGAATCTTAAAGACAACATTTAGAATTGGTGATTCAAAATTTTTTTTTAAATAAATTGTTGTGTCAAATTACTTGGTGTTAAGCTGACATATAAATCTTAAATATATATTATTTTGTCTGGTGCTGTCATAGTTAAAGTGAAATTATTGCCAATAAGTTTATCGGAAATGGTACTCTTGCCAACATTCTACATTTGGAATAAAACATCTGAAAAACATCACTACTATCTCATTAAAGATAAAACATAATAAGCTAAAACCTTCACACATTGGTGTATATCTTGATTCAAAGAATCAAGTAATTATGTTCATAGGAAGCAGATTCAGAATGCTCTCGAAAGCCCAATCTATTATATACCGTAACACTCCCATTCAAGAACAATATGGTTCACCAAACTATCAGACATTTTGAAGATTTCTATTCAAGGCGCATTCTCAGCAAATGCAGGTGGAAAATCAATTATTTCACCAGCCGTGGCTATAGCCGTCAACCGTACGCAAGGGGTTGACACCAGTTTAAACTTTTCGTAACATGTACAATTTAGTTTACTAAAACAAGACGGAACTTGTTGAACTTCATGATGCTCGATTTTCCATAAAACTTTATGATACTGTGCCCCGGGAAAATGCTCGGGAAGAGTGCAGAGTCCGAAGACTATAGTGGCAGCGGAAAGGCGGAGAGGACTATACTGTGGGAGACGGCGGGCTGGCGCGTTCGATGTTGGGTACGAGTTGACTCGTCCCCCGGACTCGGTCATAAGAAATCATAAACAAAATCAACAGTTTTTTTTCATGAAATAAGAATTAATGAATACAATTTCAGTCACGATAGGACACCATTTGTCTGAATACGTTCCCTAACAGAAAATACTGCTGAAAAAGAACGATAAAAATTTGGATAATACTTTTTGCATAATTTACTGTTTTCCCTAACCTAAAGGAACGCACTTCAGATGAAATCATTTTTATAAAATCAACATAACATTTACTGTTTTCCCTAACCTAAAGGAACGCACTTCAGATGAAATCATTTTTATAAAATCAACATAACATTTACTGTTTTCCCTAACCTAAAGGAACGCACTTCAGATGAAATCATTTTTATAAAATCGACATAACATTTACTGTTTTCCCTAACCTAAAGGAACGCACTTCAGATGAAATCATTTTTATAAAATCGACATAACATTTACTGTTTTCCCTAACCTAAAGGAACGCACTTCGGATGAAATCATTTTTATAAAATCAACATAACATTTACTGTTTTCCCTAACCTAAAGGAACGCACTTCGGATGAAATGATTTTTATAAAATCGACATAACATTTACTGTTTTCCCTAACCTAAAGGAACGCACTTCGGATGAAATGATTTTTATAAAATCGACATAACATTTACTGTTTACCCTACCCTAAAGGAACGCACTTCGGATGAAATGATTTTTATAAAATCGACATAACATTTACTGTTTTCCCTAACCTAAAGGAACTCACTTCTGATGAAATTATTTTTTTAAAATCGACATAAAATTTACTGTTTTCCCTAACCTAAAGTAACGCACTTCGGATGAAATGATTTTTATAAAATCGACATAACATTTACTGTTTTCCCTAACCTAAAGGAACGCACTTCAGATGAAATGATTTTTATAAAATCGACATAACATTTACTGTTTTCCCTAACCTAAAGGAACGCACTTCAGATGAAATGATTTTTATAAAATCGACATAACATTTACTGTTTACCCTAACCTAAAGGAACGCACTTCGGATGAAATGATTTTTATAAAATCGACATAACATTTACTGTTTTCCCTAACCTAAAGGAACGCACTTCGGATGAAATGATTTTTATAAAATCAACATATAACATTTATGTTTTCCTAACCTAAAGGAACGCACTTCGGATGAAATCATTTTATAAAATCGACATAACATTTACTGTTTTCCTAACCTAAAGAACGCACTTCAGATGAAATCATTTTTCTGGGTGATTGATACATGTATGTGTACCAACTTTACAACAAGGAAATTAATGTTTAATGTACCAGTTTTTAGATAAGAATTTGATAATTTGATAATCTGGTAATTACAATGTTGTACCTTCCATTTAATAACAACTTAGAAGTTACACTGAAAGGCAATGACCTTGTACTGGAAACAATGAATACATTTAGTGATTAGTATATAGTAGAAAATATTAAAATATTATCAAGCACTAATATTTTATAGTATCCAGTGTAATAAATATCTTCTTTTTTGATTCCGGCACCTAATACATGTACGTGAAGCTGCTGTAAGGTATATGTTATCCCATTGAATTACCACGTCACACGGAGGACGGAGAAAGGATCATTCATGGTCACACTTACTGAAAGGGTAGCAATACACACATTACAAACATATTTATCTGACACAAAATATTTAATCTAAAATGAATCTTTAAAGCTGTGTGTGCAATTTTGAGCCAACTTTAAGTATTTACAGAGAAAACTGTTTAACTTGAAGATAATATAGCAAATAAACATGATGCCATTTTGATCCACTAGAGCTTAAGGCTTTAATTACATTAGATATGCACAATTATAACTGATGTGACAAATGCAGCACATGATTTATAAAGAAAATATTACTTTGGTTGAAGACAGGAGAACAAACAAGATGAATATATATGTAGTAGACAAAGTCTGATCAGACAGTAGTAGTAAATAAACAAACCTGAAAAAAAAAATAGATGGCTTTACATTGATAAGATAATTCTTGACGATTAAATTCTGGGGAGGGGGTGTGGGGATCGGAGGGGCAAAAGATGCACAAGATGGCTATGACCTATTTTCATCTGCAACTCAGTCATGCTTCTAGTATAACTTGTACATACATAAATAATTGTTACCATGCTGCATTTTGTGGTGTATTTTACTCATATTTTGTGACATGGAAATATAGAAGTATGGAACGACACAAGCAC
>CM055820.1:5779708-5806246 GCA_029582265.1 Zoroaster sp. YZ-2022
TAGTGTTCCGTGTCAGGCTCCAGATACTATGAGGTTAATTGAGGACTGGTGGTGAAAGATTACCACAGAGTAATCAAGTTTAACAGAGTTTAAATCAAGCAAATAATCAAAATTATATTAAAGTTGCTTACACCTTCCCTCTTACTCTTGCTCAAGGGCATAATATGAGTTTTAATTCCGCCAGTTTTGACATTTATTTACGAAAATGATAACACCTTGGGAAGATTTCAAGGAATGTTTGATACCATTATCAAAATAATATGATGTTTTATGTAAAGCTGTTAGCTGATTGAGAGAGAGCGATAACGCCCTCTATATGTGGGTATGATATGGACTGAGGGACTCGAGCGACAATTTTAAAGGACTGTGTTTTGCTGAGACTTGAGATCAAGTCGTAGATTGCCCGTATTTTTGGCCGTTTGATAGCATGCTCTGTGCTTTATACCACGTCAACTACCTCGATCCCACTGTATAATATACTTGCAACTGGGATCACTGAAATCACCATGAGTACGAAGGTGCGTCCAAATCGAACGACTTGAATAAGTTTTAACGCGTTTGTACACGGCCTATAACAAGTTCTCTGGAATACCGGAGAAACAATCTGATTGGTCGAATTCCCCAAATTAATTAATATTCATCAATCTACTGGACACACGGATTGATAACACGTGTACGTATACAATCTGTATGGAAATTTTGAGAAGAGCACCTGTCACGTACGTTCGATGCGTTCATTTCCTTCTGCGCATGTGCGAATTTAAATGAAACTTAGCATACTAATGAGATCGGTTGACCTCAGGTCACGTAACCGATGCCCTGACGAAACTCGTTATAACTGTACAGGAACTATATGAAATAGTCGGGATAGGTTGAATTGGTAATGACAGGCTCTTTCACTATTAGTTTATCGCTTATTTTCTGAAAAATAATATAAAATTATAAATACCAGCAGGAAACCAAATGCTTATTTGTAAAATAGACAATATGATCTTTCTTTTCAAGTATTACACAGCTTTGTCAAAACTCCACAAAAATAGTTATAATGACTTAAAAAACACCAAATTCCCATTCAAAATTCAGTTTTGGTACGACCCCTTAGCAACCACTTAGCTTCAAAAAATCTCTTTACTGGAATTTACTTTCGGCTGAAAATTACCACATTTAGTAAATTGGGTACATACCAAAGACCGATCGTAACTTTATAAATTCTTGATTTCAATTTTGGCGCCACAATCGAAGCCCAAAAGTTTGATGGCCTATAGAGGGCGTCCTTGTTGCTATGCGCGCGACCGTGATTTTGCAATGGGAAAGTCGAATTCCCGCCTCGGCTATACAGACTACTGATTACGCGCGCCCAATGGGACTCGAACGTACGTGCTGTATACACGTGTACACGGAGCTCCACTCACAGTTTCCATTCAGATTGTAGGCTACGTAAGGCCGTACAGTGTTTTGTCTTATTATGAGGGAATCGCAGATTTTGTTCAGTTTCTTTTGCAATTCATACATTCATATATACGGAGCCCCTAAAGGGACATGATAAAAAAATAATAATTCAAGAGGGAAAAAAAAAAATTCGAGAGTGAAAAAAAAAATTTCGAGAGTGAAAAAAAAAATTTTCGAGAGGGAAAAAAAAAAATTTCGAGAGGGAAAAAAAAAAATTCGAGAGTGAAAAAAAAAATTTCGAGAGGGAAAAAAAAAATTTTCGAGAGGGAAAAAAAAAATTTTCGAGAGGGAAAAAAAAAATTTTCGAGAGGGAAAAAAAAAAATTTCGAGAGTGAAAAAAAAAAATTTCGAGAGTGAAAAAAAAAATTTCGGAGAGGGAAAAAAAAAATTCGAGAGGGAAAAAAATTATATAATTGTGATTGCTCGTAAGTCTTACCACTGAATACGAACACCGAATGCACCAAAAGGCCCGGTCGAAGTATAGGCCTATATAATAAAATACTGAAATTGTACGATACTTTTCCAGATGATAAAGATGGATCCAGAGGACAGAGATGAGGCAATCAAGCTGTATTTCGATATGGGAATGCTCTACAAAGATATTGTCCAAATATTGACATTGGAACATGGTATTATTGTATCATTACGACACCTGAAACGGATTTTAAAGGAACTTGGACTATTCCGCAGAAAAAACTATAGCAACATTGCAGATGTGGTCGAATTTGTTCACGATCAATTAAGAAATTCTGGGAGACTTCATGGCTATAGATGGATGTCAGAGAAGTGTCACTTACACAATCTGCGCTTCAAGAAGGAAGATGTTCGACTTATCCTTAGCATTCTAGATCCGGAGGGCAACAGACAAAGAAGAAAGCGAAGGTTGCTGCGTCGCTCCTACTACGCCAGAGGTCCTAACTATATCTGGCATATAGACAGCTATGACAAGCTTAAAAGGTACGGCATCTGTATCAATGGATGTGTGGATGGTTTCTCTAGAAGGATTGTTTGGATGAATTCGTACCACACGTCTTCAGATCCACAGGTTGTCGGCGGATACTACATGGAAGCCGTGGAATCACTTGCTGGGTGCCCCAAAATCGTCCGGAGCGATCTCGGCACAGAAAATGGCCACGTAAAAAATATACAAACATTTCTTCGTATGGATGACAATTTCCAAGAGGCCGACCTTAGCTATTTGGAGGGACCCAGTACGGCCAACCAGAGGATCGAGTACATGTGGTCGTTTTGCGCAGAGAGAATGCACGGACTATTGGATCTGCCTCTTCCAGAATATGGTAGACGATGGCCTTTTTAATGGTGACTTTTTGGATGTGAACTTGATGCAGTTTTGTTTCATGCATCTCATCCAGGTAGGCGTTATTTTCATTATTTACGACTGTTTTTCTTTTTGTGTCATCCACTGGCATTATCTTAACGTTATCTTGCTCGACTGCTTGTATGATTACTTATAAACAAAATTAGGGCTTGATTGACGGAATTGTTAATCCCTTTATTCAACGAATTCAGTCATTCATTCTGTCTTAACATTTCTTCGTTTCTATAATCACTGTTTAAATGTTTTTATAATGAATCTTTTTTTCTGTCCAAAGGAAGAGCTGGATGAAACTATGAACACATGGAACCGACACCTGATTCGACCATCAAGGAACGCCCGCGTACCCTTTGGTCGTCAAACGATATGTATTTCTTGCCAGGACTGTATGGCGCCACAGACTGCATTTGCAATGTTTCACCACGGAGAGTTCATATCTCAGGAAGAATGTCTATTCAGGCGTGGGATCCCCTGTGACGAAGATGTACATGAATTGTGTTGTTCTGTTATGGCCGAAAATGGACAAGAGTTCCCCAAAGATCCGATGTCGGCTGTAAACCTATACGTGGCACTCAAACAAACATTATCTGCTTTATTATATTAGTTGCATTTTGGAAAAGCCTATATTAACCGTACACGTACAGAATAATAAGGAACTGAATTTTGAAACTCAAACCGAGGCAGCAAATATGCTTAGCAGTTCCTGTTACCGAGGTCATAGAAAGGACAGAATTTCCACAAGGCCTGTCATGATATAATGCCGTGTCCAAATTGACGGCTGCGGCTACGGCTACGGCTACGGCTGTTGCTAAGGGTGTTGCTAAGGGCAGCCTATGCTTAAATGCACGATGACGCGGTGACCTAGCCGCAGCCGCAGCCGCAGCCATAGCCGCTAATTCGGAAACGGCCTATTGTTACAGTACATGGGCACTACTAATGCATCGGTGGAATTAAGCTGGGAGTGCTTAGAGATGACATTGTTTTATACTTAATTTATTGTACCTTGAATTAAACACTGAATTTACTGAATAGAGAAGCTGGACGTTAATCGGCTTGTACACATTAAATTTCTCTAATCCTTGAAACTTGATTGATATAATATAGCCTGGATACCTTACGAATTAAAAACAACAGTTGTAATAAAGCAAACAAAACACACTTTTTAAATTGGTAAGAACAAAAATAATAAAACGAGCTTTATTGTCAAAACAAACAAGGTTTTACAAAGAAGTAAAGATCTAACAAAGGCGGCAGCAGGTGACAATTAAAAAACTTTCTTAAAAACAAATGAAACACTTAAAAAACCAACAAAGTTTTGTAAAATTGAAATTCAGCTGTCATAACACTAATAAAAAAAAACTGACTATAGGGCGAATGTTACATAATAATGAGAACGTAAAATATTACATTGAAGCGGTTAATATACTGTCATAAAATGGCAACGTTAATGGCAAGCGAGATATCAGACTTGTAGAGAGACTGAAAATTACAAAAGTAACTTTTAATAAAAGATACATAAATACAACTATTTTATAAAATGAATAAAAATTACAAAGCGTGTTTTCGTATAATTTGTCTTAGGTCACTAATGTCGTTGTAACTTGACATAGCCCGTTACTACCACACCAAACTAATCCGCGAAAGGTTGCCTGAACTTACGATAGCGCAGCGGAAAGTGACCTTAGAAAAAAAGAAGCCTTTTGACATGTTTCTCGAAATCAGTGTCGGTATAACAACATCTAACCTACCTGTTCCTACTAGACACACCGTAGATTTCCTTTACCTTCTTTTTTTGTGCTTAATGATTAATACAACGTTGTGTTCTATCCAACCCAATTAAAACCTATTGAAACAATCCAATCTTTTGCAAACGGGAACAATATCATCTGATTTAAAAAGTTTTTGCTAAAACAAAAAATAAATGGCCTTAAACCACTGCACAAAATTAGCTGCTAAATCATGATGAAACTTTAGTCGGGACGTGCTTACAACACGTGTAAAAAAGTTCAGTTACCCCGGAGGATGATTTTCGCATTGCACTTTTCTTACATGTTAAGTTAACATTGTTAAATTACCACAGCTTATTTCGGTACGGAGCCCCTAAATGGACTGTTAAAGAAAAAAAGATCAGATAAAAGAAAAATAATAAATGTATTTCGATCCCTTGAAATAATATTTCGTTACCTCAAAATACTGTTTTAGTTCCCATGCAATATTATTTCCTTGAACAAAATATTATTTCAAGGGAAAGAAATACATTTATTATTGTTATTTTACCTGTCCTATTTTTTTTTTTACCTGTCACTATAGGGACTCCGTAATTCGGCCTGTCAGGTTAACAATCTCACTGTGTTAATTTAACAGGCAACTTATCACAGTTCACAATAAACTTTTATACAATTATTGGGAAGGTGACAATGTGACACGGCAAGTCCAATTTCAAAGTCAGTTCATGAAATTAGAGGAATTATATATCTTTTGGTAAAATCTGGACTGTTCTATTCCAGTCGGCGCCCTGCTTAAAAATGGAACAGTCCAGATTTTACTTCAATATTCCTCCAATTACATCCACACTCCCATCCAAAAGGCACACAGATCTGGTTAATAGAGTCCAAATCCCCAGGCATTGATGATTCCATACAACATGTGACTTTGAATCCTTCATATGTTGTGTGCATGACTGGAAGCTTCAGTGTTTTCGCACATGTGCTTGTTACAGGATAAGGCGACACAAATGGTCCGTGCTCGCCTTCCTCTGGGTCATGCATGAATACTAACGCAGGATGTTCATCAAAGCCAATTGATGGGATCTCCGATGCCCCTGTAGCGAATACCAGGAGGTCCGAAAGTGAAACTTCTTTTTCTGCAATTTTTGCATCCCCTTCTGCAAAAGGAAAATAAACATAAAGATGAATGGCTGGTATGTGGAGTAAAATTGGCTCTGGTAGGAGATTAGAATAAATTAAAAAGTTACTTTGGACACCTAGGCCTATGTCCAAACGTCATTGAAAGGCACATTATATTATGATAACGTTTGTAACGTTTGTAAACTGTTTTATTTGTTTTATTTTTTATTAATGAAGCCAGGTCGATCAACACAAGGCCATGAAAAACAAAAAGGGAATTTAATGTGAATGTGAGGGCTAAAATACTTCATAACAGTGGAGTACTTTGTGACGATTCAATATGTTTTTAGATATTTAACTCACCTTCCAGATCCTGAAGAAAGTCCAACCAGTGACTAAGTACTTGACGCTCAGTTGTTCGTCTGTTTGTTCCTTCTGGGCTAAGAGTTGGCTTAAACAGGTTCTCAAGTACTCTGGATGTGAGTTGCTTTCGACCGGCCTTTGTGAATGCGAGAGAGAGCAACTGTGGTTGTGCCCGGATGACATCTAGAACGCCAAATGTCTGGTCTAAGCCATCTTTGAAGCTATAAACAGATGCAAATAAGTAAGACTGCTATAACAATAACAATATGGACATTTTGTCTTATGATTCATGGCGGAACATTGGTAATAACAATTGTGTATCGTGTGTCTGTCTGTTTTAGGTTGCAGCATGTGCTCGTCCTTCGGTCTTTCCATCACAAAAACAGTTTTAGGATTGGATACAAACCTTTGCATAGCAAGATAATTTCTTCCCATCACAAGCCATTTGATTAAATCTTCAACCAGAGTGGTCTTGTTTGTCATATCAGTTGGCCGTAAGCATCCTGCCAGGTCCAAGAGATGTTCATGTTTTTTCAGTGCATCATCCAGTTCCTTGTTGCTTCCGGCAGTTTCAATCTACATGAACAGTGCATTGTGGATTTAAATATAGTAAAACATTTGTGACCTATGGTTCAGTCGCATAAGCGACATCATTCCTTATCCATAACCTGTAAAATAAGTTAAACGGGGGCATATTGGTGTTTTAATTTAAAATAAATGTTTCAAACATATTTTTTTCTTCCACCTGGGCCCAATTTCAAAGAGCTGCTTAAGCAGAAAATATTGCTTAACACTTTTCTGCTAAGCAAAAATTAGCAGGATACCAGTCACAGATTGTACGTGTGACATGGTATTTTAGCTGGTAACCTTAAACTGGTAAGCATACTTTTGTTGTGCTTAACTACTTTTTGTGCTTAAACAGCTCTATTAAATTGGGCCCTGGTATTACTGTGATCATTAAAGATTGCTATAGAAGATATAATCAAATAATTGCTATTGAAGGCTACTGAATTGACACCAAGGACTGCAGTTACGCGTAATAATAGTAATGTAGCTTACACTTGGATAATGCCACACCCATTTTCGTCCTGCCAAAAAAATGTGTCAATTATGGGCTTCTCACAAAACATTATCACAAAGGGGAGCAATTACTATGACGTTAATACTTCACACTGTGCTTGAATGTCAACATTGCATCACCGCTTCCAATAAGCATAACAAGATCACATGATACATGAACATTACCTCTTCGACTTCCTCTCGAAGTTCTGGGTCAGTTATATCGGCAAGAGTGGGTGAATACTTGAATCGAGACTCGGTCAAGTAGCTGTACATGACTGGAGAAAGGAAGGTTGGTGCGGGCCCACCGTGGACTAGCGACACAGCCATGGCTCTACCAACAATGAAGTATTCTCCTTCTCGTAAAGCTGTTGGGTTTATAAAAGAAAACAATAAAAATACATTACAAAATATAGTGCCCCTATAGATGAATGTGCTCAGCATTAGAAAGCAGGCAAAATGTTTAATTTGGGGGGTTTGACTCTTTGTACTTGCCTCTACTATCTAAATTGAGAAGTCTGCTGTCTTGTGGACCAGTGAATAAGCAGCTCCCCTGAATGTGTTTCATTAGCAAACGGAGAAACTCCCGTCTGGGACCTCCGCTGTCAATGCCATCTTCAGATATTCCAGCATCATCCGTGAAACGACAAAGCATTTCGTTGGTTGGGTTGTATGTTGGTCGGCGAAATCCCCGTAATGCCCCCTCGAAAACGCGTTCCCGGTTGATATGAAATCTACACACTTGTGTTCTGTTAATTGTCTTGTTTAAAGACTGGAATAGCAGTTTCAGCTCATTCGTCATAGCGTCGTTTTGGGCTCCATATGGTATGGTATCGTTTAGCTGGCTGGGTTCAGCATCAAGGGAAATCCTTGATGAGGAGGCGTCTTCTTTGAATGTGACCTAAATGAAAGGAATGTATAACCAGAAACAATGTATTTTGCAAAAGAAACTGAAACCAGTGGTGTAGCTACGGGATGGGGGAGGGCAGGGAGCGGTTGCCTCTCGACCGCCCCCTTTCCCTTTTTTAGTCTCATGTTTTTTCATAAAACTAATATTAACAAAATAATTGACACGGCAAACGCATCCAACTGGCTTGCTTTCCTCCAACATGAATTTTGGCCCCACCGTCTGGACTTATTGCCACCTGACCACCCCCTCAAAAAAAAAGAGAGAGAGAGAGAGAGAGAGAGATTGTATTACCTCTTTAATCTTTTTTTAAGAAAAAGAAAGAAAAGAAAAACACTCGGTGAACATGAGAGATGAGTCTGCGAACAAGCGCAGCACAAATGCCACGGCTTCAGAGTGATCACATGGTCAGCAGAGTGATTACACAGTGTGATCAAGGGCCCTGGAATTTTTTTGAAGGTGAACATAATGTTCTCAAGAGCATTCTGTGCTAAGATACCTTTTAAAAAAATCTCTTTTTAATTTTGTTCTGTCTTTGGGGAAAAGATCACTTGGCGAAAAATAAGGGGGCAGGCCACGTGGTACCCCAAAATCCTCCTTTGATAATAAATTGCAATTATTTTATTTTATTTGAAATAGTTTGTTGACAAAAACGTCGTCGCAGCCTCAGGCCAAACTGAGCAAAGAAGCTCTATGAAATTGGGAGTGGGAGTTATGGTCGAGCAAGGCCTGCAGAAAAAGATGGCAAGGTGCAACCGTAACCCATGGCCACGAGATAGCCCATTATACTCACACAGGTTGACGAGTCACTCAGCACATCTTGTGGTTGAGTGGAAGGCTCAATTGCGAGGAAAGCATATGCATCAGGTTCTGTCAGTGTTAATAAGCTGGCAGACGCGACTTGATATAGTTCGTTCTCCTGAAGAAAATAATAATAATTAGCGATACAGCTTGATTGATGTAAACAATTTGATTGGGTAAACAATTGGACAAGGTAATCTCTGGATATTCTGTACGTATTGTACTTCCCAATAGACCATTATCATACTGCCACCATCTTGGTCATGTTCCTTGTATCCAATAACAATAATGAATGCTAATATTCATTGCACAAAAAGGAACGAGACTATTTCTCCTTCCAGCCTCGGTTTGGTTACATTGATTTGAATGGGAGAAAATCAAGATGGCCGCACCATGATAAAGGTCTATTGTGTTTTTAAAATCTTGGGATATTTTTCGTACCTCATCAGACAGCAATGGGACCAGGGATCCGTCGTCATTCAAGACGTACGTCTCTGCCGTAGAGAACTTGAACGAAGAAGTGGATGAGGAAGGGTCTGAGGTTCCTACCAAGGTATGTTGGTCTGATGGCACTATTGAAGAGGTTCCTACCGATGATGTGGTCGAAGACAAGTGCGAAGAAGTCATTGTGGTGGCTGACGTGGAACTAATTCCCTGAAAGGACAATGCATTATTTTTAAATTTATCACCAGGAACCTCAGTGACATTTTACAGTGCTGGTTTAGGGGGTGGGTTGTCATGAAGTAGTTCAAAGATCATGCAGGGCACTTACCCCCTCCCCTAAATAAAAATAATAATAAAAAAATAAATAACAAACACAAATTTCAATTAAATTAATGAATAAATAAATGAATCCATTATTTTGTAAATAAGCTACGGTGGCTTTGTAAGTGGTGTTTGTGAAGTCTTTTGAAATATGAAATAAATGGAGATAAAAAAAACATTAAATAACAAATAAACATTAAATAAACAAACAAACTAACTAACACCCAAACAACAAATAAACAAACAAACAAACACCCCATTACCCCAACAAACAAACCAACTAACCAACCAACCAACCAACCAACCAAACAACCAACCAACCATTTAACTATTATTAAACCAATCAACAACCAACCCACCAACCAATCAATTTATCAATAAACACCACAAACATTCCAACAAACAAACACCCCAAACAAACAACCAATCAGACAAAAAATAATAATAAATGAATAAATAAATATATAATAACAAATAATGCGGTAACTTGTCAATTGCTTTCCAACTTTGGACGTTCCTGACTGGATGACTCTCACTCCTACATACCTCATCAACAATGTCATCTTTTGGCTGCTGATTGTCCAGATGACCAAGCGTATTTCTGGGGCGCTTTCGGTCGAGTCGTTTCAGGGATTTCATAGTGGGCAGAGACTGGTCATCCTCTCGGTGAGCTCCGTCTTCATCACTGCTTGATGAACTGACCAGACCCGTTTGCTTGCTACAAAGATACAGTCGAATCATGCATCTTTTAGTTTCATCGAGGAGGAGTCTCAACGTTTTGACTGGATCAACTGGTTGATGATTGCAGTCCCACAGATTTTCTTCAAACTCAAAATCTTCAATACGACCCTGTCTGTTTTTTCCTTTGGGAAAAAAATATTGTTTTGCCTGCTCTTCTAAACTTGAGATGGCGGTGTCTTTGAGAACATGCAGCCTGATAATGCCGCCGCCCATTGGAGCACGAACTTGCTTGTAGGCACGTGACTTGCAGTCATAGTTCAACCATCCCAGTTCGATTCGGCACTGCTCCTTTTCGGCATTTTTGTTTTTGGCACGCTTGTGTGGTCCCTTTTGGTTCATTAGGCCTAGGCATACTTTGTCCTTCAATCGTTCTATTAGTGAAGTGCGACTTGATTCCTTTTCATGCCCATCCTTTGAAGACAAACTTGAAACTTGACGTTTGGAATAGGCAACCACTGCAATTCGATCCCCAAACTTCGGGACGTATTTAGCCAACTCCTCGTCTTGCATGACAACAACAACACTGCAGTCAATCTACATGTAAATGTACACACGAAAATATCGTAGAATGCAAGTGCATGTTCACCACTACTATTAAACACTAATCATAATATATTAGCTATATTTCTAATTGATGACATAGTAAAATAATTCACAATAATACCTTATCATCTTCCATCTTTATTATTACATCCTCTGTGATGTTTCTAGACTCCAGGAAGTCCCTCAGAGTAAGATCGCCCATGTTGGAACCTGATAATAAAACAACACAATCCTTTACTCAAAACGAAGTAAACGTTACAGACACCAATTAACGTATAAACGTATACACGGTACACAATACACAGATTAGTTGGGATGAATGTGTACAATGTGCGTAGCTTGAGCTTGGGGTCATTACAAAAGTCAGTGATCCCTCCCCCCGTACCATGATGATACACCAAGGTGTATCACTTTCAATATGAAATACTAGTATAACTATAAGTTCATGTGGACAACAGGTGCGGAAAGTAGTAAGCCTACCTAGGTCTTAACTCGATTGTACTTAATTGTACAGTACTGAAATTACTCACAGTTTACGTGTCCTAGATGATAGAATCCGTCATCACACCAGCTTTCGGGAAAATCTCGGCCTTTTTTTTCGTTTCGAAATTTTTTTTTTCCCTCTCGAATTTTTTTTTTCCCCTCTCGAAATTTTTTTTTTTCACTCTCGAAATTTTTTTTTTTCACTCTCGAAAATTTTTTTTTTCACTCTCGAAATTTTTTTTTTCCCTCTCGAAATTTTTTTTTTCACTCTCGAAATTTTTTTTTTTCCTCTCGAAATTTTTTTTTTCACTATCGAATTTTTTTTTTTCCCTCTCCAAATTTTTTTTTTTCCCTCTCGAAAATTTTTTTTTTCACTCTCGAAATTTTTTTTTTTCCCTCTCGAAATTTTTTTTTTTCCCTCTCGAAATTATTTTTTTCACTCTCGAAATTATTTTTTTCACTCGAATTTTTTTTTTTCCCTCTTGAATTTTTTTTTTTTTATCATGTCCCTTTAGGGGCTCCGTACATATAAGACGATTTTGCAGTATATTTGTAAAATACAATTTTTAGTGTTCATGATTAATTGAAAATGTTGATAATTCTGATTTCGAATTGAAACAATCTGATTGGTCGAATTCCCAAAATATATGAATATTCATGATCTACTGCTACAAGTTATGTTTGGCGGACTTTTAACATAGGCCTACATGTATATAAACTGCAGTGTGTGGCATATATCCATGCAGCTAGTACTAGCTGTGTTAGTACATTACGGCTAACAGACTTGATCTCAAGTCTACTTGCACTGAAACTAACGTTTCCAGCAGATACATTCGTGTTTGACGTCATTATGAGTCGGACCGCCTTCACTAGTGGATAGTTTATTATGATGCAATCTTCATTCCAATAAGAAAATAACGTGTATCCAAAGAAACACTAAGCCATAATTGGTTGTTTTTGTCGTCGATTATTCACCACAGAAAGAAGAGATGTTTCGTCTTCTCTTTTTGGTGACCATTCATTGCCTGTCGGCCGAGGTTGCCAGGTCCTGTCAAGACCCAACCGTTCGTATCTCGCGTAGCCTGTATTTCAGTGGTATAGCCAACCTGATCCTGCAGGGGCACGGGTACCGTAACTTGACGGGGATGTCCATAACCAGGTGCGGCAATTTGTGTCTGTCTAATACTCGCTGTGTCTCTCTCAACTATTCGGACCGGGACAAGCTGTGTGAGCTGAATGGGGCATCAGCGTCACAGTTCCCACAGTCCCTCGCTGAGAAGAAGGACGCATATTATTACGGACCAGAGAAGGTAAACAATTCATTTCTTAATATTATATATAGTTGTCTGATGATCGCATAACGCGTGAAACTCGGAGTTACAACTACGAGCGTTCCACTAGTTTTACTACAAGTATATATATATATATGATATATATATATATATATATATATATATATATATTTGTGGAAAAGTTGGTATCATGACTAGTTTACCTAATTTTGGGGTGCTGAATCAGAAAATGGGGGATACCAAGCTTGATTTTTCGTCATTTAGCCTGAAAATTCATATGCAAAACAACAAAGATTGACACAAACACTTATATGCCAAAATAGTCAGGTTCTGCTGTACTAAGATGTGCATTTTGTGAGGATAGCATACTAGTCGGGCGCCCTGCTGTGCACGCTATATTGTAGTACTGAATAGGGACTAGAGTTCATGTGTATTTTCTACACTGGACATGGGTCATTTCATGCCAAATCACCTAATTTTTGGAAATTTGTCAGTGACGGATTCAGATTTTGCTGATTTTTTTCAACATACCTCTATGGGAGTAATAAACACATAACTCCAAGTTGTTTCCCAAATATGGGCCCTGAAAAAATAGCCACGCCCCTTTTTCCCTCCAAGTTGTGTCGGTGATTTTTGGGGGGGCATTTTTAGAGGCCTATAAATTATTTCAAAATTGGCTGAAGATATTTTGCTGTAAATTGTTACATAGGGTGAATGACACCCAATCTGCTAGAATCTGCTGTCAAAAGTATACGTATATAACATCTCCTTTTTAAGTTTAAAGGGGTCTTACCGTCTTTCAAAACCCACAATTGAGCCGACGTGGGTTACTTGCCATTTTTGGGCCCCTCTGGTGACCACACAAGTGGTCAAATTGCATTTATATTTTATATGCTTACATAAACAAGGATAGACCAATCATTCATTGTGCACAGTTTGCCTACCATTGGCATATGTACTGAAAGAAGCAGTGAAGCGATAACAAATTAACCAATCAGGCTACACAGTACTCCACCACCAACACCAACATAATTATTTTATTTATTTATTTATTTAAGCTTTCTTTATTCAGGGTAGCACCATTCAGTGAGTAACACTGCTTTCCAAGGTGGCCCTGATACATGTATACATTTACAATGATTTCTAAAAAGAATGTACCGGTAGATCAAACACATACATGTAGGACTATTGCAGAATACAAGGTTAGATATATGTGTGGATATGGATAATTAATATATACACTAGATATAATACAATTGAATAATTGGATATTAAATAATATTACTAATAGTACAATTTTAGTGAATGAGGGTATTATTTTTAAACTGGTTGATTGACATAGTGTGATAGTTAATGCGAATATTCTGTGGTAATTTGTTCCATAGTTGACAAGATCTAGTTATAAACATGCGTTGACCAGAATTAGAGTTACAATGTGGAATAGCGAGTGAGTTTGAAATAATTATGAATATGGATGAAGTGAACTGTAGAGCCAGCAAGCCCCCTGTTGTTTAAGCCTATTAGTAAACCAAGATATAAGCAAAGGTGATAATTGGCTCTACCAGACTGATACTGGGATCAAGAAGTTTGACCTTGGCGGGAGTACAGTGTTGTACCATGGTACAATGACTTAGGATACCCAGCAATTAGGATAGGCCCAATGGTGAACCTTATGTCATGACAGAAAAAAAACCTAATGGTGTACCATATAATGTCGTTGTTTGAGTTGGGGATATGCCATAAAATACAAGACAAGACGCACGAACGGTCAGATCGAAATACAAAAACAGCAAAACACTAATCATGAATAAACTGCAAATTTTGCGAGTCATGGTACTATGATAACAATTAACAAAGATAATACACATAAGTAGTTTACATAGAACAATTTTATAGGCACATTTTAATTTTATATTTAAATGCATTAAGTGTAGACGAGTTTCTAATATCACTGGGAAGCTTGTTCTAGTTGATTCATGGAGGACTCTTTCTTCCTCCATGGTTGATTGCACCAGTATATCGAATTGTGTGTTGAAATATTTGGGTCCTGTGTTTTGGAAGATGAATATGTTTTGGTTGAAGTTCTGGTGTTGTAGTTATGAATGTTGTAACTAAATTTGAAGAGCTCTTGCCAATTGAATTGAGAATTTATTTTTTGACCCAAGAGTAGTCAGATCTATTATTCATGAGATAATAATAAACTATCGGACAATATTGGAGAATACTATGATGTTTATTAATATGTGGATATATAATTATATATTCACAAATGAATATTATTCAATAATAATATTCTATTCTGGACTTGGACTATTAGGCCAAAACAAGTCTCCGGTTTCTGGTCTCCGCGCGCGTCGCCTCAGACCCGGGTGTCGGCATTTTTATTTATTTATTTTTGCTATGAAATGATGTCCAATTGCAGCCAAAATTGTTGGATCGATTGGAATTCTGCCGTGCTGTGCTTTAAACGACTTTTTCACACAGGAGTATGAACGTTTTCCCAATTTGTGAGGCCTCTCTTAGCCACCATACATTGTATATGTGAAATTTGTTCCCCGCGTACACAATGTAAAAAATATATTTTTTTTTTTATTGTTAAGAAATAATAAAGTTGTAAAAAAATATATATATATCCTTGATGAAATGTTGTCACTCTGATCCTTACGCAATGGTAGTTTTAAAATCTTTAAGGACAAAATGTCATCTTTTGTATTGAGATATTTTGGATATATGACAGCCCAGACAATTTGATTCAAGTTATGCTGTTAATAAAATCTTTTTACAGTAAACCGATGCACACATACATGTATTTCTGGAGCCCAGTTTAACCCCTTCCCCATCCTGAATCTGTGCTTTCACCCTTCCAATGTCAGCAATTTCCTTTATTTACTATAAATACGAAAGTATTGATCGGGTGCCTTCTTAGTAACAAATGACGTTGGTATGTATACACCCACACATAGAAACAAAACATGCTATATTTAGCTAGTTGCTAAAAATTTATATTAAAGCATTATTAAGCTGTCCCAATTGTACTTTGCTGATGTCAAATTTAAAAAACGCGTTTCATTAGCATCCAGCAGTGAGCCATGGCTCCGCCTTTCTATTTTATGTATAAGAGAGCGAGTCTGAATATAAGGGTGCGAGATTTACAATGGTTTATTCTCGCTATGATAAGAGTGATTTTTAGTTTTTTAAGTATAAGAGAGCGAGTCTGAATATAAGAGTGCAAGATGTACAATGGTTTTATTCTTGCTATGATAAGACTGATTTTTAGTTTTAAGTATAAGAGAGCGAGTCTGAATATAAGGGTGCGAGATTTACAATGGTTTTATTCTTGCTATGATAAGACTGATTTTTAGTTTTAAGTATAAGAGAGCGAGTCTGAATATAAGTGTGCGAGATTTACTATGGTTTTATTCTCGCTATGATAAGACTGATTTTTAGTTTTAAGTATAAGAGAGCGAGTCTGAATATAAGAGTGCAAGATGTACAATGGTTTTATTCTTGCTATGATAAGACTGATTTTTAGTTTTAAGTATAAGAGAGCGAGTCTGAATATAAGGGTGCGAGATTTACAATGGTTTTATTCTTGCTATGATAAGACTGATTTTTAGTTTTAAGTATAAGAGAGCGAGTCTGAATATAAGTGTGCGAGATTTACTATGGTTTTATTCTCGCTATGATAAGACTGATTTTTAGTTTTAAGTATAAGAAAGCGAGTCTGAATATAAGAGTGCAAGATGTACAATGGTTTTATTCTTGCTATGATAAGACTGATTTTTAGTTTTAAGTATAAGAGAGCGAGTCTGAATATAAGGGTGCGAGATTTACTATGGTTTTATTCTCGCTATGATAAGACTGATTTTTAGTTTTTAGTATAAGAGAGCGAGTCTGAATATGAGAGTGCAAGATGTACAATGGTTTTATTCTTGCTATGATAAGACTGATTTTTAGTTTTAAGTATAAGAGAGCGAGTCTGAATATAAGGGTGCGAGATTTACAATGGTTTTATTCTTGCTATGATAAGACTGATTTTTAGTTTTAAATATAAGAGAGCGAGTCTGAATATAAGGGTGCGAGATTTACAATGGTTTTATTCTTGCTATGATAAGACTGTTTTTTGTTGTTTTAAGTATAAGAGAGCGAGTCTGAATATAAGGGTGCGAGATTTACAATGGTTTTATTCTCGCTATGATAAGACTGATTTTTTGGTTTAAGTATGAGAGCGAGTCTGAATATAAATTATAAGGGTGCGAGATTTACAATGGTTTTATTCTCGCTATGATAAGACTGATTTTTTTGGTTTAAGTATAAGAGAGCGAGTCTGAATATAAGGGTGCGAGATTTACAATGGTTTTATTCTCGCTATGATAAGACTGATTTTTTGGTTTGAGAGCGAGTCTCAATATAAAGGGTGCGAGATTTTCAATGGTTTTATTCTCGCTATGATAAGACTGATTTTTTGGTTTAAATAAAAGAGAGCGAGTCTGAATATAAGGGTGCGAGATTTACAATGGTTTTATTCTCGCTATGATAAGACTGATTTTTTGGTTTTAAGTATAAGAGAGCGAGTCTGAATATAAGGGTGCGAGATTTACAATGGTTTTATTCTCGCTATGATAAGACTGATTTTTTGTTTTAAGTATAAGAGAGCGAGTCTGAATATAAGGGTGCGAGATTTACAATGGTTTTATTCTCGCTATGATAAGACTGATTTTTTGTTTTAAGTATAAGAGAGCGAGTCTGAATATAAGGGTGCGAGATTTACAATGGTTTTATTCTCGCTATGATAAGACTGATTTTTTGGTTTAAATAAAAGAGAGCGAGTCTGAATATAAGGGTGCGAGATTTACAATGGTTTTATTCTCGCTATGATAAGACTGATTTTTTGGTTTAAATAAAAGAGAGCGAGTCTGAATATAAGGGTGCGAGATTTACAATGGTTAGTTCTCGCTATGATAAGACTGATTTTTGTTTGTTTTAAGTATAAGAGAGCGAGTCTGAATATAAGGGTGCGAGATTTACAATGGTTTTTATTCTCGCTATGATAAGACTGATTTTTTTGTTTTAAATATAAGAGAGCGAGTCTGAATATAAGGGTACGAGATTTACAATGGTTTTATTCTCGCTATGATGAGACTGATTTTTTTGTTTTAAGTATAAGAGAGCGAGTCTGAATATAAGGGTGCGAGATTTACAATGGTTTTTATTCTCGCTATGATAAGACTGGTTTTTTATGTTATAAGTATATAAGAGAGCGAGTCTGAATATAATGGTGCAAGATTTACAATGGTTTTATTCTCGCTAGAATGATTTTTAGTTTAAGTATAAGAGCGCGAGTCTGAATATAAGGGTGCGAGATTTTTTGTTGACAACTCCAACAGAATTAAAATTCGCTAGATATAGCCAAATTTATCGAACATTTTTTAGCTGATGGGGATGGAGATCACGGCCCCAAGGTCACTTTTGACATACATTTTGGAATTAAAGAATTTCCTGTACGGAAAATTAATACTACTTAAATAGAGTAGTAGCCTAATATTCCGACTGTCCAATAAACATTTTCCTGAGTCGGACAAACAATGCAAAAAACTGATAGGCCTTTTATTCAAGATGTTTCTGACAATAACCGGGAAGCCAACTTATCAGACTCTCACAGCTTCGTCCTATTATTTCCCAATAGAAATGCTCAAACAGAATATCCAGAATGGGTAAGATGGATGCTTATGGTTTAGTTAGATAATTCGACCCAACTAATAAAGTTAAATACACCATTTGAAAAACCCTCCTTACAATCCGTCCGCTAGCTTATAATTCCAGCAGCTTACGGTGTTTGGATTTCGGTGAAACTTGTAATGCGAGTACTTAAACTTGAGGTCCAATGTGAGCCTGGGCCACTTATCATAAACAAATTGAATTGCAGACCTAAATTTCCCCTTACAATAATCATCCAAAACATTAAATTATGCACTATAATGACTGAACTGTAGGGTGCAGAAAAATTATGACGCCATTTTTATTGATAACTTGGCTTTGAGCTGCGTTAGGCGTTTTAATTTGAATAGTTCGCAGGCAAGAGCTTCCCCGACAAATGATGGCCAGGTATTCAGTGGAAAACGGCGATGGCATACAGCCTCACGGGCACTTTTCTTCACGCGCAATCCAAAGAAGCTTGAAAAAGAGCATAGCCTATGTGGAGAAAGTTTCAGTCGATTCGTTTTGTGTGTAAAAATGTTAAAATAAAATTGTTAGAATAGAAAAAGGAAAATGTTTTCATCACTTTTTGTGTTTTTTTTATATTAAAAATCGTGATTCCCGTGATTGCACGGTTTAGTTTTGTGATATATTTATTTGGAATCAGAAAATTTAAATTAATATACGTTATCAAACGCCAATGTTGTTCCTTCATTTAACAGAAACTTAACCACTCCTTTGAGAATTTGAAAATGAATATAAACCATAAAAATCATGCCAAACAAACACTGCATCATTAACGGCAATAAGTGTTTACCTTTTATTTTGGTTTTAACTTTTTTAAGTCGGATATATTGCTTGTCTCTGCCCCACAGAAAAATACTAACTATTCTATGCCACTGACTGTTCTAGTTCTTCACTACACTGGTGGAGAGCCAATTAGCACCTTTCCTTAGCCAGTATAGGAACTTATCAGAGTGTTAATTGTCTTCACAACGGGGGTCTACTAGCTTCTGCAGTACCACTCATACATATTCATGATATCCTGGTATTGGTTTTTAGTGTAGTCTGATTGGACAATGTGTGTTATCGCCTCAGTGCTTCATTCAGCACTGCTTCCATACAGCGTATGGAAACTATGCACAATACTTAATGGCACTTTTTATCGAAGCCGTCCGACTAATGGGAGGTTTGGCTGGGGTCTGAAGATAGGTTCGCAGGCAAAAATGTCGGATATAATGCTTGTCTCTGCCCCACAGTTTTAACGGCTTTTAATAATTATAATAGTTACTTGTAGCAACAAGCCGTTACGCTTGCGACGGCTTTGTTGATACATGTTGCTAGACGTGACAATGCACAAACTGCCTCCAAAAATTCACGCAGGAAATTTAAAATTGTTTTTCCTTTCAGGTTGGCTTATCAAAACTAGCAAATTCTATGTCATCGCTCCGCCAAGTAGCCTACCTCTGTTAGTTTAGATAATACTAAACGTAGCGAACGTAGTAATACAGGAAATTAAAAACCAGTTTCTTTCTGAGGTTGGCCTTGCAAAATGAAGAGTGTCTCATCGCTGTATGAAATGGATGCTATCTCTATCAGATAGAGATGTATAATAGAGCAATGGGTAAAATATTAGACGGCCTATAAGAAAATACAATTTTATGTAGATACATATTTTACCAAATATCCATGCTTCTGAGCATAGAACCAATTTCATGGTAACTCAAATTATCCAGATTCGAGGATAAAAGTATTATTGAATGTTTTGCAAATTCAGTTGGCATACAAACCATTGTTTCAATATATTGATAACTTAAACACTTCCTTAATTTTTGAATAATACCATTTTTGTATTTTGCTCAGTGAGGTGATGGCAAATTGTTTGTCTTTTACTCAACGATTGCTTTAATGAAAATGTAACACAGCCATATCGAGCTATCACATTTGAATGCAGTAATATTTGCAGTATTCTGCCATTGCAGAGGGACCTGCACCTAGACAGCACATCTACACGGTGTAGTAGGTTAACGAACTTTCTGTAATTACTCCTTAATTAAAGGGTAAACAAAAATTAATTCTTCGCAAGTTCCAAGTCCATCCCATTGGAAATAATATGTTAGAAGCTTAAAGTACTGGGGAAGTTCGTTCAGCCCTTTAAGTCAGCCACAACTACCATGCCTGAGGAGTCCCTATGGGATTTGTGTACACACTGGCTTAGCGTTGGGGTTTACCAGGTCATAACACAGGGTGATTACGATCGAATAACATGCCTGCATGCGGTCTGGGAGACATCTCAAAGGCTTCTGTAATGGCTGTTTGACAGCTCTGAGGTATTTAGACCAATAAAAACGTCTATGTTGGGGGGAGTTGATATTAGGGGATGGCTGTTGGGGGGGGGGGGTCGGAGGATAGCGGTATCTGAGTGATTGATGACGTACTTCGATAGCAGGTGGCTTTTATGAATGGGCCATGGGTTTGTATACATGGCAGGATCTAGTATTTGTGGCCTGGATTACTATTGAGTGAAAAAAGTACAGATTTTGGTTTTAAAAATGAGGTTTTTTTTGGAAAAATGAGGGTTTTTTAGTGTTAATTTAGTAATTCATTTTCTAAGAAAAACATAAAATAAAATAAAAAATTGATAGAAAACATCTCTAGACCCTCTGAAACAAGTTAAAATTATTAACATTGGGAAAATCAGTTCATTTACCCATGTAATTAACGATTTTACAACCTACTACACTGTGTAGATGTGCTTGTTATACCGCGTATAATTTAAAATGCGCATGCAGCGCAGGGTTTGAATTCATGTTTAAGTACGATTTTAAGAGTAAGGTTTGAACTATCTCTCAATTAAGTGCCGTTTCTGAGAAAAACTGGTGGTGTGATAGTTCGACTTTTCAATCAGTATACTGTGATCGTCTTCAGGGGAATTTGAATACAGTTGATTAGCAATAAAGATGTGCCAGAAATTTCTGGCGGGACCTCCATTAATTATATCATTTCGGTACATATTTAGGCCTACTGTAAAACTATGCTTTTTTCAAAACTATTTTGAGAAATTTTACAGCATTTGTCATCACTTTATCTAAAAAAAATAATTTACTGTGAAACCATGCTGATCATGATTATTTTACAATTTTTTTATCTTTTCCTCAAGTGAAATAGCAACGTTCCGATGAAAAAGACATTTTCCAGAAGCTGCTTTCCAAATATAATTGCGTAAATTGTCGAAATTATTAAAGAGACTCCAGGGGTGGTGACATGACAAATCTAATCTGAATAAAAGAAACTATCAATAATTAGATAATTGTTTTCAATGACATACTGAACGGTTATACTTATCAGTACATGTACATTGTACAAAATATACGTGTATATTTTTAGAGTGGTCATGTCCGTTTTCACACTTGTATCAAAGCCACAACTCTCCCCAAAATCCAAACACAAAGGCCCTAGTCAACCTTTTGTCAACTTTAATAAGTAGGGGATTACAGCCCAATAAATTGGTCCTTTGTCCTGCCGGCAGGATTTGCTGGCTCCAGCTAGAGCTATGAATATGCTCATGACGAAACCCCACAATGTGCAGTGACCCGTCGATAATGAGCTCCTTACTTTCCAGCAGACGTGTAACTTGAGTTACCGCGAGTGCCCGCAAGGTTTAACCGCAGGTTAGAATTCGATGTCTCCCCTTAAGTAAAAGATGTCAGTCCCCCTTTAACATACAGTATACAATGTACACTGTATGTGCTAATATACATGACTGTATGCATGCCCCAAACGCTTGTTATGATTTTTTAAAGTATGGACACATCAAATAATTTTTAATCAAATGCATCCAAAAGAGGTCCATTCCCCCTCACACTTTTGACAACCTCGAGGTGAGTTAGCATGGAATGACCCGTATGCAGTCACGTAGAAAACCAGGTAATTGTGTCGCCAAAAATTAATAACCGTTTTATTTTTATGAAATTTTTACTGACAATGGAGCTCACGATGAGGGATGTTGAGCGATATTTTAATGTGCTTTATTTGAGAGATACTCACCTTATTTAGTGAAAACAAATTAGGCTGATTTGTTTGTAATTGAAATATCAAGTATAGAAACAGCGTGAAAGACGACTTATGCATGGCATAAATTAAGAATGCCAAACATCGAAATGTTGTTGGTCGATGAGTAGAGGCGTTTCACTCTGACAGCTGTCTTACTTCGTTTTTCAAGTCTTGTCTAGCATACAGTTTTACACTCAGTTTACTGATACAGCAGGCTGACGAATTACACCATGTCAAAGGGGCTATGACTATAGCCAAACAAGTCCCTCAGATCACAATAGGGATTCGGCTCGCAGGGGTCACATCACCACACGTGATGTTCTGTACTGTGAATGAGTAGCTGATTATAAAGGTGTATTGGATAACACTTATTCTCTGTCTGTAGTTCATTCCAGTTCAAACTGGTTGATAGAAATTTGTATGTCTTTTATATTGTCGTTGGGTTGTTGTAGATGCCCTTAATGCAATTACTAATTGGGTGTGTTCAGGTGTTTATATCAAGGGAATGGCATGACATTTTGTAAATTAGTACATTTGTGTACATTTTGTATATCGCACTCAACTAATTTGTATTGCAGACTGAATGAATGGAGTCCCAACAACAAGTCTTACTATAGTGTTTTGTTGTATCATAATTTTTATGATGGATACTTTTATAATGTAATTTTGATATCTGTTTTATTGTGAGATATTCTGCTCATCAATTATTGTAATGGTTGACCTCAGTAACTGGATCGCTTACAGCGTTTTGATTGTATCATATGATTTATATCACCAATTGAATGGATTGTGTTGTTACTGGAATAGTCATAAAACAAGAAGCTCATTACTGGAATTAAAACTGAAAACCATTATGGCTATAATAAAGGAACTATATATCATGTAGACGTATTCAGATTGATGTATATTCTGTAAGGCTTGATGAAGCTGAGACGATTGGCAAGGGCGTAAATTAATTCAGTCCAACGGCGGCGGAATGATTTTGAAAGTGGGGAGGGCCTAATCCAAACTACCGAACACGTGAGAGAAGCGTGGGGTCCTAAGGATATTCAGTCGCGCATAGTACGTACGCAACAACTGTTGCGTTGCGGGTATACTTGTGAATGAATATGAGCAGTGAAAGTAATGCTACAGTCACACTGTCACGATTTTTGATTGCGAATGCACAACGGATGTCCAGCGGATGGTCATCCGTAGTCATACGTAATGATACGTTGGGGATACTTAATCATTCGTAGTAGAGTCCTAATCATACGTGGGCATCCGTTATGGTCCACGATGGCACAACGGAAGTTTCAAACGGTTCAAAACTATCGTTCTGGAATCGTGGGAAAAAAATCCGTTGTGTATCCTGTGTACATCCCTAGTCATACGTAGTGCATACGTAATGGCAATCGTGAGCAATCGTAGACATACATGAACATCCTTTGTACAATCGTGGCAGAAATCACCACGGATGCACTAGGGATGCACACAGGAAGCATTACGTATGACTAGGGATATACACAGGATACACAACGGATGCTCAACGGATACACTGCGAATGTTAAGATTACACTACTGATGACCAAGTATGACAACGATTTATAACGATTGCAGTAAGATTACACAACGATCATAACGATTTCATAACGATTTATCACGATCTATCACGATTAATCACGATTTCACAACGATTCTGATCTTGTTTGGTTTTGAAAAAGTATAAATAGGGTCAGAACTTTTATATTTCATTCATTTGTAGCAATCGTTGGGCAATCGTTAACCAATCGCTGTACATCCGTGTATAATCGTGGTCATACGTTGTGAATCCTTAGTAACATCGTGGTCAATCGCTGTGTATATGCGATTATCCGTGGGTAATCGTTACGCATACCTAGTAAATACTTTGTATACTCTTATAGCAATCGTTGTATAATCGGGGTCATACGTTGTGGAACCTTATGCCCCGTTCCCACTGTCACGATTCGCGCCACGATTGAAATCGTGATCTTAATCGTGGAGTAATCGTGGTGATCCTATCAGATCTTATCAGATCTTGAGGTCAGTCGTGGCAATCGTGTTGATCGTAGAACATGTTTGGACGGTTCAAAAAATTTCTACGATCAACACGATTAATTTGTAATCGTGATCATCGCATGAGATCGTATTGGATAGTAACAAAGCGCGACAGATCGCATCTAATAGTGCTTCGAAATCGTGGTGATCGGGATCAACCTTGGACAAGACAAACACCACGCTCTGTTGAGTTGCGCTGCGATCTCCCACGATCTGTCACGATCTGTTACGCTCTGTCGGGTACCATCGCTTACGACCGGACATGATTGACTCACGATTTGATACGAGTTGATACGAGTAGATGCGAGTAGATGCGAGTAGATACGATTAGTAACGCTTGTTCACGGGCGCTCACGATCTGTTACGAGTTCTCGCGACCATATATATACCGGACAAGATTGATTGAGCTTCATTCATCGATCTACACTTGAAGAAACACATTTGTTTGGTCAATGATTGTGGGTTGTAGTCTTCACTCTGTAGAAGTTCAAGAAACAATGAAGTCCATGGTCAGTCGGGCTGTATATGTACCCGTCGGGGTTCAATCGTGGCTCAAATCGTGATCACTCTCCATCCCGATCGTGAAAGACATCGCCACCACAATCGTATCCGATCGCAAAAGAGCGCATCGATTCGTGATGATCGTATCGGAACGTATCCGAACGTATCTGCACGTATCAGATCGTCCAAAATCGGGGACCCCGATCGTGATGATCGTGTCAGATCGGGACACAATCGTGGACTCAATCGGGACAATCCTATCGGAACGTATCTGATCGTATCTGAACGGGAGACCAGATCGTGACAGATCGTGTCATCTGAAATTGACCAATCGTGCCTATATCGCATCCAAGCGCACCAAATCGTACCAGAACGTATCGACTCGCATCAACTCGCATCCAAACGTGAAATTTCAGAAAAGGAAACAAAAATCCCACGATCAGCTACGAATGGCCAATCGTGGCGTTCGTAACGGATCGCACGACAGTGGGAACCTGGCATTAGTGGAGTCTTTGTGTAATCGTGTAGAAGTGAAAGTTCCACGGATGTACACGTATGGCAACGGATGAAATTTATTTTTTTAATCGTGGTCATACGTGAACAATTGTAACGCCAGATCGTGACAGTGTGACTGTAGCATAAGCCTCGATTGTCAGAATATATCGCCACGCTCTGTGCGGCGAAATTTCTGAACCCGGCACTCAAAGACTAATGATTTTTTACTAAAATATAATACTTTCAACTATAATTTTCTTAGAGAGTTTAGCTGGCGACGAAAGAAACGTGAAAACCAAATGTGGTAGTATTTTGGTAAAGTAAAAATCCTTGAATTGGTATCGGTTAAAAAAAACAAATTCTGTTGACTAATTCTCGGATACCGAAAAATCAGCCAAGCCTATTAACGATGCATGGCAATAAAGAGACATGTCTTACAAACTTAAATATTTGACATTTATTATCTGCTGATGATTGAGAAAAATGTTGTATACTTAATTTTAATCAAGAAGAATTTTTAGAAAATTGAAACTTTACACTTAAAAAAGTGGAATTAAACATTAGGCTTCATTTTATCTATTTATACTTTTTTTCATTTTTTTTTGAAGTGGGAACATTTCCAAAATGTCTAGAATAATAATAATAATAATAATAATAATGTATAGATTTATATAGCGCACGTATCCACCAACTAAGTGGCGCTCAAGGCGCATTATATTATTATCCCTGCTCATAAGGCTCATAAGGCTCATAAATCATTCCTGAAACCATCTCAGCTCCCTGAGAGTATACAGCTCAATTGCTGCCATTTCTAGCGCATATAGAGCAAACCATCTCTGCCTTCACAGGTACCCATTTTAACCCCTGGGTGGAGAAGCAATTATGGTTAAGTGTCTTGCTCAAGGACACAGGTGTCACGGCCGGGGCTCGAACCCACACTCTGCTGCTGGCAACACCAGAACTTGAGTTTGAGTGCGCTAGACCGCACGACAATCCACTTTACGTGCATTATACAACACACACGGGACCTACGGCTTTACGTCCCATCCGAAGGACGAAGCAATTATGGTTAAGTACCTTGCTCAGGACACAAGTGTCACGACAGGGGCTCGAACCCACACCCTGCTGCTGGCAACACAGAACTTGAGT
>CM055820.1:5806746-5840528 GCA_029582265.1 Zoroaster sp. YZ-2022
CAGTGGCTTAATATCCTCTTAATTCAGATTTTGACGTTACCCTTGTGAACATTGCAAGTACCTTTATAATTTTTCTAATTGAAAAGAGTTGTTTTGAGACTTTGAGATTATTGTGCGACCGGTACCCATTATTGAATAGGCCACTGTAGAAAAAAAACTTGTAAATTGATTTCATTCCTTGTATTATATATGTTTCATGTGTTGACATTTCAGTGGTTTAAATTGTTTTTTTTTTTCCCTTGTCATGCGACAGATCTAGTGAGCCCTTTTCCTTCCAATTTTTGACAACTAACTGTTATTTTATATTTGTATTCGAATAATTTTCTTTGTTCGAGCTTCACGCCTCGAGTGTGTGAATTTTGTGTCTTGAGTTGTAAACTCGTGACCTTCATTTTCCATCTTTCTAAGTTGTCGATCAAGTTGCGTCCCCACATTTGACAATTGTCTCACTCGATTCTAAATTGTAAATTGCCAGATTTTGGTTGGTAATTATTTTACACCACTGAAGTTCACACATTAATATTATGTCTTGACGATTTATTGTTGACGTGACGATTGTTGATAATTTTGCACATTTAATTGAAGATTTGAATAACAATATTAATGTTCCTAGAGGGAAGGATCAACTCAATTCCGCTGTCTGTATGATTTTTATTCTGAGCAAATATCCATTATTATCAACGAACTACCGCAGGTACTCAGAAAAATGCTTGAGAATACCCTGTGACATTTACCAAACAATTAGGAGGTTCGTATACAACATTGCAAAATAGTAAAATTTTACACAACTTGTGTATTTTTTTTCTGTGTGTATTTCAGCGTATAAAGCTTGATTTTTATGGAGTTCATGGAAACAATTTCTAGTGGCAGATGTGATAGTAATATCTCTCCCATATGTTCCTGTAGACGAAGCCAAATCAATATTTAGGTTTTGTTGTTGAAAATACAGTCTAGACGAATTTATAAACTGTGACGAATTTATTTATTTGGGAGTGAGGATGGGAGATGAATATGCAAATTCCCTCCAAATAAAAGATTAGGGCTGACATATGTCAGATTGTCGACATTATCTTTTGTTAAAATGCTGCTCATTAATGTTTTTAGTAATATATCGCCGTAGCTGTCAGACTAACACATGTCGTAAATATTGATTTTTATGGCTTTTTCAAAAGAGTTGTGTTTAATGCATTTGATTACGCCTATGGTGAATTGGTTTGGGGACATTATATAGCGACATTTTATTGTGTTATTAATGTTATTCTAGCAATATATTATATTGGCTGCAGGCCGAAATATGGGGGAAAAAACATTTTGCTAAATCCATCGTGATTATTGGGAAATGGAATCAGGCGAGGGCAATGTACAATGTACAACGGCGTGGGGTCATGAGAATTATAAAGTGTTCTTAACTTGGTCAGGGGTTTTCTTTATTATTACACACTGTAAAAAAAATAATGTATGCAACAAATACGTAAATTTCAAAGGATGATGCCAAATTCCAATTTATCTTATCTGACCCCTAGCCTGTCACCCATTAGGCCTCCTGCCCCACCCAACAGAGAAAATCATCCCCTGACACACATAGGCCTACACAATAAGACATTTTAAAAATATATATTTTCTATTTTGTGTGTAAACATTTTGAAGGTTCATTTAGGCCTACTGTTTTACGAAGATAATGTTGGAACGTTTAAGAACTTAAAACTGTGGGTCCACGTCTTTGTTCTGTACCATCGCTTACCGCAGGGTCTTTAATAGCATCATGGTGATAGCATTTAAAACTAGCCCGCCTTCCAGTTGATCCTGGCCGATTTCCGCACCTTTAAATATAGCCGGAATCTGGTTGTGCAAGCTTATGACTGGACCCTTCCAACCCCATTTTCCCATCCCTTTTCTTCAAAATAAAATAACACCTCATATTGTTTACCACCTGCCACTTTCAGCTCCCTCTCAACTTTAAAACTATTCATTGTACAATCATAATGAGAATCACTAAACATTAGGTGTTTGTCCTATGGACGAACACAAAGCTGTTCCGTTGTTGTTGGACTATGATTATGACGCGACCCTCAACCTAAGTTGTAGGCCTAACCCTGATCATGACATTGACCATAAGGGTGCGAGATTTACAATGGTTTTATTCTCGCTATGATAAGACTGATTTTAGTTTAAGTATAAGAGAGCGAGTCTGAATATAAGGGTGCGAGATTTACAATGGTTTTATTCTCGCTATGATAAGATTGATTTTAGTTTAAGTATAAGAGAGCGAGTCTGAATATAAGGGTGCGAGATTTACAATAGTTTTATTCTCGTTATGATGAGACTGATTTTAGTTTAAGTAGGCCTATAAGAGAGCGAGTCTGAATATAAGGCCGTGCGAGATTTACAATGGTTTTATTCTCGCTATGATAAGACTGATTTTAGTTTAAGTAGGCCTATAAGAGAGCGAGTCTGAATATAAAGGCCTTTTCACACTACAGAAAATCTCCGGGTTGGACACGGGTCCGACACGTGTAATCTTGACTGACCTTTTCACACTGTAAAATGTAACACGGACCCGATCCGTGTAAGATGCTCGATCCGTGTCGAAACTAACCCTGCTCATGAGGTGGGTTGAGAGCTTTCGATCCGTGTTGAGACCGCCGACACGTGTTGAAAGCGCCGCGAAAGCGTAGTGTGAAAAGTCACTGGGTTGATTTTCGATCCGTGTGCATTATTGTAGTTATGAAATAACAAACAAACTAATGACCTTTGTAAAAACAAAATGAAGGGGCGAACTTTACCCGGTTTGCGATGTAATGCCACCAGTGGTCACTTTTCTCCGTTGACCAGAGTGCCCGGTTTGATTGGAGGACGGTTCCGGAAACAAAGCTCATGATTTTCATCACGAAAGCAAGCCGATCCTGCGCCATCAGCTCACGTCTCATCCTTCGCAAACGCCGTCTATTTAGCAGCATCATTCTGCGACTTCGGGTGCGTTCTATGCTACCCCTTTTCTTCCGTAGCAAGCTCAAATACATGAACATAAAACACATCAGATAAACTTCATCGACCGCAGCCATTTTGGAAATGTACGTACCCACCACAACACCACCACACACAAGCGTCTCCTAGCAACGTGTTGCTCGCAACGCAGTGTCGCAATGCAGTGTGGGACTTTCTGCTGTGACCAGTGTAGACTCGAGCGTAGTGTGAAATGATCGAGCAATTACACGTGTCGGATCCGTGTCGGATAGTTACACGTGTAACCCCAAAACGGATAGTGTGAAATCATACCGGAATTGAACCGTGTTGAAATTCTTCAGAGTCAACACGGAGTGGAACCGTGTACACTTCTACACGTGTAAGAGGTACATAGTGTGAAAAAAAGGTGCGAGATTTACAATGGTTTTATTCTCGCTATGATAAGACTGATTTTTTGGTTTAGGCCTAACTATAAGAGAGCGATTCTGAATATAAGAGTGCGAGATTTACAATGGTTTTATTCTCGCTATGATAAGACTGATTTTTTGGTTTAGGCCTAACTATAAGAGAGCGATTCTGAATATAAGGGTGCGAGATTTATATTGGTTTTATTCTCGTTATGATGAGACTGATTTTAGTTTAAGTATATAAGAGAGCGAGTCTGAATATAAGGGTGCGAGATTTACAATGGTATTATTCTCGCTACGATAAGACTGATTTTAGTTTAATAAGTATAAGAGAGCCGAGTCTGAATATAAGAGTGCGAGATTTACAATGGTTTTATTCTCGTTATGATGAGACTGATTTTTTTTGTTTTAAGTATAAGAGAGCGAGTCTGAATATAAGGGTGCGAGATTTACAATGCCTTTATTCTCGCTATGATAAGAATGATTTTAGTTTAAGTATAAGAGAGCGAGTCTGAATATAGCCTACACTCTAAAAACTCCCGGGTCAGATTTGACCCAGAATGGGTCAAATCTGACCCATACTCCGGGTTGGATATGACCCGACACTTTCCGGGTCAGGATGACCCGTAAAGTTGGGTCAGATTATTTGACCCGGAAAACGGGTCAAATAATCTGACCCAACTATTCGGGTCATATCCATACAAAAGATTAAGTTATTTGGATCGCTGCTTATCGTGTTATAGGCCTACGCAAATGGTCTAAGTTCCACAATAATTTTGTGTTTCATTTCACAAATCTATCCACAATTTAATTCTGGTACAAAAAATAAACATCAAATATCTAGGGTAACAAATTTAATGACAGTATAAACACAATGTTTAAACATCTATTGGAAAATTGTTAAGCCAACGGGGGAAGGTGTAAACTAAATATAAGCACTACGCACAAATGCGCATGCGCGAACCGTATACAACCGCGCGTAGATCCTCCAGAATGCTCATCTGCATTGCCATTTTTTCTACCGCTGTTACTCCCCTTCGTGGGTTTGCACGGACATTACAGACTTTTTGCTGTGAATTTTCCCTTCCAAAGTTCTTTATTTATTCATTCATGTATTGAGTAAGCTTCTACATATATTGTTTAATACAAATCAGCAAACAAAACATACCTGGACATCGTTTATCTTGAATAAGATAGTCAATTTCTTGTGCCGTCCAACCAGCCAGCTCAGTCATGCATTTCTTCAATTCAAGGCTAGGCAGACCAAAATGGCAGTACACTCACGGACGGAAAGTTGAAAGTTGTGATCACTTTTTTGCAATTTCCTCAAGTGTTTCAGTCAACGGACTACAAATATGAGCTGATGAATTGAAACTATATATATTTAACTACTCAAATCTGGTTTAGATTTCAAAAACCGATGACTATTTACGCCTGTAGAAGCTTTCTTTAAGAATTTGTAGATTTGTTTGTATCTCCGAAGTGAAACAATACTTCAACTAGACATTTAGGTGTTTGTCCTAGGGACGAACACAAAGCTGTTCCGATGTTTTAACCTTTGAACTTATGAACCTCACTGTTGATATATTACACACGAACTTTAAAAAAATCTTCATCACATTGTTTTTGTACCCTAAAATATTGATTTTTATTCAAACTTCCTGTTGAACCGGAAGTAGAGGTCATTATGAGGTCATGATACCACAGCGCACATTCACAGTACCCATCAAGTCTATAACTGCAAAAAGTTTAAGTATCGAGTGTATACTTCTTGAGTTATGGTTCAAAATGGATTTGCTAATTAAATATTCATGAGACTGTAAATGGAAACCAGATGACGTCACGACGACGAAATTTAGTTTTTCATAGTTAAGTTTTTTGATTATCTACAATTTGGTGTATAGTGTGATCCAATACAATAAAGTTTAATTTTCGGCCCTTTGCATTGTACACTGTAATTTGCAACGCTAAGAACAATGGTTATGTCACTTTTAAAACCGGTGACTTGAGGGCGCTATATGAGTTTTATGGTGGACAGGTCTTAATAGATTTGTCAACTACCAAATTAAGAATTGTTGACTGGTAATGCACAGGCTATAGAAGACAGCCACTACAGGGGCTTAAGTTGTCGTGCTGGTGTAAGCATAGCTCAATTGAGGAACAGTTGATCAAAGTTGACAATTGACAATCTGTAAAAAGTACAACTCTTCATTAAATATATAGAAAACTGTTTTAAAGAACTTACAAAATAAATAATAAGTGGGTCTTTCCACACTAATGGGTATACATATAACTATTGGAGTGTGACATGGGAGGGTCAAATAAAGGCAACTATTTTGTCCTAATCTATTCCTGAACATTCCTTAGCATTTAATGATTGTGCATAACAAATAATAAGAAAATAATATTGGTACTTGAGAAATTACAGGATCATCTTTAAGACATGATGTTTGTAACATGAACAGACATTTTGTTTGAAAATCGACAGGAAAGTGATAATAGAATTAAATAATTACTCAAATGCTTTTTATTTACATCCCTAACCCCTTTTGGATTGTTATGAGCCAAAACTAAGACATCTTCTGGGTATTTAAGAAATTAGCATGTGAAATATACCCCGTATGTAACGTGGACAGACAATTTGTGACAAATGTCTGTCCACGTTACAAACATAATATTTTGAAGATGATCCCCTGTTATTTGTTTAATACCAGGAGGGTTGTCTTGATTTTTTCAGGTAACAATCCTTAGGGGAATAGCATTATAAAGGGGCAACATGTGGGTGAATAAATCTGTTCTATTAGTACTTTTAGTCAATTTCTAAATAAATGTCTGTCCATGTTACAAACATATATATCTTAAAGAAGATTCCCTTGTAATTACTTAATTACTTAGAAAGTTGTCTTAATTTTTGAAAAGCACAATCCTCAAGGCACATGGAATGTACACAGAAAAAAGTTATGAGTAAATAGTATTTCATTTTATTATCAATGTCCCATGTTCCTAAAATGTCACACTTTTGTACATTAGTGTGGAAAGACCCAAATACATAATTTCGTAAGTTAAGGTTGGTGTTAAAAGGAAAGACAAAGTGTATGTCAGAGCTGTAAGAAATAGTTTGCGTGGGTAGTGAACTCATTGTACAGTTATCCTTACATTGTGTTGTGACTTCGTATAAGTTTGTAAGGCCATCTTAACAAGGTAAGGATGTGTTCCTTGTAGAAAGATGCACTATTGTGTTTCTTGTATGTGACTAACAGGTAGTCGTAACAGCTAGTTAAAGTTATTGCTTGAAGGTGGGCTTATCGTCACGATCAACAGGACATGGAATCAGAGTTCAAGTTCTAGTTTAACCCAGTGACTGAAAATAATACTCACATAATAAGGTCATATTCGTGTTGCTGCTGCATAAATGTGCCAGTAATTTTTAGTCACTGTGTCCATCTTAAACTAGGACGCCGATTCCATGCCCTGTTTGTAGAAAGTCTGCTCTGATCGTGACGATACTGTCCCTTTAACATCTTACACCAATTCTGTTTATGGGATTGATGGTCAGTACTATCCCAATGCGTGCATACAAATAAATAGGTACTTTACTACTTAACGTTAATTTGTGCACAAACTGAAGTGAAGATTTTTTGAGAAAACAAAAATTACAAAATACGGTTTAGTAATTCGAAAATAGCGGAATTCATGCTCAATTCCCTATAACCAATCTTCCCAAGCCTTCCCGGTTGATATATGATCGTCGGAGTGAGTGAATGGTTCAGTTTTCAAAGTCCTTACGACGGTCACTGCTACTTGTACTTGTGCTAGTGGTTGTTCCGCCATATTGCTACTGGTTAACCTAACGATGTGTATATTGCTGCACTTACATGTACGTAAAACAATGGGACTTAACGTTACGAAAATGTCCGGCCCTCTTTTACAATTTTCCTTTTTGCTAGAAATGTATGCTATCATATGAAAAGAATACTCACCGCTTTTCATCCTCGTCGCCAATGTAATGGACTCATTATAATTATCAAAATGAAACTGAAAGGAATCGGACGCATTCTGCTTTCATTTCATTTAGGAATGCAATGACTACACAGCGTGTGTGGACTACTATATGGAATCTATGTATTATTATTGCGTACAAAGATCGTCATTAATTGGACTCGCAAACAAGTCCCACGTCATATCTGTTTGTGTATTATGTACAAAGATATATGGAGAATTACTGCCGAATAAGGAAGCGACTTGGTCACATCAACTTTTTCAGTGCATGTGTTTTGTACACAGATACAAAATGCGCTATAAATGATGTCATGATGACGTCACAAGACATTGCAGGCCAAAAGGCACATCTACAATACCCCACAAATGTATAACTGAAAAAGAGTTTGATGATCGGGTGTATACTTCTTGAGCTATGGTGATAATAAGATTGCCTAATTAAATATTCACGTGACTATAACTAAGCTAATTAATTAAGAATTTTAGTCTAATGACATTTAGAAACTACGTCAAGGCATAAGCTTCCATATGGTATATGATTTGACTCTTTCTCATATTCCTAAGAACGACTTTTGCCACCAAGACCTCTCACACGTTAAGGCAATAGGGTTTTGGTGGGAAATAAAGAATAATAATAATAATAATAATAATAATAATAAAAACTAGACATTGAGGTGTTTGTCCTTTGGACGAACACAGAGCTGTTACGTTAATGACGTTGTGTTGTTTACAGTTAATGACCTTGACCTTAGATACTTAATGGAGTATGCCATGAACTATTTCAACGGAGACTGATACTGAGGGTGTCTTGTTTTGTCCTGTTTGGACTGGAAGGAAAGGTCAAAGTGGGGTCGTGTTTGTGCATTTAATGTCAGATAAGTTGTAAGGTACAGGAGTCTGCATGAAATGATCTTGACCATTGTTTTTGCAAGGTGTTTGTCCTTCGGACGAACACAAAGCTGTTACGATTCATAATGTGTGGTTTTATTTGCATTTCATTCGTGAGGATGTTTGGGTGCAGTCAAAAAAATACTAAGAATTCCTCAGTGCTATTTTTGTTCTAATATGTTAAAGAAACTTCATCGCATTGTTTTTGTACCCTAAAATATAGATTTTTATTCAAACTTCCTGTTGAACCGGAAGTAGAGGTCATTATGAGGTCACGATACCACAGCGCACATTCACAGTACCCATCAAGTCTATAACTGCAAAAAGTTTAAATATCGAGTCTATACTTCTTGAGTTATGGTTCAAATTGGATTTGCTAATTAAAATATTCATGAGACTGTAAATGGAAACCGGATGACGTCACGATGACGAAATTTAGTTTTTCATGGTTAAGTTTTTTATTTCTACAATTTGGTGTATAGTGTGGCCCAATACAATAAAGTTTAATTTTCGGCCCTTTGCATTGTACACTGTAATTTGCAACGCTCAGAACAATGGTTATGTCACTTTTAAAACCGGTGACTTGAGGGCGCTATATGAGTTTTATGGTGGACAGGTCTTAATAGATTTGTCAACTACCAAATTAAGAATTGTTGACTGGTAATGCACAGGCTATAGAAGACAGCCACTACAGGGGCTTAAGTTGTCGTGCTGGTGTAAGCATAGCTCAATTGAGGAACAGTTGATCAAAGTTGACAATTGGATGGTTTTGGGGAAATGAGGGCGCTATACGTGAGTGAATCTATATTATAGCTAGCAATAGCATACACAGTCAACCCGGCCGTACACATACACATGTACATGGCCAGCACACTAATGACAAAATGTTAACGTTAGTTTTGTATAGTCATTATCTGTATACTAAAACAAATTATACATGTATAGGTTTCTCACTAATAGGTTTAGGTCATAAAGACCTTACAAAAAAATCATTGGGGATCGTCGTTCACTTCACCGAATAATCCTAACGTTAACGTTAAACAACGACAGAAGTCTCACATGTACGGACAAGTTGTGCATCACCGCGGTCACCGGGGCAAACCGCTGGTATGTAGGTTACCGAGAGGAAAAATCCAATAACGAAAATACGTTCAGAGAGATCGTTTTTAATTAGACTCGCTTCAGCCCACTGTGATATTTGTGCGTGTACTATGTACAAAGACATATTGAGATTCACTAGCAATTAATGAAGCGACATGGTCACACAGTGCATGTGTTTTGTACACAGATACAAAACGCGCTATAAATGATGTCATGATGACGTCACAGGACATTGCAGGCCAAAAGGCACATCTACAGTACCCCACAAATGTATAACTGAAACAATTTTGATGATCGGGTGTATACTTCTTGAGCTACGGTGGTAAGAAGATTGCCTAATTAAATATTCATGTGACTATAACTAAGCTAATTAATTAAGAATTTTAGTCTAATGACATTTACAAACTACGTCAAGGCATAAGCTTCCATATGGTATATGATTTGACTCTTTCTGATATTCCTAAGAAGGACTTTTGCCACCAAGACCTCTCACACGTTAAGGCAATGGGGTTTGGTCGGAAATAAAGTATAATAATAATAATAAAAACTAGACATTAGGTGTTTGTCCTATGGACGAACACCAAGCTGTTCCGTTGTTGTTGGACTATGATTATGACGTGACCCTCAACCTAAGTTGTAGGCCTAGGCCTACACACACACACGGTTTGTGTATGCATACAGAACATTATGCGAGATTTCACATGTAACCCGATATACCTTCAACTCCAGCACACTCGTATATGTAGAGGGGGTCGAAGGTGACAAAGTCAAGTGGTATCTGTTTTTTTGGTCGAGTATTAAAGGGGCAGTGCAAAAAAAAGCGTTTTTTAAGAACTGGAGTACATCCGGTCCCTCCTAGCAGGGTTAAAACATTAAAACATAAAATATTATTTGGTGTCCTGATTCATAATTATTTGTTCACTATTTGAGGCCAACAAGTTAAGGACAGGTTCACTCTGCAGCTTCCGTGTACAAACGAATGCTTAAATAAAAAATGTCTATATTTACTGCATTGACGTCTTTTGGGGGATTTGGTACATTATAAAAACCGTTTGGGATCATTAACATCCGAAGTATTACAATTAATTGGTTGAAAAGGATCCTCTTGTAACGGTGCTGCACGCTATTTGCGCTACAAACCTCAAAATCTTGACAGTTAATGATTGTCACAAGAGGGCGGCATACTACTTAACCCTTTGTTTATCATCACTAAAGCTCTTGATCAATTTTTTTTTACCGGTGTTTGTCCTACGGACGAACACAAAGCTGTTCCGTTCTTGTTGGACTATGAATGTTATGATGCGACCCCCAACCTAAGTTATAGGCCTAACCCTGATCTTGAAATTGACGATTGGGTTGAGACCTTAAAGATGCAGTACCCGATTTTAGGTCGATGTGACGGTCTAAAATGAAATGTGACTTAGACCATTTACAAATAAATACAAGAGAAACTATTATTTCATGTTCCATGTACTTGAGTTGCGGCCCCATCAAATTTGCAACAACTGAAGTATAGTAGCCTTTAAGAGGTAAAGAAACCTACAAATATATTGCACTCCTTCCTAAACAAACTTCCTTCTGAATAAGAACATCAGTTAACAATTTATGAGTGCAAATTCTCACATGATACTGACACAATAAAAATGTTATGTACAATTATGGTTTCAATTTATCACTGCATATAAGTTAAAAATATTTATTGAGAAATATAAATTGATGTGTTTTTAAATTCCGTGAGTGTATTTTGTAATGTATTTATAAAGTTTTTTTGTATGATGAGATAAGGGTTGTCATTATTGTGTTTGTTTTTGGATTGACACATTAATTTGTAATTAGGTTATTTTAAAATATATATGATCATTGTTTAATGTTTAAAGTGTTATAAAACTTGTTTATAGTAGTTATATAAAGTATTTATATATTTATATATATAAAGTATTTATATATTTTTGTTTTTGTGAATGAGGAGGCCAAAATAGTGATGTCAAATGCCTGAATCTATTCCTTTTATGGGGTAAGTTGAGCCATTGCATGTGGTAAGGTGATCAACCGAATTCATGTAGCATTATCTTGTGTTTTTAGAAGACACTAAGTCTTTCTTATGAAGCATTATTGACTGGTAGAAAAAATAAAATAAAAATAGAATTTTAAAAAGGTGACAAATTCCTATGTACAGAAGGGACATGCAAGTATACAGCTATAAATGTCATTCACTTATAAAGCCGTCTGAGTTCATAAGTTAGTTAATATACAGTAAATCTGGTGGGGTAACTGAAATATGCATGGGTCATTTTATATGTATGGGCTAAACTATTAGCATGTAGCATCACTCTTTGTATGTGAATGATGAGGCAAAAAGAAACAAAAAAGTGAAACGGCACACACTACACTATTGGCTTAGTGTACAAAACTGAGACAAATTTAAACAAGGAAAAACAACTCATGATAAAAGGCTATTATATCAACTTTATTTAGGAAACATCTTTATTGAAAATGTGATACAAATTGAATATTTATTCAAGATTCAGTTTTAGAGCTTGCAATGGGATTTGTGTGTGATTGAATTTGCATTGGTCTCCTCTGTAAACCATTTGTAGATGTTAGTTTGTACCTATTGTATGATATATGAATGAAGACTTTATATGATGACAAAGTATGATAGAAATGTCACAGATAAGGGTTGTAATTTTTATGGTTGTTTTGTGATTGATACATTGATTTGTAAGTTATTTTAAGATCATTGTTTAATGGTTAAAGTAGTATAAAACTTGTTTATACTAGTTATAAAGTATTTATATATTTTTGTTATGTTGTTTAATAAAGATAAGTATATTCTTAGATGCATTGTGTCAATGTGGTTGTGTGTGCGTTTGGTATATACAAGTAATTGTTTTTATTTGGGAGGTGTACGATTTTACCAAACGGTTAAAATCATGTAGTGGTTGAATAGTTTTTTTCTGTTTTTTCCTGTTTTTTTCTTCTTTTCATTCTTACCATTCTTACTTGTGGGAAACAGATTGTAATTGTTGATAGTAGGCCTTCATTTGATTCGGGGAAAGGGTTAATGGGATGCTTTTAAAGAGATAACTGTGGAAGACCTAGGCTTTTGCATAATTGCATCATTAATAATTGTTTTCGAAATGCAAGCAAGAGGACTAAGTGTTGGGAGAGAAATATCAATGCAGCATGAGGAAGATGTAATATCAGTTCGCGAGTACAATGTGCAGAGCCTAGCCGTAAACGCGGCGTTTGGAACATAAATTATGCGTTCCCGTCCGGAGGCATGGCAGGCCGGCGACGTACTATCAGATGAAAATGGAACAATTCTGCTAGATGCACTTCAAAATTCTGCTAGATTTGACATAAATCTGTCAGATCACCTAAAATCGCACGAAACACATTATATATACTTAAAACAAACGGGCAGATGTTATAAAATTGACTAATTAAGAAACGCAAGGGCTATTTTGAGAAAAGGTGACGTCATTAGTACGGAGTGCTATACACTATGTTGTGGTAATAAACTGTGCAATAAGACGTCAGGGTCCCAGGGAACCTCGGCGCATTAGACTGGCATGCCTGTCCCGTTTTGCAAGGGTTTGGTAAACCGTTTATTTAAAAATAATGTTTATTTGTTTGTTAAAAAAAATTGTTTAACACAAATCTGCTAGATTTTTCTGCTAGATTCCCCAATTTTCCAGATTTCTGCTAGAATTCTGGTAAAAAAAGTATTCTGCTAGATTTTCTGTCAGATTCGTTTTTTTCAAAAAAATCTGTCAAATCTAGCCGAAAATCGGCTAAAATGGTCAGCTTGATCATATAGTAGTATAGTACTAGTATTCAGACAACAGTATTTTTTTTAACGAACGCCCAAGTTCGCATATCGCCCATTTGTGTCGAGTGTTCGATCTTGGGTGGTAACATGCTTAAAAACATGTGTTGGGTACCAGGCAAAAATGACCGCTACTTGAGAAATGGTCGTTGTGCGAAGTTGGTACGATTTTAGCAAACGGTTAAAATCATGTAGTGGTTGAATAGTTTTTTTTTCTTTTATTTTTTTGCTTTTTTCTTCTTTTCATTTTTACTTGTGGGAAACAGATTGTAATTGTTGATAGTAGGCCTTCATTTGATTCGGGGAAAGGGTTAATGGGATGCTTTTAAACAGATAACTGTGGAAGACCTAGGCTTTTGCATAATTGCATCATTAATAATTGTTTTCGAAATCCAAGCAAGAGGACTAAGTGTTGGGAGAGAAATGTCAATGCAGCATGAGGAAGATGTAATATCAGTTCGCGAGTACAATGTGCAGAGCCTAGCCGTAAACGCGGCGTTTGGAACATAAATTATGCGTTCCCGTCCGGAGGCATGGCAGGCCGGCGACGTACTATCAGATGAAAATGGAACAATTCTGCTAGATGCACTTCAAAATTCTGCTAGATTTGACAAAACTCTGTGAGATCACCTAAAATCGCACGAAACACATTATATATACTTAAAACAAACGGGCAGATGTTATAAAATTTACTAATTAAGAAACGCAAGGGCTATTTTGAGAAAAGGTGACGTCATTAGTACGGAGTGCTATACACTACGTTGTGGTAATAAACTGTGCAATAAGACGTCAGGGTCCCATGCAACCCGAATTCCCTAGACAACAAAGGCAGTTGGAGGATTTTGAAGGATTGTTATTGTTCACTAACAAAACATTGCAGGGAGTTAGAGTTAAAGATTGTTAAACTATGGAGGTAAGAAGAGACCTTTCTCCATGGTTAAATGTACATTGTTGTTATGTCCTATGTAACAACATTGGCTACAAAGTAATGTACATGTATAACAGAACATGTTGCAATGATACAAAACTGTACTGTAGTAACATTAGTGTGTTGGGGGATGCATAAAATATTTTAAGTTTTTAAATTGTTGGTTTTTAGTTTAATTCTGGTGATATTTGTCAGGGGTTTGTATACATTAAATGAGCAAGGTGTAATGTTGTTCTTGACATCAACATAAATAATGGTGCTTTTGAAGATGTTGACTTTAAAACAAAAAAAACACTTTTTGTTTTTTGATTTTGTGTGCATTTGTGACGAAAATATTTGTTAGGAAAGTGTTTTTGTATACGTTTTATAATACTTTATAATAGTTTTATAATAGTTTGAGTATGTTGTCACTAGTATTAGTAGGGTTTTCAGGTGAAATATTATTGCTAAACCAATATGCTCAATATTTATATCAAATTAACCCTCGTATAGCTTTAACACTCAAAGACACTCAAAATGTTTATGTGTCTCTTAACCCATTGACTTTGTGCGGTGCACGCAAATACAATCAAAATTTATATGTAACTCCCAATCCATTGACTTTGTGCAGTGCACTCAAATAAATGCAAGGACATGTCAAGGGCGCAACCACGTGTTGAAAGTTGGGGGGGTCCCAAGCAGCCAATAGCAATGTCATGAATGACATTACTAGGATCATGTATACATAAAATACCAAAATGTTCCAGAAGTTGGGGAGGTCCACACAAAAGTAGGGGGTCGTGACCCCCGGACCCCTCCAGTGGTTGCGCCCTTGGGACATGTGGCTATGAGGTCAAACGAAAACCACTCTACAGTACATACACAGCTCTGTGTGACTCTGTGGTTTGACCTACTAATTGGCAATGCACCCAAAAAGTGACTGTCTGTGAGTACTGTGCTGACTGGGCCAAATTTCAGCCTGGGCATAGGAGGGTTAAAGGTCTTGCTGAAAGAAATACAATACGTTTTAAATCAAGAAAATTGGATGAGTAGTTTGTGAAGCATCCTGTTTTATTTAATCAAGTATACAGCATTCGATGAAGCCCGACTGTCCATACACTGTGTACATTCCTAATGACACCAAAACCGTTGAATCAGTCTACACATACTGTGATACACATGCACAGTGTTTGTGCTCATTTCTTCATAAGAGCTTTTGAAAGGGTGTAAAAAATACACTCTGCTCAAAAGTAAACACAATTACGGCTGAAAACTTTCACATATGATAGAAAAGAGTTGTAAAATTCATTCAGGCACTGTTGTTACTTTCCAACCTAAAGATTTCACCTCGAACAAACGGTGTTTAGTTTTTATCTCTTTGTAACTTCGGTTGTAGAGTAGTTATGGAGATCGAGCAAGCATGGGTATGTAAAGGAGCCCTTTGACTCAATAGGGAAACTCGTTTTCATGTCAATGACAATGTACTTGGGTGTGGAGACAGCTCTGAAGTGGATGGCCTCAGCAGAGTGTGGCAAATTTTATGGGCCGAATGCACATGATCTCAGAACACTTTGCGAAAGGTTGGGTGAGACAAGAGTGGTCCATTCATAAAAACCTAGGCGTTTGCACGTACTTCTGATTGCTATTTTATGTACATTGTTGGATAGTTGAAACTATAAGTTTCCAATGAGGTATTACATGTAAGATTTTGATAGGTAAATGTAGTAAAATATTTTGATGTAAAATTGTGATGTTTTTTGTTGTGGACAATGTGTTATGTGTGTGGAGGGCTTTGGTCAAGCACATATGAACTGAAAACCCTACTATTAGAAGTTTTTTTTTTACATTGTAAAAATTTGTTATGAATACATGAATAAAGTAGCGATGACTATGTGTGTGAAGTGGCTTCACGTGTAATATATGTATTGATTGATGCATTCAGAATTTTCTGACTTATACATTTATTTCTCTGGTGTAATGGTATAGAAATTGTGAGTGGTGCGAGTGGTACATGTATGGTTAAAACTAGTACCGCTGAGGTGATGGCCCGAGCATTGCATTTTTGTGTGATAAAGCACAGGGAAAGTGAAATTATTTGTAATGTCTGGTGATCATTGAGGCATCAATAGTTTTAATCATATGTAAAAGCAGTCAATATTTGTTTTGTAGTATCTTATACATTCAATTCTGCAAAGTTAAGTAATGAAATGGAATCAAGAATGATAATGCTGTAATGTTTTCATATTGTCATGTAATTTCATCGTGTGTCAACAGTGTGATGAGGAAAAGCAAATAATCATGCAGTCTGAAGGAGTTATTGTCTATTTTGTTGATCCTCTTGGCTATTTTTATGCACATTTAATATACAGATGAACAATTGATTGGGTTTGATATAGGTTACTGAAGCTTGACAAACATTTTATTTTATCTACAGACAATGCCAAAATATCGTGTAAAAGTGAAGGTTGCGAGGGAAAGGACGTGGTGCTGCCAGGCCAAGCAGAAGGATGCTCGAAGATGTATGTCTCCCTTGTCTGTTGATGTTCAGTCTGTTATCACATGTATCTCCTTGTCCATCTCTACTTCTCATTCTTCCTCTTGTATGTGCTCTCCTGGTACCCATGTTACATCTGACATTTCAACTTCTTCACTGATTGCCTTGGGGTTGGCTCCTCCTCATGGTGATCTGATATGCCAAAAGGATGCATTATGCTCACATGAAACATGCTCACATGAAACATGCTCACGACCAAGTGGAGAAGTGTTGTCCGAATCATGCTGTGAAATTATGCCCAAATCATTCTCTGAAGTTATGCCGGAATTATGCTCTGAAGTTATGCCCAAATTATGCTCTGAAATTATGCCCAAATTATGTATTGAAGTTATGCCTGAATCAATGAATGGTGAGGTTATTGCATCTACATATAGAGATGCACCAAGGGAAACTGAGGCACAGGGTATATTAGATATTATGAATGTGTGTTTTTATATGCAGGACTTTTATTTGGCTGGTGTATCATCAAAGGATAAGATAAAGACAAAGGTAGATAGATGTGATCATACTGCAGACTGTGAAAGATGTGGTAATATTGAAGTTGATGTGATTAAAAGCAGCAATTTTGAAAGAGAAGAAGATTGTAATGACAGCACAGACGGTACTGAAGTGAAAGCAGTAATTAGTGAGCAGAGAAGACAAATGATAAAGCTGAGGAAGTTGAGACTGAACAAGCTGACCAGAAAGAGAGTAAGTAATTCTAAGGCACTGAGTAAGTTGAAGGCAAGGAAACAAACATGTTGTAGCAGGAGTAATGTACTGGAATGTGTGGTAGAGTATCATGTGAAGAAAGTATCAAAACCAAATAGAAAGAAGATCAGAAGAAATGAACAGAAGAAGTTACTACAAAGGCATAAGAATGGCAAGGTGGTGGAATTTCGTATGAGTAAAGAAGAGAAAAGGAATCATGAGAAGGCACAGAAGAATATTGAAAGTCATACGAGAAGGAGTTTGAGTTGTGTTCTAAACAACAAGCAGGATAAGACAGTATTGCACAGAAACAAGTGTAATGAGAGACAGGGATTATGCAAGAAAAGTTCATGTACAAAGCCAGTAAAGCAGAATAAAAAAGGAAGTACTTTCTATAAGAAGGAAAGCATTGTGGACAGACTGAGATGTGACTTGAAGAAAAGAGAAAGTAATCAATGTTGGATGTGTGATCATGAAGCTAGTCCAATGGAAAGAGTCGTGGAGTGTGATCGTTGTAATATATCATATCATGTACAATGTATGAGATTTCCAAATGTGCAACTGGTAGTAAACAAGCCAGTATCATGGATGTGTTGCAGATGTGGAGGATGTAATTACACTGTGTCTTTGATGTATGATTTTGCAATTCCTACAGATAAGAACATATTTGAAATTCTAGTGCTTGAAGATAACATGAAAGAAGTAGCAGTTGAGTCATTTTATGGTGATGGTGTTTCTTGTTTTGAAGATTTGAAAATGAAAACAACTGAAGGTGAGGCACAAATTGATGTTGACATGATGGATTATGTAATTGTAGATGAAGGAAGTTGCAGATATGCATGTGTCGGTGTAGCTAGAAAGCAAAGCTTGGTTCAGCAAACTGGAGGGTATTTCTTGCGGAACCAAAAAAATAAAGACAAACATGAAAAAAATGATGTGAAGGAGACTGAAGAACAAAGAGACAAAAATAACAGTAAAGTGGCCTTTGATACAAAATGCAATACACACTGCACTGCACAATCTAGAAAAGTATCTGTACCAATGGTAAATGAAACAGGTGGTGATGACAAAAATATGGCCAAGAGAAAAGCTGAAGAAAACTTTAAGAATTGTAATGAAGGCACAGTTAGTAAGAAAAGATGTACAAAACACAAACAAATAAAACCTAGGTATACTGAATTGAAAGGAAATTTGAGAAATAAAGATGATGATAATGAAGTGGCTGTTGGGAATAGATCTGTAAAATATCAAAGTAATGAAAATTTGGAGGTGAAGACAATTACTCAATTAAGACAATTAGATGGAACAGTTTTTGTACAAGGAAGTTTTCATCAAGGAGATCAAAGATTTGGAACAAATTGTGGTAAACAGTGTGTTGCTAATTCTCTAGTGTCAGTGATGTACAGCAAGAAAAAAGATGCGAGAGATTGGAAGTGTAGTGATATGGATAATATTCTCATGACTGGGAATGAACTGTATGGTTTCTTACAAGAGAGTACAACAATGAACAATGATTATTTGTTGATTAATGAATTGCCAATTGAATTAGATGTATTTGACACACACTATTATATGAAGTATCATGAATCTGTATCAGGGACATTTGATGAAAATGCTTGTCACTTGGTCGAATTTAACATGGTACCATTGAAAACTGCATTAGAACAAAGTCTTCAGAAATATCATGCATGCTTTATAAGTTTCCATGAAAACACATTTGCGGTAATTGCTCAAGATGGAATATATTATGTATTTGATTCACATTCCAGAAGTATTCAAGGCTGTATGGTTCAAGATGGATCAAGTATCGTGATGCGTGCAAGAACATGGCAAGGTGTGTACAGGTATTGTACTAAGTTAGCACAATCTATGAATCTATCAAATACTCAACAGTATGAAGTAACTGGTATGTCTATCTGTGTTGATGGGGAGACTGTCACATGTACATGTAGTCATAATGAAATGGAAAGTGAGAATCACAGCATATCAGGAACCATGAACTTGTGTTTTGATTTTGAAGAGTGTGGTCTATCTGATGTATTAGGAGATGGTCATAGAAAGGCACAGAAATATAATAGGTGTGAGCATGGTGCAGATAATGGCAGTGACGAACTTGGTAATATTGAAGGTGATTTAAATGTGACAAGCAAGATTGGAAGAGAAGATTGGAATGAATGCACACATAGTGATTGTGATGAAGTCAAAATAGTTGGAGAATCTGGACCTGGTGTTATGAAGTTTTGTCCGTTAAAGTATGAATATAAGAAATCTCTTTGTAAAACACTTGGTTTGGAAGTATCACATTTGAAGTCTGATTTATTTTATACAGACTGTGAAGCAATGGGCAAACCTGATGCTATTTCACACATTAAAGGTGATGGCAATTGTTTCTTCAGAGCTGTGTCATATGCTGTATCAGAGACTGAAGGTAACCATGTACAATTGAGAATTGCTTGTGTTAATCATTTGTTGGAGAATGCTGATAAATTGCAATGTTTTCTGCGAGATGGATTTGTTAATGTGGAGGATTATGTTATGAGACAGAGAATGTTTGATGCAGGTACTTGAGCTACAGAGATTGAAATTATGGCAATGGCACATATGCTTTGCACCGATATATACACATATGATGAGTCTTGTAAGTGGTACCATTTTTCTGCAAAGAATGTTGAGGGAAGTGCTACGACATGTGATATGGGGATTTATCTGAATCATAGACAGAGGGTGCATTATGATGTTGTTCTATCAGTTCATGAGTTATTACCAGAGACATTGCATATAAATGAAGTACATGAAGAATGTTCAGAGAGAGTTGATGTATGTGATGAATATCCTGCACAAAGTGATCACTGTACAAAGCAGAGTACAAACCCTAAGGATATTAACAGCAAACATAACACAGAATTGCCGAAACGTTGCAAACTGAAGAGAAAAAAACGTGTGAATTTAGTGAAAAAGCGACAAGTAGAAAAAGAACGAATGAGAAAGAAATATAGTGAAATTAAGAGCATGAAAGACAATGTTAAGAAGGGAAAAAGAGGAGAATGTGACAGATATAATACTGATGTAGAATTTAGAGAAGCTAAGAAAGCTAAGAGTAGGCATTATCAAAAGATAAAATACAGAACTGATGAGACATACAGAAAACAAGTTGTGGACTCAAAGAAACATGCCAGCAAAGAAAGATATAATTCAAGTGATAAACATAGAGTGACTAAAATTCAGAGTAGCAAAAGAAAGTACAGGGATAATGAGGAATTCAGGAAAGAAATGATGAATGCAAGTAAAGTGAAATATAAGGAAAATGAGGAATTCAGGAAAGAAGTGATGAATGCAAGTAAAGTGAAATATAAGGAAAATGAGGAATTCAGGAATGAAGTGATGAACACAAGTAAGGTGAAATATAAGGAAAATGAGGAATTTAGGAATGAAGTGATGAACACAAGTAAGGTGAAATATAAGGAAAATGAGGAATTTAGGAATGAAGTGATGAACACAAGTAAGGTAAAATATAAGGAAAATGAGGAATTTAGGAATGAAGTGATGAATGCAAGTAAGGTGAAATATAAGGAAAATGAGGAATTTAGGAATGAAGTGATGAATGCAAGTAAGGTGAAATATAAGGAAAATGAGGAATTTAGGAATGAAGTGATGAATGCAAGTAAGGTGAAATATAAGGAAAATGAGGAATTTAGGAATGAAGTGATGAATGCAAGTAAGGTGAAATATAAGGAAAATGAGGAATTTAGGAATGTTGTGATGAATGCAAGTAAGGTGAAATATAAGGATAATGAGTCTTTCAAGAACAAAGTAATTAATGTCATCAAATTCAAATATCATTACAATCCTAATTACAAGAAAGCAACAATTGACAGTGTTAAGAGAGGTCGTAAATACCATGTTGATATTTGCTATAGGAATAAAGTAATTGATGCTTCAAAATCTAAATATCATGAGAACGAACATTTTCGGAAGAACATTATTGAATTCACCAAAAAAAAATATCAGAGTAGTGCAAGTTTCAGGCAGAATATTACAAAGAAGAATACCAGTCGAGCAATGCTGAAAAAGGTGAAGAAACATGATATCAATAACGTGCTGAGTGATTTCAAGAATGAAATATCAAATGGACCTGAGTATGTTTGTGCTGTGTGTTTGAGACTTTTGTTTCGAAAGCAGGTCATTAAATGTAATCAGAATAAATACAAGAGTAGTGATTGTATCTGTGAGAAGTATCTTCATAAATGTGATGCAAATTGTACATCTAATTGTGTTGTTTCAAAATCAAGCAGGTGTTGTTTGTGGATATGTTACACATGTGACAGGAAGTTATTGAATGATAAGATACCAGCAGAAGCTTCTTATAATAATTTAGACCTGGTAGAAATTCCGGAAGAGTTGTCTGGTTTGAACAAATTAGAAGAACATCTTATTGCATTAAATATTCCATTTGTGAAGTTAATGGCATTGCCAAAAGGTGGACAACATGGTGTACGTGGGCCAGTGGTATGTGTACCATCAAATGTTACAGAAACTGTGAAATCATTACCAAGGCCTGAATGTGAAGATCAGATGATTCGTGTTAAGCTGAAGAGGAAGTTGGCTTATAAAGGATATTATCAGTATGAGTTTGTTAATAAAGAACATGTAGAGAGGGCCTTACAGTATCTTAAACAGAATAATAAGTGGTATCGTGATATTGAGATTGATTCAGAGTGGAGTAATTCCTTGTCAGAAGAGACATGTGATGTGAAAGATGAAGATCATAGAAATGAAATCACGGACAAAGTTGAAGATGATTGTGACAATGGCGGTGAGGATGAAACAGATGAGGAACGATTACGTGGAATACCATTGGACACTTGTTTACAGCCTGTAAATATTGGACAAGAAATCTTGGATCAGTATTTTGATGATGTGTATTGTGTTGCACCATGTGAAGGGAATAATCCAATCAGACTTTTAATGGAAGAAAGTAATGAAGCCAAATGTTTTCCAGTATTGTTTCCAAGAGGTGAGCCAGTATTTACTGATGATCGTAATGTTAGGTTAACACTTTCCAGATATCTTAACAATAGACTGATGAATGTTGATAACAGATTTGCAAAAAGTACGCAGTACATATTCTATGCTCAATATTTGTCTGAAATCCAACAAGTTATTTCCAGTGTTTCTATTGCATTACGGAAAGGTTCAGGTAAAACGAAAGATGGTGGAAATGTCACTGCCGGTATGCTTAATGATAAAGAGAAGTTGAAAGATATGTTAAAATCAGACAGTGGATACAAGTTTTTGAAGCCTATAAGAGGAACTCCTCCATATTGGCAATCAACTCAGAAAAATGTGTTGGCAATGATTAGACAACTGGGTATACCAACATGGTTTTGTTCGTTTTCTGCAGCTGACATGAGATGGCCTGAACTTATCAATACACTACTTAGACAACAAGGTGACTCAAGGAGTATTGATGAATTGGAGTGGAATGAGAAATGTTTGTTATTGAGAAATAATCCTGTAACTGTGGCTAGAATGTTTGACAAGCGATTTCATACATTTTTGAAAGATGTGATAATGTCAAGAGCAGCACCTATTGGGAAAGTGATAGACTATTTTTATAGAGTAGAATTCCAGCAAAGAGGCTCACCACATACGCATTGTCTATTTTGGATTGAAGATGCACCTAAGTTGAGTTCAAACAGTGAGGATGAAGTGACAGAGTTTGTAGATAAGTATGTAAGTTGTAGTCTGCCATCAAAAGAAGAAGATGAAGAGTTGAATGAGATTGTTAGTAGTGTACAGCAACATAGTAAGAGACATTCTAAATCATGTAAGAAGAAGGGTACTGAGTGCCGATTTAATTTTCCAAGGCCACCATCCATGAGAACATTTGTGTCTAATCCACAACCAATGGATATTGATGATTGTGAGGATATGTCAGATAATACACTAACTGAAGACGATGTAAAGGAATTGTTGAAATCAGTATGGAATGCAGTCAGTAATGAGGAGAATCAACACATGTCAACTGATGAACTGTTCACAAAGATCGGAATAACACAGGATGATTTTGAGAAAGCAAATGATGTGTTAACCAAAAAAGTACATTTTGTTTTGAGGAGAGAGCCTCAAGATGCTTGGATTAACCAGTACAATCCTGATTTATTGAGATGCTGGAATGCAAACATGGACATTCAATTTATCAGTGATGTATATGCTTGTGTAGCGTATGTAGTTTCTTACATGTCAAAAGCTGAACGTGAGATGGGATTATTATTGAAGCACGCACAGAGTGAGGCAGAAAGTGGAAATCAAGATGCTAAGCAGAGTATGAAACAAATTGGAAGTGTTTATCTGCAAAATCGTGAGGTCTCAGCTCAAGAAGCGGTCTATCGCTGTTGTACATTAAGACTTCAAGAGTGTTCTCGAAAAGTAGAGTTTATACCTGTAGGAGAAAATCCTGTTCGAATGAGCTTGCCCTTGAGTGTAATTCAGAATAAATCAACTAATGATGATGATGACAGTGTGTGGATGGTTAGTAAAGTTGATCGTTACAAAGCAAGACCAGATACAAGTGCATTTGAACCAATGTGCTTAGCTACATTTAGTTCAGAATACAGAGTCATATACAAAGGAGATATGTGTAAAGTATCTAGTGATAAGAGAAAGTCAGAAGTGTATGCGTTGAAGAATGATTTGGGATACATACAGAAACGTTCTAGAAGTGATCCAGCTGTCGTTAGATATCCAAGATTTTCAGTCATGAAGTCTTCTGAGAAGTATTATCATAGTATTCTACAGCTATTTCTTCCATACAAGGTTGATGTTCATTTGAAACCAGCACAATTTGAAACATATGAGGAATTTTATAACAATGGCTTTGTCAGTGTACTGGGTAGGTTACAAACAGTAAAGTCTATTGTGGAAAGTAATCGGACTAGATTTGAAGTTGATATTGGGTCATTGGAGGATGCAGAAGAACATCTTCAGAACTTTGGTCCACAGGAAGATGCATGGGCATTAATCAGTCCAGAAACTGAAATACAAAGAGATGAATGCAAAGACAAACGGCAAGTGCCTGCAGAGGATAGTGATGATGAATGTACTATTCCAGATTTACAACCTGATAGAAAGGAAGAGAAGATATGTGGTGTTGAAGCACACTCATCAAGAGTACCAAAGTCTGATGCATTAAATATGCTGAGATCCTTAAATGAAAAACAGAAAAAGGTATTCTATAAAATTAGACAGTGGTGTTTGGACAAGGCTAATGGTAAAAACCCTGATGCATTTCAAGTGTTTGTTACTGGTGGTGCAGGTACTGGCAAAAGCCTTCTTGTAAAATGTATAGATTATGAAGCAACACGAATACTTGGATCAATGATGAGAAACCCTGATGATGTGTCTGTATTGCTAACTGCTCCTACAGGTGTAGCTGCATTTAATATCAATGGTGCTACAATACACAGTGCATTGTCTATATCAACGGATATGTCATTACCATATCAACCACTTGGTGAAGAAAAAATCAGTACACTTCGTAATAAACTTGGTCAGCTGCAGATTTTGATTATAGATGAGATTTCAATGGTTGGTCAGAAATTACTGTGTTATATCCATGGACGTCTAAGACAGATCAAGCAATGTCGGAGTCATACCCCTTTTGGAAATGTCAGTATATTAGCTGTTGGAGATTTCTATCAGTTGCCCCCTGTGAAAGCGAAATCTTTGTATCGGAGTAATATTACAGCTGATCTGTGGAATGATAATTTCAAAATTGCTGAATTGAATGAAATTATGAGACAAAAGGAAGATGGACAGTTTGCAGAAACACTGAACAGATTACGAGTGAGAAGGAAGCATGAAGCATTACAGGATGATGATATAAAAATGTTGAAAGGTCGTGAAACAGGACAAGAGTGGAATGATGCAGTCCATATATTTCCATGTAATAAACAAGTAGATAAACAAAATATAAAGATTCTACATTCAAAGTGTTCTGATTGTGTATATATTGAAGCAAAGGATTATGAGACGGACTCCAGAAATGCTAAAATTAAACGAAGAAAACCCCTAAAGAAGTGTAATGGAAGTTTACCACAATCCCTGTTACTTGGTGTTGGTGCTAGAGTTATGCTTACTAAAAACATTGATGTGTCTGATGGACTTGTTAATGGTGTCTTTGGAACTGTAACAAAAATAGTAATGTCACAGGATAAATCTGATGAACCCAAGTGTATCAGAATTAAGTTTGATAATAACAAGGTTGGATTCAAATTGAAGAAGCAGTGTGCATCATCTGCAATTGATGAATACAGTGTACCCATTGAGATTCAGGAAGAAAACATTGGTAAAAAATGTGTACGACATCAGTTTCCATTGAAGTTAGCTTGGGCCTGTACAGCTCACAAAGTACAAGGAATGACAACAAATAAAGCTGTTGTATGTCTTGATCGTACATTTGCACCTGGACAAGCATATGTGAGTCTGAGCCGTGTTACATCACTTGATGGTCTTGTCATTGAAGGGTTTCATGAGAAGTACATATATTGTAATGAAGCTGTAGCTGATGCTTTGAATAGTATGTCACCATTTATTAATGATGAAGGTACATCTATGGATACTACAGAATCATCTGTCGGTATGACTATCATGATGCATAACATACAGGGATTACATGCACATTATACGGACTTGAAATGCAACAGTGACATGCTGAAAGCAGATTTTATTTGTTTGACCGAAACATGGACTGAACATCAAATACAGTATGACATGCAATTGAATGATTTCAAAAGCTATCATCAACCAAGATGTCTTTCATATGATGATTATAGTGAATTAACTGAAATGTTAAAGCATCAGTGTCATGGAGGTGTAGCAGTCTATGGTAAAACTAACAGATCAATGAGCAGACTTATTTTGCCAGTCCAAAATATAGAATATATTGCTTTCCAGATCATTTCCAATGTGTCATTAGTAGTTGTTGTCATTTATCGACCAGTGTCTTATGTGTTTCGAGATTTTATATCTAATATGAAAATCCTTGTGAATGAACTGCATAAAGTATCAAGTAAATGTATAATAATGGGAGACTTTAATGAAGACATTCTTAATAGTGTAAAGACTATGTGTCCTTCAAGTATTGTAAATATGATGCGTTACCATGGTTACAAGCAGTGTGTTGTAGATGCCACAACTATGAAAGGAACATTGATTGATCACGTGTATGTGAGAGGTTTAGAATCTGTTCAAAGTCAAGTAATCCCTACTTATTATAGCTATCACGAGGCTGTAAAAGTTGAATTTTGAAGTAATAGAGATGTTATCCTGAAATGGTTAATTAACATGTTTTTAAGAAATGTACATGTATACTTTGTATAGTAATTGGATATACGTGTGTTGGTAACATGCACCCATCTTTACCTCCATTTGTATGTTTTTTCATAATTAATATAGTTGGTTCTTAAGTGGGAGTGTCAAATGTATGGTCATGATGTTAAAAACAGAAGCTGTTGACTAAATAAGTGAACATTCAGTTAAGTTGTATACACAGAAACCAAGTTGAAGAAATAATATAACAGTGAGAAGTTTAGTGTGAAACACAAGTGTTATTAAAGTTTAAACTGAAATAGTATGTAAATTATACTCATGCTACATTGGAGAAAATAACTATGGGGAAAGTATTAAAATAAAATGTGAGATTATAATATAATAAGTAAACAGTTGTTACTATACAGTATGCAAAATTTATTATAATAGTTGAAGAAAAAAAGAAGAAAAAAAACCAATAAGAAAACAGCAAGATTATAACAGTAAGGAAACAGTGTCATTATAACAGTAAGTAAACAGTGTGGTTGTTAAAGTAAGTAAACAGTGAGATTATAACAGTAAGGAAACAGTGAGATTGTAACAGTAAGAACAGTGTGATTATAAAAGTAAGAACAGAGTAAGAAAACAGTGTGATTGTAAAAGTAAGAAAATGGTGAGATTACAATGGTAAGAAAACAGTGAGGTTACAACAATAAGAAAACAGTGAGATTACAACGATAAGAAAACAGTGTCATTATAACAGTAAGAAAATAGTGAGATTTGTACTATAAGACATCTTTATAGATTATAACTCCATAATGGAATTAGAGCAAAAGTAAATAAATTTTAAAGAGGAGAGTAAATACATGTCAAATTATAAGTTTTTATATGATCACAAAGCACATATAAGGATATATATTTTGAACCTGATTCTGGTAAATGCAAAAAGGAAACATTATTTACCAGTAACATACTAAACAATTCAATGTGATATCCACACTTATGATGAATGTGAATTAAAGTAGTATTTTGTAATTCATTGACACACAGATAATGATGAAGAGTATTCAAATATCAGATGATGTAGATGCACAAGCTGCAATATCTTCACACTGGATAGAGACAACACCCCTACTCAACTGGGACATCTCCCATCATCTAGTATGTCTTCTGTTGGCAAGTAGTAGGACACAATGATGTAACTGAACTGGGTTGTCCATCACAGAGTGTGTTGTGAACTCAATTGGGGTGACTCAATACCCCTACTCAACTGGGACATCTTGTGTCATCTAGTATATCTTCTGCTGGCAAGTAGGAGGACACAACGGCCAAAATCTACAGGGATGTCCATCACAGAGTGTCTTCTGAACTCAATTGGGGTGACTCAATACCCCTACTCAACTGGGACATCTTGTCATGTAGTATGTCCTCTGCTGGCAAATAGGAGGACACAACGGCCAAAATCTACAGGGATGTCCATCACAGAGTGTCTTCTGAACTCAATTGGGCTGACTCAATACCCCTACTCAACTGGGACATCTCGTGTCATCTAGTATGTCTTCTGCTGGCAAGTAGGACACAATGGCCTAAACCAACTGGGATATGTCAACCACAAAGTGTGTTCTTTCATCTCAAGTAACTGAACACTCCAAGCCCACTGTGTCGGTCATTTATTATGTCTTCTGCTGTTAATTAGGAGAACACAATGCCCTATGTCAACTGAGTTGTTGATAATCTAGTCTCCACAGCTGGGAGTTCACAAATCTGAATGCTAAGGTAATCCACTGAATTGCATTGCCATTTAAAAAGAATTGTATTGCTTATTTTAAACTTTAGATGTAAAGATGTGTATTGAGTCATGATTCTTTTTGTCAGCAATTTCGTTCTGAAAAAGTTAATGTCACATAATGTACATATGTATTCATTACCTTTTTGTATCCTATAGATAATACAAGTATTGTGTGACATGCACATTTGTTATACAAAGCGCATGGGCAATACAATGTTAGTATTATATACTTATCAGAAATGTTTATACATTTTGTGTTTTACATAGTTCCCTGACCCTGAGTGTACTACTGAACTGGTTTGGAGCAGTGTGGCCTCATCCATATTGTACTGATGACGTTACTCGGTACAGTGTCCTGCCCCTGAGTATACAAGTGAACTGGTTTGGAGCAGTATGGCCTGACCCATATTATACTGTTGACATAAGTTGCTTCTGTGTCCTGCTCCCAAATGTACAACTGAACTGGTTTGGTGCAGTGTGGCATCACATATATAGCACTGGTTACATCAATTCCTAGTGTCATGTGCCAGCCTAAGTGTACTACAGTTGTGATCCACCATGAGTGTACTGCTAAACTGTAGGGGTACAATGGTACAACTTAAAAAATACTAGGGTCGTGATACAGTATTTTGTTAATGTGTGTAGTGTAAATTTTGATAAATTGTTCTTTGTATAAATGTTAATGGACACATGGGCACTGCTGTATATCACTGTGAATAGCACTGTTTGTGTTCAGGTGTATTGCAAACTGACTTGCATATTGTTTTTGCATAAGTGTGTACACACAGATACTGCTGTATATAGATGGTGTAAACATCATTATCTGTGATGGGGGGGAGGAGTGGGTATAGCAAAAGTTTTTTAAGTGTATGATACTACTGTATATATACTGTGTTAAAAAGATTGTTTTTTTATGAAGGGGTATTGAAAACTTACTTCCATATTGCTTTTGGTAGTTGTGTTTAAAAAGGTGTGCAAAGCATGGTGATGGCGGATGGCTATTAAAAACTTATTTGCATATTGTTTGTTTGTATAAGCATAGTATAAGTGTGTACATATGAACAGTGCTGTATTGGGGGCACGTGCCCCTCCCCCTCCTCAGCTGAGGTCTATGCCTGGCTGGGTGCCCCCCACCCCCCATTCACAATGTTGAAAAAAAGACATCCCCATTTCACATTACAGGATACAAAATGTTCAAGTATTGACATGCCCCCCCTCCTAGAAAAGTGGTGAACCCCCAATTTTCCCCTTGAAAATTGGAGTCTAGTTACCCCACTGCAAGACTAAGTATAAAGCATTGTTTGTAGTCAGGGATGGTGGAGGCATTGGATGGTGGAGGCATTGACATCTTTTGGGGGATTTAGTACATTATAAACTATCAACATTAATATTAATAATTATAGTTTGGGTACAAACTAATTGGGCTAGCAAATTATTCATTCAAGAAACCGTAGGAATTCAATTAATTGGTTTAAAACAAGCCTAAATAAATACAAGAGAAACTATTATTTCATGTACAATCATGAGTTAAAGTCTTTATTCATGAAACTCGGATCAATCATGACATCAACTTCAAATATATTCTTGATAAAGATTCATCTTCAATGGTATTTGACATAACTTTGAAAAACAGCATTTTATGTGTTTTTCCCTAGAAGTCGATATATAGGAGTGTCGTGGCCAAGCGGTCTAGCTTACCGGATTCAAGTTCTGGTGTTAGCAGCAGAATGTGGGTTCGAATCCCGGCCGTGACACTTGTGTCCTTGAGCAAGACACTTAACCATAATTGCTTCTCTCCACCCAGGGGTTAAATGGGTACCTGTGAGGGCAGAGTTGGTTGATTAGCCCTATATGTGCTGTAATGGCAGCAGTTGAGCTGTATACTCCCCAGGGAGCTGAGATGGTTTCAGGAATGATTTATGAGCCTTATGAGCAGGGGTAATAATATAATGCGCCTTGAGCACCATTCAGTTGGTGGATACGTGCGCTATATAAGTCCACACATTATTATTATTATGATAAAAAATCTCGTCACAGTTCATGGAATCATAGTGTTTGTTTTGGATTAACTCAGTGACTGGAAATAATTTCCCACATGATAAGGTCATATTACCGTTTCTGCTATATAAAGAAGCCAGTAATTTGCAGTCATCTTTAAATGAAGAATAATGATTCCATGTCCTGCTGAAAGTCTGCTCTGATCATGACGATACTTCTCCTTTAATAACTCTGTCATACTCGTTCCTAAGAAAATGTGTTTTTTGATGCATATTGCATAATAGTGCTGATGATTTTCACCAACCTATATAATGCCGATGATGTTGGTTCCAGTATTATCGCAAAATAAATAAAATTAAAAAGTACAACATTGTTGCTGTCTCTTATTGTTTTCTGCTGTAAGACATTTCAGTTTGATAAAAACTCTTTCTGGGATGGGCACTTTTAATAAAGAAGAATAAAATTTCTATTTTTTTTTTCAAACTGCAACGGATGTAAATCAAATTTTTCACTGATGTTATCAGATTTGACTGTACAGTTATCTTGTACACCACAATGTCCTGTAAGGAGATTACAAAAATAGTTCCTTCTTTATTGAAATGTGCCAATTATCCTAAGAAATCATTTTCATTTAGGAAAGTTATTTTTTGTCAATACCAGGTTTTTTCCAGCCCACTGCTTCCCTTAAAACAGCAGCTTCTGCCTTCTGTATGTCTTCTTATGAAGTCCCTGGTTCATCAGGTCGCTTCTGCTGGAGACGATGCTGCCTTTCAACGACTGGAGGTTGAACCTTCTGTATGTCTTCTTATGAAGTCCCTGGTTCATCAGGTCGCTTCCGCTGGGGACACCTATATAATGCCGATGATGTTGGTTCCAGTTTTATCGCAAAATAAATACCCCCCCCCCCTCAGCTGAGGTCTATGCCTGCCTGGGTGCCCCCCACCCCCCCATTCAGAATGTTGAAAAAAGACATCCCCATTTCACATTATAGGATACAAAATGTTCAAGTATTGACATGCCCCCCCCCCCTCCTAGAAAAGTGGTGAACTCCCAATTTCCCCCTTGAAAATTGGAGTCTAGTTACCCTACTGAAAGACTAAGTATAAAGCATTGTTTGTAGTCAGGGATGGTGGAGGTATTGACATCTTTTGGGGGATTTAGTACATTATAAACTATCAACATTAATATTAATAATTATAGTTTGGGTACAAACTAATTGGGCTAGCAAATTATTCATTCAAGAAACCGTAGGAATTCAATTAATTGGTTTAAAACAAGCCTAAATAAATAGAAGAGAAACTATTATTTCATGTACAATCATGACTTAAAGTCTTTATTCATGAAACTCGGATCAATCATGACATCAACTTCAAATATATTCTTGATAAAGATTCATCTTCAATGGTATTTGACATAACTTTAAAAACTTTGAAAAACAGCATTTTATGTGTTGTTCCCTAGAAGTCGATATAAAAAATCTCGTCACAGTTCATGGAATCATAGTGTTTGTTTTGGATTAACTCAGTGACTGGAAATAAATTCCCACATGATAAGGTCATATTACCGTTTCTGCTATATAAAGAAGCCAGTAATTTGCAGTCATCTTTAAATGAAGAATAATGATTCCATGTCCCGCTGAAAGTCTGCTCTGATCATGACGATACTTCTCCTTTAATAACTCTGTCATACTCGTTCCTAAGAAAATGTGTTTTTTGATGCATATTGCATAATAGTGCCAATGATTTTCACCAACCTATATAATGCCGATGATGTTGGTTCCAGTGTTATTGCAAAATAAATAAAATTAAAAAGTACAACATTGTTGCTGTCTCTTCTTGTTTTCTGCTATAAGACATTTAAGTTTTGTCCTGCTGAAAGTCTGCTCTGATCATGATTATACTTTTCCTTTAATAACTCTGTCATACTCGTTCCTAAGAAAATGTGTTTTTTGATGAATATTGCATAATAGTGCCGATGATTTTCACCAACCTATATAATGCCGATGTTGGTTCCAGTGTTATTGCAAAATAAATAAAATTAAAAAGTACAACATTGTTGCTGTCTCTTCTTGTTTCCTGCTATAAGACATTTAAGTTTTGTCCTGCTGAAAGTCTGCTCTGATCATGATTATACTTCTCCTTTAATAACTCTGTCATACTCGTTCCTAAGAAAATGTGTTTTTTGATGAATATTGCATAATAGTGCCAATGATTTTCACCAACCTATATAATGCCGATAATGTTGGTTCCAGTGTTATTGCAAAATAAATAAAATTAAAAAGTACAACATTGTTGCTGTCTCTTCTTGTTTTCTGCTGTAAGACATTTAAGTTTGATAAAAACTCTTTCTGGGATGGGCACTTTTAATAAAGAAGAATAAAATTTCTAGATTTTTTTTCAAACTGCAACGGATGTAAATCAAATTGTTCACTGATATTATCAGATTCAACTGTACAGTTATCTTGTACACCACAATGTCCTGTAAGGAGATGACAAAAATAGTTCCTTCTTTATTGAAATGTGCCAATTATCCTAAGAAATTATTTTCATTTAGGACAGTTATTTTTTGTCAATACCAGGTTTTTTCCAGCCCTTTGCTTCTCTTAAAACAGCAGTTTCCACCTTCTGTATGTCTTCTTATGAAGTCCCTGGTTCATCAGATCGCTTCCACTGGGGACGATGCTGCCTTTCAATGACTGGAGGTTGAACCTTCTGTATGTCTTCTTATGAAGTTCCTGGTTCATCAGGTCGCTTCCGCTGGGGACGATGCCGCCTTTCAACAACTGGAGGTTGAACCTGCAGTAGAAATTATTGGAAAATAATAGATTTAGTATTATGTTTTTAATGAACAAATTGTACCACAAACATTTTTCAGAAATAGATGTTTATCTGTAAATCTTTACTTAGAAGAACACAGACCAATTCTTGCTTGTTTTACCATGGAGATGATTTTACTTTGTGGACACGCAAGTCAATGACAATTTATGAAGGGTTACTTAAACGAGAAGAACTTTAAAAATGACACAACATTCTCTTTCACTGTCACTTCTGACAAGGAAGCAAAATATATGCAACAAAAAGATTTCACAAATTACCTTTCGGGTTACTGTAATATGCTGGGCGTTGTCCTCACTAACCACGTGCGATTTGATTTATGAAGTCCCAAATTGTCACGAACCCAGCAAATACGCTCTGCCAAAGTGCCGTCGTGGAGGGTACCAGATGTTGTCCTTCAAGGGGTAGGGCCGACTTGGGTGCCGGCTGTTAGGGATGGAGCCTCGTTGGATGACTCTGTGTCCATAGGGGAGACTGAGGGTCTTTTGGAGTTCAGGGTCTAGTCTGTAA
>CM055820.1:5841028-5909952 GCA_029582265.1 Zoroaster sp. YZ-2022
TTGCATACAAGGAGGCCCCGATTTCACATTAACCCCACTGTTATTTAATAATATGAACTTTCATTTTTATTTTTCAAATTGAATCTCAGGGCCCCTAAAATCGCGGTGCCCCGGGCAACTGCCCAGTGTGCCCATGCGATAAGACGGCACTGGTCATGGTCCTTCAGCTCGGTCCTTATCGCCTGTGACCACGCCCAAAAGGTTGTTAACCTGTTGTAAAGACCAAGCATCAAACTGTTATTCCCTTAGTAATTACATTTATAATTTAGGTGTGTGGGGGATTAGCACAGTGGTAATTACCTTGTCTTCCATATTTGCGAGCCCAGATTTGAATCCCGCTTGGACCTGAGATGACTTTGGATTGGGTTTTCAATATGTTCGTGATTACATGGGTTTACTATAGAGTAATTGTCAGGGGTTTTCTAAAACTGAACATCAGTTCATTGTGAGCAACTCCAAGTCTTCTCTCCACAGGATTCTTCAGAAAAAAATCTTGAAAAATGGGTAGCAGGCCTGGGTCTCCCTTTGGTCTAGAGGACAAAGCCCCTGAACAGACTCGGCACATCCACACAAACAAGAAACTAGAGGTTACTTCTTTATTTCCTGGAATCATGAAAAAATCCTGAGAAATCACAGGTCTGTACAAGAAAGAATCCCTTGTTAATGGAGTGCAGTATTATTTTCAAATCTGCACTGATAGGAATCCCAGAACTTGAAAATATATGCTACATTATTGATAATCTGAGACATGTTTGGTATAACCAAATATTTGTCACACTGGTGATGCACTGTACTGTAATTATACTTACACTTTGATATAAATGCTGGCAATCTGTTTTGCACTTTCTGGCAAGAATACAGGCATTAAAGGTTAAACTTAACCTCTGGCGGAAAACTGCACAACTAATTTAAAAAAAGATTTTGAGAATGTCAAAATTATCACATTTCCGAGCGGGAAAAACCTCAACAGCATAAAATAAATAGATGAGATCTTGATAATTAAACAACTGGACCTCACTTGGTAAGTCCCATAGCATTAACGGCAGTGTCAGGGTGTGATTTGACAAAAGTAAAAAAAAAATTTAAAATCCTTAAAAAATGGGTAGCAGCCCTGGGTCTCCCTTTGGTTTAGAGGACAAAGCCTCCTGGATTTTGGGGGATTTACAGACTCTCCACATCCACACAAACTAGAGGTTTGGACACAATACAGGCTACTTCTTTCAAGAAATTTTTGAGGCAAAGGGAGATTTGTAAAAAATCCTGAAATCAGGAAAAATCCTGAAAAATTACAGACCCGCAGTGTACACCTTTGGTAATCTCAATAATTAAGCATGATACCTGTGAGGGTAGAGATGGACGCTGCGTAGCACTGATGAGTACAGCAGCACAGAGCTGTATACTCCCCAGGGAGCTGAGACAGTTTAATGATTGATATTGGCCCAATGACATGTAAAGCGCTTAGAGTATCACATCGTGATAGACTCGCTCCAATATTATTATTAGGGTCATAAATGTTACTTGGTTTTAAAGGGACAGTATTGTTATGATCAGAGCAGACTTTCAACATGGTATGGAATGGGTGTCCTCCTTTAAGATGAACATAGTGACTGAAAATTACTGGCTCATTTATGCAGCAGCAATAGTAATATGACCTTATCATGTGGGGTATTATTTTCAGTCACTGAGTTAATCTAAAACTAGCACTCCGATTCCATGCCCTGTTGATGTGACGATATTGCCCCTTTAAACATGATATCAAACATCGCTTAAAATCTATCGTTTTGTTTTTCAGTCAAATACGGTAATTAAAAAAGAAAAAGTTTTATACATTTTCAGAAGCAGATTTTTATACAATTTTTTTGTTTAACCCTCCAGTTGCTGGGTTATTCAATATCATTCAAATGGTTTTGAATGATAAAGGTACTATGCCAGCATGTGGTATACTGTACATGGTACTGTTCTCTACACAGCTAATCCAACATTCAGTTTTGAATGGTCGGTCAACTCGCTGGAAAATTGTACCGAGAGTAAGAGGGTTAAACTTAGGATTAACAACAAGTCACTTTTGTCCAAGTCAAGTCACAAGCGCCAAATCAAGTTGCAATTCAAAAAAAGACAATTGACTCCAGTCAGGTTTGTCAAGTACCTGACTCAAGTCAACAACTGTGATTTGTTAAGGTTTGTTAGTCATGGACGTCAACTCACCATGCTCGACATAGGAATACAAGCCAAGAGACAGAAGCACTGCGGCTAACTGGAAGTTAAGACCCTGGTTACAAAGATATGAGGGGCTGTTGATTATACGAGACCATAACGGCAATTTCACAGTAAATGACATTTACAAATTTAGGTTATTTGCATACTTTAACTCTGTATGACTAAACAAAATTGGGTTAGCAAGTCTTGAATTGCATTCTTGTAGGGGCAAGGCCACTTTTCCCGAATATCAGAATGTCTCAGGGAAACGTTTAAGGGACACCAAAATGGAGACCATGGCCCCTGTGAGAAATTCCAGGCCTTGGTTAGGATTCCATCTTCTGATAGTTATTAGGTTAGGATTCCATCTTCTGATAGTTATTAGTCATAGATGATGGAATAATAAGGGTGGAATTTCTTTCAAAGTGGGTCCTCCATTTTCCTTAAATATGCATATATTGAATAATAATAATAATAATAATGTGGACTTATATAGTGCACGTGTCCACCAAACTGGTGCTCAAGGTGCATTATATTATTACCCCTGCTCATAAGGCTCATAAATCATTCCTGAAACCATCTCATTTCCCTGGGGGAGTATACAGCGCATATGGGCTAATCAAACACAACAACCATGGAGGAAGAAAACAGGAGTCACATCGCCCAGCCTCTTATCTCATAACCAATTAGCACTTCGGAGTGGCCCATTGGAAATACGTTACGGCCGCCCGCTGCACTTACCAGTTTAACGACCGCGATAATCCCCTTGTGTACAATGTCTTTTGCCGCTCGGCCTGCTCGCGACCAGCATACATAATTGGAGGGTAGAAATCTGTAGCAAATGAATAAACACAAAACGTATGCGCACTACTTTTCGCATTGCGCAGTTCATTGTGTTAAATAGCGATTTTTCCACCGATTATTTTGGTGTTTTGATCGTCGAATTTGGCGAAGCCGAAGCTGACTTACGGTAAATATAACATTCAGATGTTACAATAAAGTGTCTTTTTAGCAACTTATTTTAAGGATATTTCCGGTGATCTCCGGAAGCCTACCAATTGTCAAATTCAAAGATGTGTTGTTTAGCTTTTTATCATTTCAATCCTCATATTTGTGCGATGCTGTGCAATGAAGATATTGCAGTGTCGGATTCGTAGGTCGAGTTGGATCGGGAGCCAGCCTTCCGTGTAGTGCAATAGGACAACTCGTCAGCAATGCGCGCAATGCGCATGTGCAAAGAAAGCCTGGCTGTAGTTCTCGATAATCGGATTAAACGATTAGCGCTGGCTTGGAAGTTTTACGACCGCGGCAAAAGACATTGAACCTTTGATATGCCTTCGTTGTGACTCCTTCTGTTTTCTTCCTCCATGCAACAACCAACTCTGCCCTCACAGGTACCCATTTACCCCTGGGTGGAGAGAAGCAATTATGGTAAAGTGTCTTGCTCAAGGACACAAGCACCATGGTCGCGGTTGGGATTCAAACCACATTCTGACGACTCAGCCATCGGAACACAAATCCGATGCACCTAACCGCTCGACCATGGCACTCCACAATGGTAACTAGGTAAAACTTGTAGCTTTTCATGGTGAAGAGGATAAGTAAGACTCTATTGAGTAGTAATTAGTTCTGAAATGCACTGGAGGTTACAACTCGACATTTCGATCAGTATGCTCTGATCGTCCTCGGGAGAATGAGGTACATATAACTAACCTCAGGTAACTAGGTACTTGATAATTAATGTTCAAATATCTCGTGTCCAGGTGGTCAGTATGAGGTCTATGTCACAATGTTGCCGGATTGTAACTTGTTGTAATTCAGCGGTTATCACCTGTGATGCCTGAAGGCAGGGAAGCCAAACTTGTTACTGTGCTGGTTATGCGTGGGCACATTTGGCGTATACATACGTAAATAATATGCCATGGACTGCATTATAGCAGGCTGGTGCACTTTCATAGACTTCTGATCAAACTAAATACACCGGATACAAATGTTTGAAGATAAATCTTACATGTAGCAGGGAGCTGGCAGCGTACGTCAGAAGCACGGCGGCAAAATTCCCCAGTTTCCGACTGGTCTTAAATACATCTGGTAAAAGACACAAGAAATGAGAACGGTTTGAGAAATGGGTCTTCACTGCTTCCCATCAATATCATTTGATGCAATTGTCTATAACTAATGTCGCGAGTAATAATCTGTGATATATAAAGCTCTTATGCTACGGTTATGGGGTTATGGCTAGGGTTATGGCCTGGCCGGTCTTGACTCTTAGTCCCTAAGCAGGACACTTATTTCCTTCAGATGGGACGTTAAGCCGAAGGTCCTGTGTACTAGATTATTAAAGTAATTTACGTAAAAGAACACTTATCGTAGAAGAGCATACACTGTGAATAACTTTACCCTGAAAATGCCCTGAATATCTGTTTTACCGTGAAATAAATAGTTCACGACAATTTCATGATGACACAACACCGTGAAATTGCCATGAAATACTCTTGGAATTCCTTCGAAAAATGCTGTGAAAATGCCATGAACTTCTCGTGGCAGTTTTGGGGCAGCTCATCACTAATTCTCGAGAGCACCATGAATTTGCCGTGAAATCACCGTGCACATTATTACCAATATCTGAGAGGAAGAGACAGTGTGAAATTGCAGTGAAATTACGGTGAACGGATTTTTCAGGGTATTTTCAAGGTGAAGTTGTTCATAGTGACATTTCTATGGAGGGCGTTCTGGGTACCAGTGAACAGAGGGAAGGGGATTTGTAGGACTAAAAGAGGTCAAGAAGAGTGGTTTTATGGGATGGTAAGGTTTTTTTAATGGTAGTAAATTTACTCACATGTTTTCAGCCACATGTGCATTGGAAGATTCCAGTTGGTGACGACTTGGACCAATGAGCGAGGGAGCTCTATATGCCAAGGCCTCGCAACGCTCATTTCCCTGCAGGAATAAACACAAAATCAGAGACACTTTGATGGCATCAGATGTTTTGTTTCATTTCTCCGCTCTCAACAAAACTTTCACGTTGGTTTCTGTACATCTCTTCATTATTATTACATGTATGTAAGTATGGATGCATTTATAGACATTTGATCAATGGTGTACAATCCCTTTAATTTAATAATAAACAACAAATTACAAATGACAACAAAACGGTGCTGTAATAATATGTCACTCATTTTGAGTAAATTTACTCAATATTGTAAGTACAGCAGGCTGACACACTAGGTAACAGACTTCTGTTATACATGTAACCCAGGGATGATATAGTAAGAAAATGAAAAGGTAGGAAAAATGTTTACCATTATCATTAGGCATATACTAGCCTATAGCGGTTTACCTCTATAGCCATGTATAGCAAGGAAACTGTTTTTTTTATATCTTGGTATTTACAATAAAATGATACACAAGGAAAGTTTCCATGGTCTGAAGTTAGTCGGAACCCGGTTTCATGGTAGGAGTGTTCCTACAAAAGTAGGAAGAACATTATGCCTGATGTAACCTATCCACATTTGGTAAACTATCTTGCCTTCATGGGCAGCCCCAAGACCTGATGATATCGCTGTACACTCAGACACAAAGCTGACAAAGTAATGACTAAAGCGAAATCCCATGGCGACTTTGTATGCATCTAACCATCTGTAGACAATAATAACCACACAAAAAAAGCAGGTGTTTAGTTTCAACTTCTTTGTACACGAACGAATGTAAAGGTACAATGCAGGCCTGATGATACTATACGGAGGCAATGGAGGCAATTGCCTTGGTGCACCCTGGTCATTGCTTTGGTGCCCCTTGAAGAGTTCTAATAGAAATTTACATTTTCCTCATAGAGGTGCCCTTAACCTAGCTTAAATTGCCTTGCCCCTACCAATAGATAGTATGAGGCCTGGGTACAATATGTAATTGGTAATTCAAATATATCAAAATTAGAACGAATTAGATCGAATTAGAATGTACAAATTAAAGCTGATATCAATCTTCTCTAAAAAAAAAATAATAATAATAATATTGTCACTATAGCTGTGTAGATTACAGTACCATGTACAGTTTAGATGCATTCACCACACAGTACCATTTGACTACTGTCCGTTTATGAATGGTGGATAAGCTGCAAGTACCATGTACAGTTTAGATGCACTCACCGCACAGTACCAATTTGACAACTCTGTTTATGAATGGCGGATAAGCTGTATGTGTAGATTACAGTACCGTGTACAGTTTAGATGCATTCACCGCACAGTACCAATTTGACAACTGTCTGTTTATGAATGGCGGATAAGCTGTATGTGTAGATTACAGTACCGTGTACAGTTTAGATGCATTCACCGCACAGTACCATTTGACAACTGTCTGTTTATGAATGGTGGATAAGCTGTGTAGATAACAGTACCGTGTACAGTTTAGATGCATTCACCGCACAGTACCATTTGACAACTGTCTGTTTATGAATGGTGGATAAGCTGTGTAGATAACAGTACCGTGTACAGTTTAGATGCATTCACCGCACAGTACCATTTGACAACTGTCTGTTTATGAATGGTGGATTAGCTGTGTAGATAACAGTACCGTGTAATTAGATGCATTCACCGCACAGTACCATTTGACAACTGTCTGTTTATGAATGGTGGAATTAGCTGTGTAGATAACAGTACCGTGTACAGTTTAGATGCAATCACCGCACAGTACCATTTGACAACTGTCTGTTTATGAATGGTGGATTAGCTGTGTAGATAACAGTACCGTGTACAGTTTAGATGCACTCACCGCACAGTACCATTTGACAACTGTCTGTTTATGAATGATGGATAAGCTGTGTAGATAACAGTACCGTGTACAGTTTAGATGCACTCACCGCACAGTACCATTAGTAGTATGGTAGATGGGGGTCCCAGGACACCCCCCCCCCAAAAAAAATCATTTTCTCTGGGTACCTATAGGGGACTTTAACAAAGTCGCAAAACAGATTTACTGTTTTTTAACATATTCTCTGGGTACCTATAAGGGGGGGGGGGGTTTAAGCAGGAAACTAAACACTTCACGTTTTTTAAATTTATTTTTTCGTTTTTTATTTTCTAAATATATATTGATTAGAGGGGAATGGCTACTACTAAACAATATTTATCAAAATGGACATTGGAACAATTACAAGATTTTATGAAAGAACATAGATCACCCAGTAGATTTGGAGAAATACCAATACGTATATTTCCAAACAACAAGGGTAAATTTAATAAACGCGTTTATTACGAATATGTGAAAAATTATTTGAAACAACAAAAACCAAAACCATTGTATAAATTCAATTTAACCGAATTGAAAGAGCGTATAAATGTTGAAAATATTGAGCTACCTAGACACGGCTCGGGTAAAAGAGAGCAGTTGATAAAAAAAGACTACATCGATGCTATTAAAAGGTTTTACGGTCAAGAAGCAGAGTTGAGATTTAACCCACCAATCGACGGTGGAAAATATTTACGCGAACGAAGAATGGTCGTTCCACCGAATCACAGCAAAGAAAAAGATTTAAACATTTTCTCACAAGCGGTAAAACCAAAGATTATTGCTAAGTTACGCGAAGACTTGAAAGAATTTAACGCGTGCAAGTTTATGATATATATACGAATTAAATTACTTAAAGAAAAACAAAATGGTTCATTCGATGAAGCCGAACCAAATTTTCATAACAATAAACAAATTGTTTTATTAAATTTAGACAACATCGAAAATGTACTTGATGATGTTTTTTCGCAAATTGCTGAAGCTTTAGAAAAATATACGAGAGAGGGTAGCGGGTGGGAAATAGATCGTATTATCGATATGAACATTAGAATTAGCAAGTATCAACCTTTGAGAGGTGGTAGTTATATTGAGCTATGCGACTATATAAAAAATAAAACGGCATGCATCAACGTAAAAAACAACGACGATAATTGTTTGCGATGGGCGCTGCGCAGCGCTCTTTTTCCCGTGAAAATTCATCCAGAAAGAACGAGTAAATATTCAACGAGTGATGGTTTAAATTTTAACAATATCGAAACACCAACACCAATAAGCCAAATAAAAAAAGTAGAGAAACAAAACGATATAGCGATAAACGTTTTTGGTTGCGAGTCAAAAACGATAATTGTTTACAAACTTAGCGAACAACCCGCGAAACTAGATCGCATAAATTTATTATTGATTCACGCTAGCGCGAAGAGTAAAGAAGCTAAATCTCACTACGTTTGGATTAAAAACATGAATAAATTACTTTTTGATCAAACGAAACATAAAGAACGTAAACATTTTTGTTTGAGATGTTTACAAGGTTTTTCAACAGAAACGTTTCTCGAAAATCACGTAGAAATGTGTAAGGGAATAGACGACAGACCAACAAAAATCGTTTTACCGGAAAAGCATAAAAACGATAAGGTTAAATTTATAAATTTTCATAAAAAGATGAAAGTTCCATTCATAATATACGCCGATTTTGAAAGCATTATTAAAAAGATTCTTGATGAAAACCCTACCAACACTAAAAAACTACAAGAACACGTCGTTTGCGGTTATTCATACGTCGTCGTGCGATGCGACGGTGCGACTAGCGCCCCCTGTACGTACAGGGGAGAAGATGCGGCTAAACACTTTTTAAATGAATTAGAAAAAGAATCAAAAACGATTAACGAAATATTTAAAAATCCTGTAAAGATTACGATGACTAAAGAAGATGTAGAAGATTACAACTCTGCGAGCGAGTGTTGGATATGCGAAAAGGCATTTTTTGAAAGTGATGATGCAAAGTTTGCGAGAGTACGCGATCATTGTCACATTACCGGTAAGTATAGAGGCGCGGCGCACAACTGTTGCAATTTAAAACTAAGTTTAAAACCAGACAAAACTTTTATTCCAGTCGTATTTCATAATTTACGAGGCTACGATTCTCATCTCATTATGCAGGCTGCGGGTAAAACGAAAGGAAATTTAACGTGTATCGCAAACAATATCGAAAAGTATATTTCTTTTAGTATTAATCAACTACGGTTTAGAGGCAGCGCTTAATTTTTATTGGCGTCGTTGGATAAACTCGTAAAATCAAACGATTCTTTTCCGATTACAATCAAACTCGAACCAGATTTAGAAAAATTTAATCTGTTAAAAAGCAAGGGTATTTATCCTTACGAATACATGGATAGTTTTAAACGATTTGAAGAAACTCAACTTCCTGCGCAAGCGTCTTTTCATAGTAGTCTAAACGATAGTAGCATTACTGAAGAACAATACGAGCACGCAAAGAACGTTTTTAACAGGTTTGATTGTAAAAACTTGGGCGATTATCATGATTTATACGTACGTACGGATACTTGCTTATTGGCGGATGTATTTGAAAACTTTCGCGTTACTTGTATACGAGAGTACGGTTTGGATCCAGCTAATTATTATACGAGTCCAGGATTGAGCTGGGACGCTTTGCTGAAACATTCGAAACAAACTTTAGATTTGTTTACAGATATTGACATGCATTTATTTATAGAGAGGGGTATTAGAGGAGGAACGTGTATGGTGAGTAAACGATATGCTAAAGCGAACAATAAATACTTGTTCGAGTATGATAAAACGAAACCATCGAGTTACATTATGTATTTAGACGCGAACAATTTATACGGCTACGCGATGAGTCAACCTTTACCGACCGGTAATTTTAAATGGTTGGGCGAAAAACAAATTGGCAAACTCGAGAGCGAGGGATTTAAAAACAATAAAGGATACATTTTAGAAGTCGATTTAGAATATCCAACTAGTTTACACGACTCTCACGACTCATTTCCACTCGCGCCAGAGTCGTTAAAAGTGCCGAAAGAATGGATGAGCGACTATCAAAAGAATTTACTGAAAGACAAACCGGCTCCAAACGTTGTAAAATTATTTCCAAATTTACATGATAAAAAAAACTACGTGATTCATTATCGTAATTTAGAATTGTATTTAAAACTCGGTATGAAACTAACTAAAATTCATAAAGTTTTAGAATTTGACGAATCGTGTTGGATGAAATCGTACATTGATTTAAACACACAGCTCAGAAAAGACGCAAAGAGTGATTTTGAAAAAGATTTGTTTAAACTTATGAACAATTCAGTTTTTGGTAAAACGATGGAAAATGTACGAAATCGCATTAACGTAAATTTGAAGCGATCAAACGATGAAAAATCAAACGATCAAATTCGCGCGCTCATTGCGAAACCAAATTTTGCCGAGGCTAGGATTTTTGATAATGAACTAGTAGCGATTCACATGCATAAAAAGCAACTCGTTCTCAACCGCCCAGTTTACGTAGGAATGAGCATACTGGATTTATCTAAAGCTTTCATGTACGATTTTTATTATAATCATTTGAAACAAAACTACAGCAGTGATTGTGAGTTAATCTACACAGATACGGATAGCTTGTTACTCGAGATTAAAACTCGAGATGTGTATAAAGATTTATGTAAAAACAAATCTTTATACGACTTTTCAAATTACAAACAACAACATTTTTTACATTCTGAAGCAAATAAAAAAGTGATAGGTAAAATGAAAGACGAGTGCGCGGGAACTTTAATAGATGAAGTTGTTTGTTTAAGGCCAAAAATGTATTCGATACTTTTATCAGACGAAAAACAAATAAGAAAAGATAAAGGTGTTAAAAAACAAGTTTTAGAACAACAGATTAAACACGACCGATATAAACAAGTTTTATCTCTGAAAAATACGCTACACCACACCCTATGAGTTTTATTAGGCATGAAAAACATAGATTATATACAACGCGAGTAAATAAAATATCGCTATCTCCTCTAGACACAAAGAAAGACATTTTAGAAAACGGAATAGATACTTACGCTTACGGTCATTATAACCTTTACGTTTAACAATTACAATTACGATCACTATAGTCTTAACGACGCTAGCGTTTAATAGGGGGATTTTGTGTATCTCTAGGGATAATTTGTAATTCTTCTCTTACAAAACTACGAGCGGGACCTCCCTCTAAATAATACAATATAGGTTGATTCACAGCTTTTATCGTTTTAGATATTCTATATACTGCTATACTCCATATAGGATCGGTCGCTCTTCGTCTCGTATCTTTTTCTGCTTCACCGGGTGCGTATAAATACCGAACTACGCTGTTGTTTGGGATTCTTTTTTCGTTCTTTTTACTAACGCTTACGGCTGGCGAGGCGGGATTTTGTTCAACAGAGCTCAATTTAATCGCGTCTTTAGGTTTCAAATTAATTAGTCGCGTCGTCTCGTTGTTTAACGCTTTTATGACCAGTGGCAATCTTTTAACCCACTCTCTATTTCTCTTTTCAGTAGCTATTTCTTTAGCGTATTGATGAGAAAATAATCTTTCTGCTAACGTTCTATTAAATCGCTCTACTATACCTTGCGCTCTATGATTGCCAGCTTCGCTTCTTTGAATTTTTACATTATGTTTACTCATTGTTACATTAACGCTACTCATAAATTCTTTTCCAGGATCGACTTGCAGAATTTTAGGCCAAGAAAGCAAACTACGTTTATAAATTTTTTCAAACGCGTTATTGACTTGAACGGTGGTTTTATCTGTTAACGGTTCTGCTTCTTTATACCTACTAGCTTCATCTACAATTGTCAACGCGTACTTGTAAGTCTTTTTATTTATAATGTCGTGAGGAAGAAACAATAGATCTGCTTGATGAACCTCATTAGGTTTTCAAACGTACTGTTTGAACTGGTAGGTCTTGGAATATATTTAGGAAAGGGTAAATAAATTTGCCACAGCGCTTGCTTTTTTATCCACTGCCGAACTGTTTTTTTATTCACCTTTGTTTCTTTAGCTAATTTATTGATCGCATCTAGACCTTTGTAATATCCTTTTGGACTATAATAAGCGTTTTGTAGCTTTCTCTCCATTTTTAATATTTATAAATATATTTTATTCAGAATTCATAATATTTTTTGGTAAAATTCCCTGTTGAACTAACCACATTTGCGACACACCAGATAATCCAAGCGTCGCGGTTAGTTTTAACCCATCTTTTATATCCAATTTTCCTAAATCGGCTGGTTTCATTTTTAATATTTTTTCACCGAGCATGCTGTATAAAACGACTAGAAGAGTCATAACACCGCTGTGATAAGCTGCATTGGCGATTCCTTTCGTGTCCATTGTTTTATATTAGTTAAATATAATAATTTTTTGCTATTCCATTTTCAAAAAGTTGAGTTCTTTCGTTGGTGAAGGTTCGTTAGAGACGGGCTTTTCATTTTTAACTGAGGTAGGTTTACTTAAAAAGTAGTAAGCGATACCCCCAATAGCTAAACCAATACAGATATAGGTCGAGTAACTCATTCCATTGCTCGGTTCATTGCTAGTTGTTTCACTCGTTGATGTTTGTAACGTTTCGCTTTTCATTGTTGTGTTACGAGCGCCTTTTTTTAATTCTTGTTTTTTCTTTTTATTAAGTTCGGCGAGTTTTTTACCGGCCGCGACTCTGTTTGGATTTTTTTGTTTAGTCAGTGTTTTTGTTACTGTTCTCGTTGGTTGTGATTGCTGTTGTACATTCTCGTTTGTTACTGCTTGTGGTTGTTCCGGTTGTATGTTCGTTTCCATCGCTTTTATTATCTATACAAGATTCTTCTTTTCTTTTTAAATGTTTTACCGTAATTAGAGTTGCACTGAGCGGTGCTACTAACATACCGTACTTGTAGTATATTTCGCACGCCACGGTACTAAGCATGCTTGAAATGAATGGATCTTTTTCTAAATCTGTAATTAATTTACCTTCATTATCAATTTCAAAACTATAACCGTATAAATCAACGCGATTTAAACCGAGTCCTAATAATTTAACGTATATCGTTAGAATGGCACTACCTAAACTTTGCGTTATATCACGACCTAATTTAGTTTCGTATTGCGTGTGTAATGCATCACGCTCTTCCGTAGATAATGCTTCAATATCATTAACGCTGTACTCTTTACCGAAAAACTTTTTAGAATCTCCTCCCGCTACAACTGATAAAAGACGTTTATCTCGTAGCTTTTGTTTTAACATCTGCGTGTCTTCGATTATATTAACAGGCATAGATGGATTTTCGTTTAATATTTTAGCAACTTCTTCCATTTATTATAAGTGTTTATAGAAAATTAGTAAAATTAACGACCAATTGCTCACGACCTATGGGTAATTGCTCACGACCTATGGGTAATTGCTCAACGACCTATGGGTAATTGCTCAACGACCTATGGGTAATTGTTCAACGACCTATGGGTAATTGCTCAACGACCTATGGGTAATTGCTCAACGACCTATGGGTAATTGCTCAACGACCTATGGGTAATTGCTCACGACCTATGGGTAATTGCTCACGACCTATGGGTAATTGCTCAACGACCTATGGGTAATTGCTCAACGACCTATGGGTAATTGCTCAACGACCTATGATTCCTAAGAGTCCTAGTCACGTATCTCATAACCGGTAGGTTGATCCGTATTTAAAATCAATTTACGGTGTTTAACTTGTTTTAATTTTTCATGAATTTCCATTCTCAACTCTTTCGTTGGTATAACATCATTTTCTCGAAGACAATTCTCGTACGAGTCTCTATCTTTACAATAAAATAAACACACCCATTTGAGTTGCTCTCTGAAATCTTTTAATACGCTATTATATTTTTGTGAAACGATCCAACAGCTGTGTTTAACGTGTCTCCCGCTAAAAGCTAATTGAGTAATCATACATTTATTGTTTTCGTTGTATTTTTTATAATGCAACTGTTTATCAGCGCTACAATCATCGATAATAAACAACGTTTCATATCCTTTGAGAACCTCACTATATATTTCTATCGCTTTGTTTAACGTATAATCTTTTAAATCATCGACTAGTACTCGCTCGTCGTTCCAAATCCATTTTCTATTTTGATAAGTTTCGTTGTCGCCGATAGTGGGACATAATATAACGATCCTTTCGAAATGTTTAAAATATTCTTTTTGGAGGGTGTCTAAAACAAATTCAGTTTTTCCGCATCCCGTTTGTCCGCAAATTAACGCTGCGTGTGGATATTTAGGCAACATTTTCTTTTAATAATACTCGCTAATTTTAATAATCAACGGATTCAAAACGACCGTTTCTTATGTTTAGTTGCGCGTCCATGATAATAAAAGTATACATGTTTAGTTCACCCGCGGTTTCCGCTTCTTTTTCAATTTGAATAGTAATTCCTTCGGACAAGTTTTGTACTCGTCTTCCGCTTCCGTGTAATTTATTGTCGGTGCTAGTTCTTAAATCTAAAGATAAACCGTACCGTTTGAGTAAATAATCAGCTTGTTTAACGTTAGATAAATTTAGAGCTTGTACGACTTGTATAGCGTGTTGTTGTTTAGAATCACCGAAATATTTTGAAATTTCTTCGAAATGTTGATACCTTTTCATCCCATGCGCGTAGAGTTGGTTAGGAACACCTTCGATCGTAATTGAAACTTTTTCGATTTTTGGATTATAAAATACGTTGCTTTCTTGTACGCTGGGTTCTTTGAATAAAAACAATATTCCTTTCATACTTTTTGCTGGAGTATTTAAATTTATATTCCACATTGTATCTCTTTTGTTTAACGGAGTCATGCTCTGTCTCAGTACACGATCGAACAATATACTCAACCGAGAGGTATATTGATTTTTAATCGTTCGAGCTAGTTCAGGCATATGAACGACTTCAAATTCTAAAGAAATTCCGCTTATGATATATTTTGCATTATCGTCGGTGCTTTTAATCACGCTAGAAAATTTATTAAACACGAGCTCGTAAGTCAATCGATCTCCGATGCCTGATTGATAATAAGGTTGATGATCGGACAACAGTTCAAAATCGAGCGGAATGTAATATCTATTTTTATACGTGTCCGCGACGGCTTTATCTTTTCCTCCGTTGCCTGCGGGGACCTTATCGCTAGCGTCTATTCTTAATTTAGTAACGTTTGCGCCCTCGATTCCTTGATACGCTAAATTTTCGCGTTGATCTTTAGTCAACCATTCGTCCTTGTAACAATTGAACACATCCGCATCGTCTAAACTAAATATTTCATTTCCTTCCATTTTAATAATTATATGATTTACGATGGCTCTACCAATGTTTTGTACCAACGTTCTATTTTCATCATTTGCGCTAACGAGTTCTATATTGAAAGCTAATCGAGTTGTATTCGGGACGATGACGTCGTTCATTCCTAAATTTGGAAAACGAACCGTCAACAATTGATTTTCGGTAATGACGCTCGGATTGTTTGTAATGACGACTTTTTGACGCAAACCTTTCACACCTCTCGGTTCTCTTATTCTCCTGTATAGATCCAACACATCTCCGTACGTATTATTAGCCATAGTTTATACTAGTAAAATATAATAATTTTATATTAAAATGGTGTCTATAGCGATGATGGTTGGAGGCGCGTTAGTCAACGCGTTAGCGTTTACCGGAACTAATTTTTTATTTTCTGGAAGTAGTCGGCAAGAACAAAAAAGACACGATTTAGCGATAGAACTACTTTCTAAAGCCAGAGACGAATTTAGTAAAAAGCGATTAAAATATCTAGATTATTTAAACGAAAAAATACAAAAAGAATCGAGCGCGGTAAGAACGTTCAACAGCATCGACGAAGCGATGAATGAATATTATGATGTGAGTGGTACGCGAATAAATTTACCGCTAAATTTACGCTACGAACCGCAACTAGAAGATTTTTACGTTCCTAGCGAAGAACAAAAAACGCGAGAAATTGTATTAATTTTGATTGGCATGAGTCTAGTAGGTTACGTGAGTTATAAATTATTTAAAAAAGATAAAAAGTAATTATAAAATGGCAGGGCATCAAATGACAGCAGATCCGCTATTACATAATATTGATGATGAAAACTTTGGCGATGAAGATGGCGATGAGTATGACTTTGATGATATTGATGAAAGTTTAGAAAGATTAAAACTTGAAAGAAAAGAAAGTGAAAAAAAGGGTAGATGCAGAAATAGCAGAAATATCAAAAAGAAACTCACAACCATTATCTTTAAGAGATATGCAACTTAGATTAACAACCGATGATTTTTATGAAAGTATAGGTAAAAGAAACGCTATAAAAGACTATAATAGTTTTGAAGAAAAATCAGATAATAAAGGAAAAGGCGTGCTCTATTTTAAAAAAGGTGAAAGAGAAATACGTTTAGCTAAAAAAAGAGGAGATGGATTTTATTCGTTAAACTCACTCAAGACCCATGGTTTAACTATAAATGATTTATTACCATTTGGAGAAACTGAAGAAGCGATAGAAAATGTTATAGAAAAATCAAACGAACCACTCGTTGAGAAAACAAGTAGTGGTAGAAGGTTACCTTCTTTACCGATGCAACGGACGGAAAAATCAACACAAATAACAGAATGTATCGAAATGGTGGTTATGGCAATGCAAAAAGCAAATGTTGAAACTCAAACACAATTAAATATGCGAGAAGTGATAGCGCTCAATAAAATCATGACTACAAATCGTGGAGAACAATTAAATCTTCTAACTAAATTAAAAGTAGTAAATCAAAAAATCTCCGATAATCAAGAATTAGTTGAAGATGCAAAAGAAAGAGGATTTGATGTTGATGAAAAAGATCAACGAGAATTACAAAAACTAAAAGATGAAAAAGAAGTTTTGATTAAACAGATTGATGTGCATGATTATATTCTTCGTAGTCAAATCAATAGAATTAAAGAAACATTTCAAAAAATGTTAGAAAGAGACGTTACGTTAGGAGATAAAATTAGAACTTTATTTAGAGAACAAGGCGTTACGATCGTTAGTATGTTAACGGCTGTTAGTATGACGATCGCTTTTATAGTCAAATCGATTACTGGTGCTGTAAGTTCAGTTATACCCCCATCACCCAAGCCTATAACACCCACACCCAAGCCTATACCACCAGAACCAACGCCCGCACCACCCAAACCGAGTGGCAATGTAAAAGAGTGGATACAAAAAACATTAAAGAATCTAGCGAATGTATTATCTAAACTAGGTGCAAAAGCTTTAGCCGCTTTACCAGCTATTATAGGATCGATAGTAAGTTGGTTATTTAAAACAGCTTCCAGCGTCGTCGCGTGGACGGCAGAACATTTGTGGCTGGCACTAAGTGGAGTTGGAGTATTAGTTTTAGCTTATACGCAGAAAATGTTAAAATAACAATTCGTAAATCATAATGCTGAGTCCGGTTAAAACGGTGAAACCGATAATTAGAGCAGTTTTTTCTTCTTTATGGTTGTCGCTAGAAATAACATCTTCTTTTATTGTATCGTCTAATTCTTGTGCAAGTTCTTGTTCGTGTTTAGCGATCAACTCCGTCGTTGTCGATTGTAAAGGTAAAATAGGAGGAACAATGGGCGTTGAATTTGTATCTAAATTTGAACCTAAAGATAAATCGCTCGTCGCGATCAATATATTATTATTGTATCCCGCGTACGTGCCTATTCGTAAATTCATATCACTCGGCATCATGTATAAATTTTCTCCGAGACAAAAGTTTAATTGAGAACGAGCGTTTTGTAAAACATCTTGATATCGTTGAATACTATATTGTAAATCTACTGGAGAATCGATCTCAGCTTCAGTTATATTTATAAATTCGCGCTGCGCGTCTAAACCAACGTTGGATGTGATAAACGAACTTTTAACTCGCGCTTGAGCCCCCAATAACGCGTAAACATAAGTTCTTATAGAGTCGTTTATGCGTTGCGTGCCAACATCCGTAAAACCTTGCGCCGACTTTATAGGCAATATAAACTTTGTCCACGCCATTTCAACGCGCGGTGATTGAGAAATGTATTCGACGACGTACGAACCACCTATATCATTAACGCTATTTACTAAATTTAAATCGACGTTTTCTTTATCAAAATCCATCCTTTTCTCACGCCTATGTTGTAAATTTGAATTGTCATAGTTTTTCCCCGGCACCTCAATGTAACCGTAAATGTTTTGATAATAAGCCGTTCCCAATCCGTTTGAATTTAAATCTACTCGTTGTTTCCAATCGTCGTTAATTGCTAAATGAAATTCAGTACATAGTCTATTGTAAGCGCTCGCGTCTATATTGTTGGCGAACGCGTCAAAAAAATTCGAAGTAGATGTAGGACAGCTCAGTTCTTTGAGCATTCGTCTAATTTGATAATAGACGTGAAATCTAAAAAAAACTACGAATCATCGAGTTGCTGTGATTTAAATGGTCGTAACCCACGCCGCATCTCGTCGTAGCGCAATACGTTACAAAATTTATTTGATTTTGATAAAGTTTTAGCGGGTTTGAATACCAATCGTTTACGACGTCGTTGCTGACGACGTGAGGTAACTTATATTTTTGAAACGCGTTAACGAACGTCGCGCTAAACGACTCTGTTTCGCTGACGTAAATTTTTAGACTCGTTAAATCGCCGGCGTTAAAAAAAGGAGGCGCCTTAAAATTTCCAGATTGCTTGTACGGATACGTAAAATTACTCTTGAATGCTAATGGAAACGTCATTTATTATAACTTTTTATAAATTTTAATATTAAAATGTTTCATACCGTTGAATTAGAAATTGAAAGAAATGGTGGAGAAATTCAATTAGGTAACGTTATCGATAATCGAAAAGGTACTCTCACGATATCATTACTTAGCGCAAACATTTGGGTAGGATATTATAACGTGCGTAAAAAAGAACGAATAACCTATCGTACGGCGGGATTACATAATTTTACAAAATTTATCGGGCCGGGGCTTTACAACATTTATGAAATTATATCTATAATTTCAAAAAACGAGTCTTGGATAACGTTTACGATCGATAAATCAACGGGTGTTTACACGTTAAAATTAAACGATAGCGATAAATCAATTAAATTTAGTAGCGGGTTAGCTAATTTACTCGGACTACACAATGAATTTCTAACCGTAGGAGAATATAGTAAAAAAATTGATGTACTACCTTTTAAAATTGTATACATTCATTGCGATCAAATTTCTACGACCGATAATTATTTTAATGGACAGCCTAGCACCGTCTTAAACGTTTTTCCCTTGCAAGGTAAATCGTTTGGAGATAGTATGTTTATGGAATATAATAGTCCATTGTTTAATAAATTAAAAATCGGTACTTTTAACGCGTTGAGTTTTAAAATTAAAGATTCAAAAGCTAGAGATGTATATAATCACGGTTTCCCCGTTATTTTAAATCTAGAGATTGTATAAATATGGCGAGTATTTACGGACCTGGTCGTATAACGAGTGAGCGAGCTACTAGCGATGTTTCAGGTAGAGCTAGAGATGGTGAAATTACACGAGCGTCATCTAGCGAAATTTACGAACATCACGGATATCTAAACAGAGATGAAATTTTACAAACTGTACCTCTCATCGAAAAATATAACGTTATACTCGGATGGCACGCTACGTTTAAACAACCCTTTTTCATGTTTAACGTTTCGCTCACGTACTGCAGTATTTTTACGCAATTTATAAAAACTAACAGTTTTGCTACGCATTCAATAACGAGTAATTATGCGGCCAACATTTATTATATTCCTTCTCCGCAACGAGATGAGAAATTTCATTTTCTCGACAATGAAACGCAACATTTAAAATACGAAATATGTTTTAAAATGCGAGGTATTCAAAAGGTTTTTGTGGAGGCGAGTTTTTTCGGCGCGCTAAACTCTAAAATCTGTTTCAATATAAAAATTAAAAGTTTACCGTTAAATTAAAAATGATTCGATATAATAAATATGGCGAGTATTTACGGACCTAGTCGTACGAATGACGTTGCTGCTAGCGTAGGTGCCACACCAGAAAGTTCTATTCCATTTATAAAAACTGGGCACCTTAATCCAAGTGAACTTTTACTTAACGACGTTTTTTATTATGATTTCAATATTGAATTATATTGGTTTGGAAATACAATAAATATTGAAATATCTAGAAACGTAATATTTTATTCATTATATGCTAAAATGAATATAGGTGAAAATAATTCTTATTCTATAGTGAAAAGTGAACAATTTGATGTCAATGATAGAGAAACTATTAGTTTTCCCCAAACTGGAAACTTTGATTTTACGAACGAACCGCGATATTTAGAATGTATATTATGCTGCGTTCAAAATAATAATATCAAATCGTATGTAAATATATATTTTTTTGGCTCTTTAAACGATGGAATATGTTACGAGATCAAAATTAAAAAGATTCCATTAGATTAAAATCTTTACTATTAATAAAACAATGACCGAACATATAGAATCAACGAATGTACTTCATCCAAATTTAACGGCTATAACGAATGACGCTGACGCAGAGCGCGCTAAAACATTTCGATTGCAAAAAATCAACGGCATTCAAAAAGAATTACGAATCGAAATAAACGAACGTGAGAAAACGTATAAAAAATATAATAAAATGATCAACGCTTGCGACGTTGTAGAAACTCTCGCTGAATTGGGCTGTATGGGAGCAGGGGCTATAGGAATAGCCAGTATCGCCAGCGTTGTATCATCGCCAGTAGGATTTGTTTTAGAAGGTTTAGCTTTAGGGTTGGGTGGCGCAGCTTTCGCTCTCAGATACGCGAAATCTAAATTATATAAAAAAGCTAAGAAACACGACGAGATACGAGTTTTAGCATCGAGTAAACTCAACACGATCGAAAACCACGTTAGTAAAGCCATCGAAGACGGTTACATCAGTCAAGAAGAATTTGTGCTCGTATGTGAAGAGCGAGAAAAATATTACAAAATGAAAGAAAAAATCCGTAATAAACTCGTTAAACCGATGACTATACCAGTTAAAACAGAGATTGAAACCGCCGATGTAAATGCAGAAAAAAAAATTCTTATAGAAAAACTTATGAGTTTAAAGTAAACGTAAATCAATATTATTATAAACAAAAACTCGCTTCGCAAGTAGCGGTGCGAGTAACAATGTGTAGGCCACCGCCGTACAATTTAAATTTTTAGTACAATGTTTATAATTAGTTCTAGATGCCAAAAAAATTGTGATTTATCCGTTTCATTTATACTCTGCAACTCGCTATAATATAGATTAATGTAATATGTGTCTAAAGCGAGTTGCGTTAAATACTCTTTTATACTCGCTAAATCTCTAGATTTAATTAACTGTGACGCTGGAACTAATTTTTCTCGCACGAGCATGATCAATCGTTGTGCGGGAATGTTTTTAATATACCACTCTAAGAATGTTAAATCGTGTGAATTTGTACAAAACAATTTTAAATCATCAATAAGCGAAAGTATACACGTTCGTAATAGTTCGCCCATATTAATATTGCTCAACATAAACTTTTTTAAGCTCCACCATTACTAAATTAAACGAGCGTATAGCTTTTTTGTTCATTTGGTAAGAAGTTTTTACTTTTAATGCTCTTGCGCAGTTTGTGCACAAACCCGTCGATGTTTTTGTACCTTTTTTGCACCTTTTACACTCGACCGGCGAGCTTTTTCCGCTTTTAATTTTAAACTGATGAAAAGCGCAATAGTTTACGTTGGGTGAGCTACGCACGCAACATTTGTACATTTTACCAATTATTAACCATCTGCAAGGAACGATTATTTTTTCCATACTCTCTTGTTATTAAACTAGATAATATTTTTCGTTTTAAACGTAATATTTGAAATTTTATAATATTCATACTCTATATTAACATTGTTATTCAAAAGATTAAAATGTACCTCCGCTAAAAATTTATCTATAACATCAAATTTTTGCGCGTATTCAACCAATAGAGATTCACGATATTCTTTCGATTTTATTTTTGCAGAATTTGTTTTGCAAGTCAGATGCTTTTTCGCGGCTAAAACATCTTCTAGATCAAAGAAATAATTTCTTTCTTGTTCCATTTGTTATTGTTTTTTTTATAATGTTTTAAGTGAGAAACACTTTCTTCCCCGTTCTGTTTTTCAAAACTCCAGTCTTTTATAAAAGCTGTAATTTTTCCTAAATCGCCTACCAACGCAGCAATTTTTAATTGAACTTTTTTACCTTTAGGCGTGTAAAATTGTATTTGTTTGCATAAAGGCGACATTTTTAATAAAGCGCTAAATAAAGTTTACTCAAAAGCAGCTGAATAGGTAAGCGGCTGCTTTTCATATACATCACCCAATTCTAAAGATGTACCGTAAAGACTATCGTCATCGCTTGAAAAGCTAATGTAATCTAAATTGCGCATGTTAATGTTAATTGTTACGTTTGCTTGCAACATTTTTTTAAGTTTAAAAAAATCGTTACTTTCAACTATGTAAGGATAGTTATAATCACAATCAGTGGGGAGTTCAATTGTTTCCGCGTTAACAAACTTGTTAATAGTTACGTTGTTAGTTTCTCGTTTTTTTGAACCGCACATTTCAACCGTGAATGTTTCGATATACAATCGATCATTTTTTACGTAAACAATTATTGGAACTTTTCGTTTAATACTGCAGGTTATTGTTTGCAAAAGTTTTAAATTAATCATAAATTCAATTGGGTTTTCACATTTGAATTCAATTTTTTTTTCTCTGTTTAGAGTTATATCTACTAATATTCTTTTCGATAAATCTATCTCTCGGCAATAAAATCCCGTTTCATCTACCTTAAAATGAGCTTTTGTTTTGATACCTATTAAAATGTCGGTTAAAATTGTTGGTATAACCCGTTTTGATTTTAAAATAAAAATCGTATTCGTACTCTTTATTATTTTTTTTACCTATAACTTCGTCATAATTTGAAAAGTCATTTTTATCTAATATCAATGAGCGATCTATACCACCGTTTTTCCAAACTGGCATTTCAGATGGTTCCGCGACATCACCTTTTTGCGCGTCGTCATAATTTGAAACATTTGATTTTTCAAATGTTTCATCATATTCATCTTTAAATGTTCTTGGCTTCACGGCGTACGCTTCCATTCCCCTCTAATCAATATATATTTAGAAAATAAAAAACGAAAAAATAAATTAAAAAAACGTGAAGTGTTTAGTTTCCTGCTTAAAAACCCCGTCCTATAGGTACCCAGAGAATATGTTAAAAAACAGTAAATCTGTTTTGCGACTTTGTTAAAATCCCCTATAGGTACCCAGAGAAAATGATTTTTTTGGGGGGGGGTGTCCTGGGACCCCCATCTACCATACTACTCCATTTGACAACTGTCTGTTTATGAATGGTGGATAAGCTGTGTAGATAACAGTACCGTGTACAGTTTAGATGCACTCACCGCACAGTACCATTTGACAACTGTCTGTTTATGAATGATGGATAAGCTGTGTAGATAACAGTACCGTGTACAGTTTAGATGCACTCACCGCACAGTACCATTTGACAACTGTCTGTTTATGAATGGTGGATAAGCTGTGTAGATTACAGTACCGTGTACAGTTTAGATGCACTCACCGCCCAGTACCATTTGACAACTGTCTGTTTATGAATGGTGGATAAGCTGTATGTGTAGATATACCGTGTACAGTTTAGATGCACTCACCGCACAGTACCATTTGACAACTGTCTGTTTATGAATGGCGGATTAGCTGTGCAGATAACAGTACCATGTACAGTTTAGATGCACTCACCGCACAGTACCATTTGACAACTGTCTGTTTATGAATGGTTGATTAGCTGTGTAGATAACAGTACCGTGTACAGTTTAGATGCACTCACCGCACAGTACCATTTGACAACTGTCTGTTTATGAATGGTGGATTAGCTGTGTAGATAACAGTACCGTGTACAGTTTAGATGCATTCACCGCACAGTACCATTTGACAACTGTCTGTTTATGAATGGTGGATAAGCTGTGTAGATAACAGTACCGTGTACAGTTTAGATGCATTAATTCACCACACAGTACCATTTGACAACTGTCTGTTTATGAATGGTGGATAAGCTGTGCAGATAACAGTACCATGTAGAGTTGAGATGCACTCACCACACAGTACCATTTGACAACTGTCTGTTTATGAATGGCGGATTAGCTGTGTAGATAACAGTACCGTGTACAGTTTAGATGCACTCACCGCACAGTACCATTTGACAACTGTCTGTTTATGAATGGTGGATAAGCTGTGTAGATAACAGTACCGTGATGCATTCACCACACAGTACCATTTGACAACTGTCTGTTTATGAATGGTGGATAAGCTGTGTAGATAACAGTACCGTGTACAGTTTAGATGCATTCACCGCACAGTACCATTTGACAACTGTCTGTTTATGAATGGTGGATAAGCTGTGTAGATAACAGTACCGTGTACAGTTTAGATGCATTCACCGCACAGTACCATTTGACAACTGTCTGTTTATGAATGGTGGATAAGCTGTGTAGATAACAGTACCGTGTACAGTTTAGATGCACTCACCGCACAGTACCATTTGACAACTGTCTGTTTATGAATGGTGGATAAGCTGTGTAGATAACAGTACCGTGTACAGTTTAGATGCATTCACCACACAGTACCATTTGACAACTGTCTGTTTATGAATGGTGGATAAGCTGTAAGTACCATGTACAGTTTAGATGCACTCACCGCACAGTACCGTTTGACAACTGTCTGTTTATGAATGGTGGATTAGCTGTGTAGATAACAGTACCTTGTACAGTTTAGATGCATTCACCGCACAGAACCATTTGACAACTGTCTGTTTATGAATGGTGGATAAACTGTGTAGATAACAGTACCGTGTACAGTTTAGATGCATTAACCGCACAGTACCATTTGACAACTGTCTGTTATACTCAGACTTCCTTCAAATAACATACACACAAGAACATGTTCGTAAATTTTTCGTGACTAAATGCCACAGCCGAAAACATTTTATTGAAAGCAAAAGAAACACCGGATACCAAACTTGTCTTGGGCAAACCGGTAAAAACATATTCTGGGCACACTAGACCCAGATGGGCACCTTGGCCCGCACCAAATGGGCACACTTGCCCAAAACCAATGGGCATTTCAAAGCCCCTGGGCTGCAGTCCCAGAACCACCTAAAATATGTGCACATAAAACCTTTCGGGCACCTTGGCCCAAACCACTTCAACATTATTGGGCATGTATGAGCCCTTACAATTGCTTAAATGATGATAATACCTGAATTATCAACAATACAACCACTCATGCAATAATACAATTAACAATGTTGTCAAGCCTAGGGCACAGGAACATTCCACCGTGTAAAGCATGTGGAATAGCACCCAGTGTAAAAGCCGGGTGCTGTTACCGTGCCCGACTTTCAAAATTACTGTTGGAAATGTTAATGTACATTACCCCCACAAATAAAAATGATTGCATTATTATGTTGACGGAATGTACCCCAAACCAAAAAACGCTACCACCTATAACTGCAAAATAAAATAACAAATTTACTAAACCCTTACAGTAATCTGCCATAATAAAAGGTGGAGAAATGGGGCGGTGGTGGGTGACTGTAAAAGAAAAACAGTCTAAAATTTGTCCATCCAAATAAAAATTACCACCTTCTTTGAAAGGCTGTGACAGAATGCCAGAAATTTTCTAGCACCCGCCAAAAATTGTTGTTCCCTGATCATAGAAGAACAACCATTGGTTAACAGTAAAAACTTGTTCCTATTGGCTATTGAGTGCTCTCCTGATTGGACAAAATGAAGCTTTATGATTGGCTGCACAGCATCAAACCCTGAAACCCACTTTGTTACAAAATTTGCAATGGTCTTTCATGCAGTTAAGCTTGCACCATGCAAACACACACAAAACAGCTCTGTGCATGTCTGATGTTCACAGTACTAGCTTGTCACTGATTGGCTAAAAGTCCCATGCACAGGATCCCTCATTTGCATCACACACAGTATAAAACAAACCCACACAGTGCTAGTGTGACCTGCATACACATGCAGTGAGTGACACACAAACCGGTAAGATGTATCTTATTACATACAGAGCTGTACATATGATGTACTGTACATGTATTATGTGCAATACAAAAAAGTAACTGTTATCTGAATATAAAGCATACACATGCAGTGAGTGACACACAAACAAGTAAGATGTATCTTATTACATACAGAGCTGTACATATGATGTACTGTACATGTATTATGTGCAATACAAAAAGTAACTGTTATCTGAATATAAAGTATTTGATCCTTAAGGGATAAAATGTGTTTATGAATGATGGATAAACTGTGTAGATAACAGTACCGTGTACAGTTTAGATGCATTCACCGCACAGTACCATTTGACAACTGTCTGTTTATGAATGGTGGATAAGCTGTGTAAGATAACAGTACCGTGTACAGTTTAGATGCATTCACCGCACAGTACCATTTGACAACTGTCTGTTTATGAATGGTGGATAAGCTGTGTAGATAACAGTACCGTGTACAGTTTACATGCATTCACCGCACAGTACCATTTGACAACTGTCTGTTTATGAATGGTGGATAAGCTGTGTAGATAACAGTACCGTGTACAGTTTAGATGCACTCACCGCACAGTACCATTTGACAACTGTCTGTTTATGAATGGTGGATTAGCTGTGTAGATAACAGTACCGTGTACAGTTTAGATGCATTCACCACACAGTACCATTTGGCAACTGTCTGTTTATGAATGGTGGATAAGCTGTGTAGATAACAGTACCGTGTACAGTTTAGATGCACTCACCGCACAGTACCATTTGACAACTGTCTGTTTATGAATGGTGGATTAGCTGTGTAGATAACAGTACCGTGTACAGTTTAGATGCATTCACCACACAGTACCATTTGACAACTGTCTGTTTATGAATGGTGGATAAGCTGTGTAGATAACAGTACAGTTTACATGCATTCACCGCACAGTACCATTTGACAACTGTCTGTTTATGAATGATGGATAAGCTGTGTAGATAACAGTACCGTGTACAGTTTACATGCATTCACCACACAGTACCATTTGACAACTGTCTGTTTATGAATGGTGGATTAGCTGTGTAGGTAACAGTACCGTGTACAGTTTAGATGCACTCACCGCACAGTACCATTTGACAACTGTCTGTTTATGAATGGTGGATAAGCTGTGTAGATAACAGTACCATGTACAGTTTACATGCATTCACCGAACAGTACCAATTTGACAATTGTTTATGAATAGATGATTACAGCATACTAACCCTCCTACTATATATAGCTGCACTTTAGTGGGAAATTGCTACACAGGTCAAAACCAGTCAACTGCCGGTTTTGATTGTTGAACCAAATGTGCACACAGGGCATTTGTGACTGGTTTTTACTGTCATTTTGACCACCCCGAACAATACCAGACAATGCTTTTACCAGTCAAAAACAGTCGACTCATTTTGACCTGTAAATGTACTTACTACACGTAAGGTTTGACAGTGTTTGACTTTTAAGTGCACTAGATATACCTTGGCAAGTATATCAACATTTTGACTGATTTTGACCCTTGTAGTAGTAGGAGGGCAAATAAAAAATGTAGAGAAGACCCCCGAGAAGTCCCCATGGTTCTCCCTGAACCACATACTCACTTAGCAACAGTAGTAGAAACCAGTTTCCCAATATTGGTTCTCCCTGATCGAACCATAATCTCACTTAGCAACAGTGGAGAAATGAGTTGCCCAATATTGGTTCTCCCTGAACCATAATCTCACTTTGCGACAATTAAGATACAACTTGCTCAAAAAAGGTTCTTTTCAGAACCTGTACCTCACTTAGCAATAGTTGAGATAAATACATGGTGTTACCGCAAACCGAAACGATATCAATACTCCACCATGCAAAGCCTCAAACATTGAGCTGTCAAACCATTGCTTCTTCTCAGAACCAAAACACTATTATAACTCATTAGAGATATAACATGGTACTACCACAGACTTCCTCCTTATTAAGGATCAACTTGGATTAGTAATATTTGTAGCTTTGTATGGTGAAAAGCATTAGTAAAGACTGTTTGCGGTGAAATTCTCAATTGAGTAGTAACTAGTTCTGAAAAGAACTGGAGGTTATAATGCGACGTTTCGATATATATGTTCTGATCATCCTCAGGAGAATTGGATTACTCACTTGTGATTGAGTCCCATGAACAGGATTGATGCTACACATGAGGATATCACAAGGCACACCAGTGATTGCATGTACTTGAAGACTGTCATGATTATCCACCATTTATCCTACAGGGAGAAGTAATAATGTGCATTTGAAATGGAACCATTAGTAGTACCCAGATTATCAAATGATTATTTCAATACTAACTTGTTAAGAAATTTATTTCAAAATTTACAAAAACATAACTTGTGGATTATTGAGAATAAAACAAAATCAAATAATATATGTGACAACATGGATTATCCACTATTTATCCTACACAGATTGAAAAGCAATAATGTGTTTTTCATTAATTAACAGTAACAAGATTATCAAATTAACTAATTATTACTTAAAAATGCACTTGATGTAAAGTTGGTACACATATCATTCATCCTAAATTTTGCTTCTTTCATCCGAGAGAAAAAGGGATTGTTGTCGACATTTACACAAAAATGCCAGATAGCAAGAAAACAACAAATGCTGACGCACAGGTCTGAGGCGATGGGCGTGGAGACCATAAACTGGATACATTTTTTATTGGACTTACATGTACATGTATGTATATTGACTAGTTCGACGGTCTGCTCATTGGTACATGTACTTCACAAATAAGTGAAGCCACTACGGGGCCATATTACTACTCCACAAGAAACAAACGATTAAGATAGGGTGGCCCCATTCTCCATGTTAGCATTGCAAAATGAAGCTTATAAGAGACTACCAACATGGCGGCCAGTGGCTTCAATGTATGTACCTATCCAGTCTGTATGATAAACTGTCAGAGGTATTTGTGCACATGGCATGGAACGACAGCCCTTTTGAATTCTGCCAAAGTCAAATGAACTAAAGGACAACTTAAATGTCTCCCGGTTGGAGCAGACGCATGTAACTTGAGAAGCTTATCCAAGGGCCAAATATAACCGTCCCGATATTGAATGTGTAGCCTAAATACTCCAAGAACTCTGGCACCTCGGCGACGACCTCTTGGTCAAGGTCAAAGGCCAAAGAGATGATTTTCATGACCAATATCATCTGAGCTCCTGGAGAATGAAATAAATAAATGAGAAAGTGATATTATTATTATTTTTTTAAATCCATCCATGACGAAAATCCCTGATCTATTTATTTGAGCCTGCAACCAGAAAACAAGTGGGGTGTTTAAAAGTCAAGTTTTACTCTAACTACTTTCAGAATTGACATGAGCAATGGTGCATGAACATAAGTCCAGCAGATAAGTACAATATTTTGCGTAGGTTTCTTGCACTTTGTGGTAAAAGCATGAAACTTGACACGCGTGTATTTCATGCCAAAACGTATCAATTTAAATATAGTGCCAAATGGCCAATATAAATACTGGCCCGCAGTAGCATCTGCAGATTTTGAGGGAAATATATTTATTATTAATTACCCTTCAGTTATAAAGTTATTTAAACAAATACACAGTTTTTTGTTTCAGTCAACAGTTTCCAGTGGAAAGATCCAGAAAAGTGAGGAAAGCGAACAAAAACAACAAACAAAAACACAGTTTTATGTTTCAGTTCACGGTTTTCAGTGGCAGATCCAGAAGAAATCGAGGATGTTTTTTCCCGTTTAGGCCCTATCTGTGGACATTTAATACAGGACACAACAAACAAATACACAGTTTTATGTTTCAGTTCACGGTTTTCAGTGGCAAATCCAGAAGAAATCGAGGATGTTTTTTCCTGTTTAGGCCCTATCTGTGGACATTTAATACAGGACACAACAAACAAATACACAGTTTTATGTTTCAGTTCACGGTTTTCAGTGGCAGATCCAGAAGAAATCGAGGATGTTTTTTCCTGTTTAGGCCCTATCTGTGGACATTTAATACAGGACACAACAAACAAATACACAGTTTTATGTTTCAGTTCACGGTTTTCAGTGGCAGATCCAGAAGAAATCGAGGATGTTTTTTCCTGTTTAGGCCCTATCTGTGGACATTTAATACAGGACACAACAAACAAATACACAGTTTTATGTTTCAGTCCATGGTTTTCAGTGGCAGATCCAGAAGAAATTGAGGATGTTTTTTCCTGTTTAGGCCCTATCTGTGGACATTTAATACAGGACACAACAAACAAATACACAGTTTTATGTTTCAGTCCATGGTTTTCAGTGGCAGATCCAGAAGAAATCGAGGATGTTTTTTCCTGTTTAGGCCCTATCGTGGCCGAGCGGTCTAGCTTACCGGATTCAAGTTCTGGTGTTAGCAACAGAATGTGGGTTCGAATCACGGCCGTGACACTTGTGTCCTTGAGCAAGACACTTAATCCTAATTGCTTCTCTGCACCCAGGGGTTAAATGGGTACCTGTGAAGGCAGAGTTGGTTTGCTCTATATGCGCTAGAAATGGCAGCAATTGAGCTGTATACTCCCCAGGGAGCTGAGATGGTTTCAGGAATGATTTATGAGCCTTATGAGCAGGGATAATAATATAATGCGCGTTGAGCACCACTTAGTTGGTGGGTACGTGCGCTATATAAATCCACACATTATTATTATTATTATCTGTGGACATTTAATACAGGACACAACAAACAAATACACAGTTTTATGTTTCAGTCCATGGTTTTCAGTGCCAGATCCAGAAGAAATTGAGGATGTTTTTTCCTGTTTAGGCCCTATCTGTGGACATTTAATACAGGACACAACAAACAAATACACAGTTTTATGTTTCAGTCCATGGTTTTCAGTGGCAGATCCAGAAGAAATTGAGGATGTTTTTTCCTGTTTAGGCCCTATCTGTGGACATTTAATACAGGACACAACAAACAAATACACAGTTTTATGTTTCAGTCCATGGTTTTCAGTGTCAGATCCAGAAGAAATTGAGGATGTTTTTTCCTGTTTAGGCCCTATCTGTGGACATTTAATACTGGACACAACAAACAAATACACAGTTTTATGTTTCAGTTCACGGTTTTCAGTGCCAGATCCAGCAGAAATCGAGGATGTTTTTTTCCTGTTTAGGCCCAATCTGTGGACATTTAATACAGGACACAACAAACAAATACACAGTTTTATGTTCCATGGTTTTCAGTGGCAGATCCAGAAGAAATTGAGGATGTTTTTTCCTGTTTAGGCCCTATCTGTGGACATTACAAGAAACCAAAAATATAGTTTTATGTTTCAGTTGACGGTTTTCAGTGGCAGATCCAGAGATTGAGCATTAAGCTTTTGCAGACAGTAGTTATGAAATAATATACAGGCATATGACTGGTTGAAACCTTTATAAGGCCTGGCAGCATTCTATCCCGAACAGAGAATAACTGCACAACGGGGTGACGTGCTATACTTCATTCACCAAACACTAATTTTACAGCACCAGACATGGCTAAATTCTGGCAAGGTTTGTTTCTGTTCTCGGTTACCATCGGATTGGCGTTTGCTGATCACGACGACGAGTGCCCACCTTTCTGGACACGCTTTGGTGACAACTGCTATCGGTTCTTCGGTCTTGCGAAACCTTGGGTAGACGCAGAGGCCCATTGCCAGAAGTTCTTCACACGCTTTGGGGAAGGTCACCTGACATCCATTCACAGCTCGGACGAGGACAACTACGTGCAGGAGCTATGGAAAGCATCTCTTAGTGTAACTACACATGGATCTATTTGGATCGGCCTCAACGATCGTATGAATGAGGGGAATTTTCGTTGGTCTGACACCACAGTGTTTAACTACAATGATTGGAACGTTCGAGAACCAAATAATGCTAGTCCAGGAGAGCACTGCACTCATATAGAAGGAACTAATGCTTGGAATGATAACGTATGCTCCCAGCCATTCCCATTCGTTTGTAAGGTTCCTTTAGTGTAGTAAAAACAACAACCAACAACATCATCACCAGGACCAAGATACAAGATTAATGCTAATAAGCTCATAACAACATAATAACATTCCATCGGGACTAACGCTTGCCGCTTGATGAGGTTGCATAATCCATGCACTGTATGCTGACAAATATAAGTGTAGCTACTGTTACCTATTGTCTATTGGACCTTCAATGCCTGAAGAAGAATCAGAGTCATCAGTGAAATGATACTTCATTGAATGATGTTGTATACCGTCACCCTTAGCAAATTGAATTCACCCAAAAAGCTTGAAAACATTAACTGGTAGGAGAAACACCAACATGTACATCCCGCACATGCAGTTCACTGAGCAAAGATGCACATTGTAATGACTTCATGCATGGATCCCATGCTCAGAAAACGGAAGGACAACAACTTTATATAGCACTCTTTCATGGTTCAAGGGTATACAGCAATAGCATGACTATCTGAAGATCTGCAAAATACCTAATTGGCTTTTTTGTTACATCCATTTTAAAGAAAAGTGAAATAATTTTAGGAAAGGGTACAATTTCACGAGAGAATGAATATAAAAAACCTAAATGCATTTTCACTATTTTCTTGTGAATGACACAACGTAAGAAGCATAGGTTGGTTGTTTGATTCAAAGAGAGTACACATACACAAAATAGAAGCAGTTTGGCCAATATGATTGATGCTGTGTCTTTAATTGGCTTAACTATGGGGCTTAAAGAGAAGGTATGAGTATGCTTCTCTGAGTATTCTTAGTCATTATACTTAAACACCTAACCTTTAGATCTGCTAAATACGATGTTTCATTCATGAGAAAATGTGACTGGCTCTGGCAAAACCCTAAACTTGGACCCAACTTTTCGGAGTGACCACCCAAATTTATCAGGAAAATTAACAATGTTCCCAACAACGTTTCAGGATTTTTCTTTTTCCATCAAAATCTAGAGAAAATGCTGGTCCTGAAAACTGCTCCCTCAAACTGGTCCCTGTGGTCAGTTTTTGACCTTTTCATGGCTGTTACGCATTATGGTAAATGCCGAGAAGTTTCAGGTTTTGCCAGAATGGTGCATGATGTATGAATGAGGCATTTAGATTGTTTGTGTTCATTATAATGTGAAATTGAAGTGACAAAACGGATTCCACTTTTCTTTATACTGACAGCACCTCATGAGACAAAACAATTTTTAGGGAAGATTTATACCATGCATCATCCGCTGTACACTAAGTAAATTTTACATTAAAATTTTATCATTTGGTTTATTTTTGAAAATATCAATTATATACCTTACGTTTAAAGTGTATATACATGTAGGGTCAAGTTTATTTTATTATTTGTTTTGGGAATTTGGCTTCCTGTATGGGTCACTCCATGAAGTTGGGGCACAAAGTGTGACATAAGGGTTGAATTTTCAAAATCAATATATTTATATAATTTTACGATTTTTAGTTTCTCCAAATATTCAATTAAGAAAAATCAAAACACATTATTGCTGATTGTTTCCTGATCATCAGTGATCCTTGTTCAATGAGAGACTGACGCTGGTGAAAATACCTATGCTACATGGACACCTTTGTCATATTTCTTGTGTTTTATTTTGTAAACAGTTCATCATATTCCAACTTTATCCAATGTTTAATAACCATTTCAGGGGAGTGTAATAATAACATAAAACTAACATTACTATTATTGACCACTAATACCCTAACAAGACATGACAATTGAGTTTTTTGATAGTTTTTAACAAAATTTGGCAATAATTACTTGAAATTCTGTTACATGTTCCTCGTTAAAGAAAATGTGAATCATAGAATCCCATCAGTTTGTTAAAAGCATACACTATCATGTTATATAACAATAAAGACTTGCTCAGACTAAAATCGGATATTATGAGTACCTCTTTTTCCAAATACCTATGCTACATGGACACCGTGTCCATGTAGCATAGGTATATAATGTAGAAATCTTTGTCTATTGTCCCCTTCAAAGAAGTTTTAATCATAGCATCCCATCAGTTTGTTAAAATATACACTAGTCATGTTCTATGGTTATAGAAACTTACTCTGACTAAAATTACACATCTGTGCAAACCATTTTCCCAATACCTATGCTACATGGACACGGTGTCCATGTAGTGTAGGTATACATTGTTGAAATGTTGTCTAATTGTCTCTCTTTAAAGAAAAGTTTAATCATAGCATCACATCAGTTTGTTAAAACATACACTAGTCATGTATTGTTATATAATGCTAGACTTAATCAGACTAAAATTTTGACTTAACCCTTTTTCCCAAATACCTATGCTACATGGACACCATGAACCATGTCCATGTAGAGTAGATAATTTTTAATTTTTTGTGCAATTGTTTTACAATTATTTTTTAGTTAAAACATGTTTATAATAATAATAGTGGTGTACATTTATAATGCGCCATGTCTGTCATAAATGACTATCTGGAACAATAACTAAAGTAAGATTAATTTAAACTAAAAATCGTTTAGATCTACGAAAAATCCGGACCCGGGAAAACGACTATGACAGTATATGAAATGAACTTTGAAATCAGCGATACTTAAAAACTCCAAGTCAATTTTGCACTCAAAATCACCCTTTGTTGCTGTTGAAATTACCACTTGTTTCCGTTCGATTAAGGAGGACAAATGCTACATTCTGTCAACTGTAAAAAAAAATTGAAAAACAATGTACCGTAATTTCCGGAATATAAGCCGCGGCTTATACGTTGATTTTGACACGGTAAAAGTTGCCTGCGGCTTATACGCGGTGCGGCTTATACGCCGAGGTATGATCTTGAAGAACAAAACACAATGCACAACTAAGCAAAAATCGTTGGTAAACAGACAGAAACAGAAACCTAAAAACCTTTATTGTTCGTAGCGAAAATGGTCTGGTCATTGTCAGTTTTAGTGAGCGGACCTCGATACACACAGATTTATTCAAAACTTCTGAAAAAACTGTTGCAACGTTTAGCGCCAGCGACATCAGAATCCACTACGTAGATCGTAGTCTATGCCATGCGTGTACCAGAGAGCCAATGGGAAAATTCGTTATATCGTAGTCTATGGAAGGAGCCAATAGGAAAATTCGTTACGCGTGGCAGGCGATGAGTCATCGTTTCGTTGGTTGCCGTTGTAGTGATTACATGTACGTTGTGCAGAAAGCAGGCAACCAGCGGGACTACGTTCGACATTCCCGAATGCCGTAAATAGTGATACGGGAACGGAACAATCCTCGTGGTAGTTCCGGGACACCGACGCTACATTGCGGACACCCCACACACAGTCAATCGTACTGTGCTTATGTAAGCGGTTTTGCCACAGGTATTGGTTCGAACGAGTGCCATGACCTCCCGAGGTCAACCTATGGCCGGTACCATTTCAAAATGGGTGGTGTTTTATTTATGCGGAAGCGTTTTCGTTACCGACGCTACATTTCACTCGCGGACACCCAAATAACAACCGATCGTATATTTCCCAATCGCATGGAAATTTGCAATCACACTTCAAGTTTTACTTCTCATTGTGATTTATGGATGTTTTTAAAGCCGTGAAACAAGATTCCCCCAATGAAAGTATATCTTTCGAGTCGTGAGCAGTGGGGAATACTGATGCTACGTGTTTATTTTACGCGGACACCCCATGTAGCGTCGGTACGCGTGAATTCACCGATATGGCGTTGGAAATCTGAAAATTTTTAAACTAATATTTTATTATTTATATGCTATTTGAAAAGTAAAAAAACGGATAAGCATGGTTTGTGTGGGTTCGCAGTAGATTTTCTTTGAAAATACGGAGATAAAATTGGAACACTTTGTATGTCACAATTTTTTATAGAAATTTTTTTTAATAAAAAATGGCACTGGACACGGACAAATTTTCGGTCATATAAAAATTAAAAAAATTATAAAAAAATCTCCCTTTTCCTCAAAAGCTACTTTTCTATACCAGCTTTCATTATAAAAAAAATAATTACCTTGAAACATTTAACACCAACAACTTAAACATGGTTAAATAACTACAAGGTAGCAATGTACCCATGTGTCCCAGGTTCATGGAGTGACCCGTATACATACTTTCATACCATTAACCCTCCTACTGTTTGACCATTTGAAACCATTCAAAATTTCCACTTACCAAAATGCCCATTGGTTTTGTACACGGTGATACCATTTGAACAGTGTTGGTAGCAAGCTTGACTACCATTCAAATCCATTCAAATGCATAGAGGGTCCATTGATTCACCACTTAGAAGTATCCAAACAAGGTTTTGTATTAGCTGACCTACCATTCAAAACCATTTGGGGGAATCAATACTGTACACAGTTATTTCACCATTCAAAACCACAAAAGCGAATGGTTTCAAATGGTGCATCAACTTGTATGAAAAAGGTACTAGAAGTAAGAGGGTTAAGGAATATGATGTCCAGTTACATGTATTTGTTAAGGCCTTTTCATCAAATTTGGTTTATATTCAGTGCATGGTTTTGTAAACAAAGGCAATTGTGAAACGTTGGTGATATTTTTGCGCCGTTGTAAGTTTGACAATAGTTTAATAATGATAGAAATGATATAATCATGGTTCAAGAAACGCGGCTTGCGATGAGTGTTCGATTCTCAAACTTGGGAACATCGCAATCAGCACTTGTGTTATACTAAAATGAGGATTAAATTGCATCACAGGCATCACATACATGGCAAAATAAGTGTGGGCAATTTGTAGTTTTGAAAAGATTTTTGCACTCTGATGAGGTATTGTACTGATATTATCTGAAAGCTATACTTGATGCGAAGTTGGTAAAGAACAAATCATCCTGAAAAAATGTTTATGTCTGTAGTGCTCTAATTTGTTGAGAAAACACAAACAAAATGTGCACATCAATAATTGAAAAAAATGAATGCGTATCATGTACAAACATTATCATGTTGAAAACAAGTAAACAGAAGCAGTGTTCCTTTCACAAAAAAACTTCTGTAATTTAACTGAAAACTATGTTTTTGTTTAAGACCGGTTTTGGTAAAGGATGTTAGTTTCTCCAGTTTCATTAATCAATCATTACGTCTAATTTGCTTCTTGAAGATAAAGTTAAAGACTTTCTAAAAAATTTAATGATTAACATTAATTGAATGTTTAACATGGTGTCTATTGGGAACTATTGTACAAATATTGACTGCTACGAGTGATACAGTAAAACTTGCCTCCCGAGGTGATCCCTGGAGCATTCTATTTTCCCGAGGCGAAGCCAAGGGAAAATAGAACACTCCAGGGATCACCTCGGGAGGCTAGTTTTACTGTACCACGAGTGAAAACAGTCAATATTTGTTTTATAACACCACATACATAGATTCTGCACAATTTATTAAGAGACCTGCTATAATAAATCAAACCAATGCATGACTTTCATTAACTTGACAACACTCCGAAATTAATTGAACTTCTGTAAAGCTTATGTAAAACGTATTTATTCATGTTGTAACAACAGCATTGACGTATTTAGACCAATTTCATTGGTTGCCATGGGCTAGTTCATTGGTTGCCATGGGCTCGTCTTTCCTTGTTTGCTTGGCATTACAGTAAACATAGCGAACATCATGTGACATGCTCTCAACCAATTACAAGACGGAATCTATGTATGAGGTGTTATAGAATAAGTATGTTTAGTAGTGTATATCCATAGTCTGCTTAACATTCTAACAATGCATACAACTTCACCCCGAAAATACCCTGAAAATCTGTTTTACCATGAAATAACAGTTCAGTGTAATTTCACAGCAATTTCACAGTGTCTCTTCCTCTCAGATATTGGCAATAATGTTCACAGTGATTTCATGGCAAATTCACGGCTCTCTCGAGAATTAATGAGCTGTCCCAAAACTGCCACGAGAAGTTTATGGAATTTTCACAGTGTTTTCACAGCGAAGGAATCCCAAGAGTATTTCATGGCATTTTCATGGTGTTGTGTCATCGCGAAATTGCCATGAACTATTTATTTCACAGTAAAACAGATTTTCAGGACATTTTCAGGGTAAAGTTATTCTTGGCGATATAGTACTCAGTGATGTATCCATTTTAATGTTACGAATAAATGATCGGAAATTGCAAACGTATTCAATTTCCATTTTCATTCTATAATACTATCCAAGGGATATCAGGATAGGGAGGGGAGGTTGAGAATGGGGTTGCAGGTTTGGTTGGGTAACTGGTTGTGGAGGAACATGGTAAAGGATCAATGTCATTCGGGGTGGGATAAGAGTTAGGTAGCGTAATGGCGGGCCCAGGATTTTCCATTGAAGGGGCTCACATTCTCATCACTCGCCCATTAGCGGATGTAGGGAACATAAGAGGTGTATGACCCTCCCCAATTGTGTTGGGTCATCCCGTATGTATGGTACTTTTTTTATAAGGGATCAAAGCATGCATATCACCCCCTGCCCCCCCCCCCGCCCCGCCCCGCCCACACACACACGATTTTGCCCACTTTTTTATTCCCTTTTGGGGAGATACAAAAATGAAGGTCGTTGAGGGCCCGAGCTGAGGTTGGGGACGGGATGGGAGATTGGAAATGGGATGGGGTTCTTGGCAGTGTGACGAGGGGGTTGTGATACAGTGTAGGAGGGGAAGTTGATGTGAGGGACTAAATTGGGGATGGAAATGTACAATGTATAGAATTTAAGCGATGGGATGGGATGGGATTGGAGGAAGTTAGGTTGACAGTGGACTGGAGATATGATGGGAGGGTTAGAGAAGGACGAGGTTCGTTGGCTAATTACAGTTAATTACATTCCAATGTTTCAGCTTAGTGCAAAAGCGTATATTGTTTCGACGTCCATGCAGAAACGTATCAACAAAGTCATTCTCAATTTGCCGTTTTGTACGGTTAGACAAGAAAAATCAACAAATTATACCAAAAAAACGGTTTGAAAATAACACACCAGGCCAAAGAATTCGAAGCTTGCCTGCAAGCTCCATATTCCACTTTCATTGGATTATCACTGACAAGAATCTACTCCCGCTGGGCCAGGGTTCTGTAGGATGGGTTGAAAAGGATAAATACCAACCCGAGTTGGGCTATAAGCAACTCGGGTTGAGCTCTAATAGAGAAAACCCATCGTGTTTTTTCTTTTATAAATGGTTTACCTGTAACTGCAAATTAAGGCGGGGGGGGGGGGTAGACCACGGCCCAATTTCACAGAGCTGCTAAGCAGAAAATATTACGCAGAGAACCAGCCAGAAGCAATATATACTACTCAAAACAATTTAGGGAACACCGGATTTTTAACATCAAATAGGTTTGAAATGTTCCATGAACCGGGATTTTCATTTGCAACCCCCTCTCTCTTTCAGTAGTCATGCCATGAAATGTGTAATCACTACATGCATCCTTTATCATCTGTTTCATTGTGCAGTTGTTTCTCATCAATTTTGTGAAACATTGTGTTTATCTGAAATAAATGATCTTGCTTTATAAACTGAGATTATTCCGGTGTTCCCTAAATTGTTTTGAGTAGTATACTTTACATGAACACGACAATTTGGCTGGTAAACGTTTTTTTGCTAAGCATTTGCTAAACTTTTCTCTGCTCAGGATCTTTTCGTGCTTAGCAACTCTGTGAAATTGGCCCATCATGTCGCATGCTTACACTGGGAGTGTCTGAGAGTACCAGGGCCAATTCATGGCAGGCAACCAGTGTACATGTATACTTGCAGTTTTTACTAAGATCTCCACTATCAAGTGAAGTGAAAATGATCAATGTAACATTCATAAATGCCCAAGACAGTGATTAGATGAGACATGAACAATTCTGATCAAATCCAAAATGTCTAAAATTAATATTTCCTTATTATTCCCAGGGGTGGACCCTGGCTTGGCAGGGATTGATAACTTTGCCGTCGGGCAGGTAATACTAGAAATGTCTGGCCAGTGAGTAACAATTTGTAAGAGGATAGCACTGGAAGCTGGCCTGATGGTAAAATACTTTTCAATTCCTGGCTGAATTTTGTGATTCTTAAATGTCAGACTGGTAAACTTTATGTTGAAATGGTAATTTGTTTTCAGTTACCTGCCTGACTGGCTTGTATTGAAAAAACGTCCAGTCCTCCATATTTCTTCATAATAATAATAATAATGTGGACTTATATAGCGGACGTATCCACCAAACTGGTGCTCAAGGCGCATTATATTATAACCTCTGCTCATCAGGCTCATAAATCATTCCTGAAACCATCTCAGCTCCCTGGGGAGTATACAGCTCAATTGCTGCCATTACAGCGCATATACGGCTAATCAAACACAACAACCAACTCTACCCCTCACAGGTACCCATTTACCCCTGGGTGGAGAGAAGCAATTATGGTAAAGTGTCTTGCTCAAGGACATAAGCACCACGGTCGCGGTTGGGATTCGAACCCACATTCTGATGACTCAGCCATCAGAACACAAATCCGATGGATGCACTAATTAACCGCTCGACCATGGCACGCCATTTAAGTCTTCATGTATGAATTGCACATAATGAACATGTCCACTTTGCGCACTTTTGTCAATGATGGTAAAATTAAAATCGATACAAATGGAAAAAAAGAAATGTAATTTCTGCTGACCTCTGATTCTGTTCCACTCTACAGGATCTGCAAAAAATATTTCCCTGGTACAAACAAAAGAGAAATATTTCAAGGTTACTTCTCTGGTACGGACAAAAAAATATGAAAGTTTACCATGTTAGTGCCATTTTACTTATAAATGCTTGTATAATAAGGCTGTGCATTTTCAGTTACCGGATACCCGAAATTGGAAATCTTCGGATACCCGGGTATACATACTCCTGAATGTATAAAATAACCAATACGAACACAAGTTTCTCTTGAGTCACAATAAATGTGGACTTACTGTAATAATTTCCCGCCTCTATATCAAAAATGACTTGTAGCATCCCCATTCCCCACACACATACAAAAGGAATTCAGGTGTCCCACAATCACACCGTAATCTAATAACAGCAAACAAGCAGGCACAAATACCAACTTGTGATATTGGCATGACAGTCAACACAAACTACATACATCAAACAAAAGCCAGCAAGTCTTTGAAAGGCTGTTTGCAAATGTTACTTCTAAGGCCCCCAAAAAAGGTTTCTGGTCATAGGTCAGCTTCAAAATCGGTGCGGTGACGCCTTTTTTTTTCTTTTTTTCTTTTTTTACCAACAGGGAAGTACGTGATACATTTATACGTGGGGACCAAATTTAGGTCAGCTTCAAAATCGGTGCGGTGATGCCTTTTTTTTCCTTTTTTTTTACCAACAGGGAAGTACGTGATACATTTATACGTGGGGACCAAATTTCCCATACAAAGTATGGTGGCTAAGAGATGCCTCACAAATCGGGCAAACATTCATTCCCCTATGTGAAAAAGTCATTTAAAACACAGCATGTCAGAATTCCAATCGATCCAGCAATTTTCGCTGCAATTGGACATTGTTTCATAGCACAAACAAAAAGAAATTAAAAATGCCAACGCACGGGTCTGAGGTGACGCGCATGGAGACCAGAAACCAGAGACTTTTTTTGCCTAAAGCATTTATCCAAGTTTACTTCATTTTGTGAAGAAAAAAATCAGAGACTTCCATTTTTGTGGCTTAAATGTTCAGTGAGAATTTTAAAAGGTCAGTTAAGGGTAATTGGAACTGAAAAATGAAACCGGGTAATGACAGTTTCGGTCGGGTATCCTGATACCACAGTGTTATTGTAGAAGGATTCTAAAATTGTCATTAAAAAAAATATAACCGGGTAATGACAGTTTCGGTCGGGTATCCGGGTACCCCAATACCCAGCGCAGTGTTACTGTAGAAGGATTCTAAAACTGTCAAAGAGAAAAATATAACCGGGTAATGACAGTTTCGGTCGGGTATCCGGGTACCCCAATACCCAGCACAGTGTTACTGTAGAAGGATTCTAAAACTGTCAAAGAGAAAAATATAACCGGGTAATGACAGTTTCGGTCGGGTATCCCAATACCCAGAACAGCCTTATTGTAGAACGACTACATGTACATTCTATAATCTTTAAATTGTCAAAGGGACTGTACACCTTTGATAAATTGATAATAACCCAATCACAATATTACTGAATAATCTATCAATTTACTTAATGTAAATTTTGTGAAGGGATTGTGAAGGTCAATCTGTATTTCAAATTAAAATACATCAGGCGTATAATTACTCCACTTACCAAATAACCAATAAAGTGACAAAAACAACAGCGATACCTAGGAGTTTTGTGGCCTGAAGCAAGAAAAAGCCCAGGAGACTCAGGGCAACTATCTGAAGGATGAGATTCTCAAAGAAGTAGGACAGGGCTGCAAGTCCAGCCGTCAGCGACAGAAGATGATAGACGACAGCCGGTAATCCTGTTGAGTGATGGATGGATGAACAAGAATACTCCAAGCTTTAAGGAAAATTGTACTCTATCATTTGTTTTTCCATCTATACTCAAACGCAAAAGAAACTTACCACTTGTTTGAAATGTAATAAAATTGTAACAGTTTAAAATAAAACAAACCAACAATTGCTAATTGAAACATTGGCATTTTATTGATGACATGTCAAGTTTTTGACCACGATAAACTATCTCATCAGTACATAACAGCAGAGGGTGCAAAGTCAGTCCCCTTTCAATAGCGTGTGTGGCCACCATTGTTTTGGATACAGGCAGTGCATTGTCGGCGCATACTGCCTACCAGTCTTTGGATGGATTGCTGCTGGATTCTGTCCCACTCAGTCCTCAATGTCTCAAGCAGTTCTGCCCGTGTCCTGGCCCTGCCAACTATGCGTCTCCCAAGCTCATCCCACAGGTGCTCTATGGGATTCATGTCAGGGGAGAGCGCAGGCCACTGCATGGTGTTGATGTTCTCGCCTTGGAGAAATGCAGTGGTAAAGCGAGCAGCATGGGGACTGTTCTAAAGACGGCATGACTCTGTGAGTAGCATTCACTGAAAAGCAATGGTTTATTTATAGTCCTCAACAACAACATAGAGTAGGGATACGGTAGCCTCTTAATGCCACTCCATAACATCCCCTTTCCTTAAGATAAGAACAGCAGGTGTTTAACTTGCTTAAAGTTTAACTATCACCAAAGACCTATGTGGCCTTAACAATATAATTGTGTCCAGTTAGGTTTGTGAATAAGAACTCTAAACTGTTGTGACTAACTCGGCAAACATTAAGAACGCTTCAATACTACATGTAGAACAGATTTAAAACAGCTTTAAAACTTTAACAAAAATAACTGCAGGTGAGCAGTCTTTCTCAACTAAGTGTTGGCCTATGTACTGAAGGCTTTGCCAGTGAGCATAACAAAGTCAGATTTATGATTGAATGAGTCTCGGAGGAGGTTTGGAAACGCGACCGGATCTGGTAATGGTAGTATTAGTGTTCAGTCCTGGAGGTTTGTTGGTGGGAGCGGAAGGCACATCTTGTGCCTTAGCGACTGGAACGAGTACTCAGGGCCGGCTGGCTCTGTCGTAGCTGGAAAGCGGTGTGAGCTGAGGTGCACTCACACATGTGGCTTGTGTTGCAGGCGCTTTTGCGCTCTCATGACTGTCTCTGAGGTGTATGCGATTACGTCTGTAGCATTTGCTACCGACTTCGACGATGTAGCTGCGTGGTACAACTTTGGCTTTGATCACTCCAGGTGTCCACGGGGAGCCTTCTACCTTGGGTCGAGTTTGGCGCGAACTGGCTGTCCGACAACTAGATCAGGGAGGCTTTTGGCAGTGCGGTCGTGATACAGTTTAGCTGCCTGTCTTTTGGTCACGACTTGCTCGGTGACGGCCTCTACGACCTGGGGCTTGTACAATGTGTTCTTGCAAGGGAGGAATGAGCGCGTTCGTCGAGACATTAAGCGCTATGCCAGGGAGCTGGACATTCCTGGTGTAGTGGTGTTCCTCCACTCGAGGATAGCCTTCCACACATCACTGTTTCCTTTTGCAGCTTTGGTCACAAGTCCTTTGGCGATTTTGACCGCGGACTCTGCTTTTCCGTTGGATTTGGAGTGGTATGGGCTTGAGGTGGTGTGTTGGAAGTCCCACTCATTCGCGAACTGGGTGAACTCGCGTGACACATAGTTTGGTCCATTGTCTGTGATCAAGGTGTGAGGAATGCCATGAGTGGCAAACACTGGCTTCAGCTCCTTGATTAGCGATGTGTAAGTCATTTCTTCCAGGGTGCGCACATCGATGTAGTCTGAGTAAAGGTCTACTAGTACGCAGTAGTTTTGTCCAGCGACCTCAAAAACAGTCACTCGCGACTAACTGCCACGGTGTCTTGGGTACTGGGTGTGTCATGAGGGGCTTTTGGGGAGAGCTGGTTGTGACTCCTGGCAGATCGCGCAGCGTTGGACGACCTCCACCAGCTCTGTGTGCATACGTGGCCAGTACATTATGTCTCGTGCCGTGTTGGTTGTGTACTGCACGCCCATGTGAGATGCATGTGCCCTTTCTGTCATTTCTGCACGAAGAGCTGTTGGGATTACAACATGGGTTCCGCGAAAAAATGAGACCGTTTTGTGTTGACAGCTCATCTCTGTATGGCCAGTACTCCCTGATGCACAAGGGAACTTGAACCTTGTCCCCTGGCCATCCTGCTTGGATGATCTGCATCAGTGTTTGTATAGTTTGGTCGGCGAGCATTGCTTTCTTGATTCTCTGCAGACGCTCGTCCGTGACGAAGATGGTCGGGTCGATGCTCTCCAACTCCATGTTCAGCTGCTGCCCTGGGTGACGGAAGATCAGATAGTCTGGTGTCTGATCTGTGACTTGACGTGTTGGTAACGCAGCTCGTGACAGTGTATCGCTCAAGTACATCCGTGAACCCTGCTTGTACTCTACGTGTAGTGAGTACTTCTGTAGGCGAAGTCGCATACGTTGTAGACGCTTGGGGCTCACCAAGATTGGCTTTCTGAAGATGTTCATCAGTGGTTTGTGGTCCGAGAGCACAAGAACTTTGTCATGGCCAAGAATGTATTGCTCAAAGCGCTGGGTGGCGAATACGATTGCCAAACACTCTTTCTCTATTTGAGCGTAGTTGCGTTCTGTGGCTGATAGTGCTCGTGAGGCGTATGCGACTGGGCGGCCATTTTGTGTGATGACGGCTCCCAGCCCAACCTCGGAGCTATCACACTCGATCACGACGTCTTGGTAGACATCATAGTAGCTCAGCACTGGGGCTTCTGTGATGAGCTTCTTGATCTTGTCCAGGGTCGCGTCATGATGTGGCAACCAGTCAAAGATGACGTCTTTGTCTGTGAGACGTCTGAGTGGCTCGCATACTGTGCTCAGTTCTGGCAAGAATTTAGCCAGGTAGGTCACCACTCCGATGAGTCTTAGCACTCCCTGGACGTCTGTAGGGCGAGGCATGTCGAGTATGGCCTTTACTTTCTCCGGATCTGGAGATAGTCCATCTGAACTGAAGACATGTCCCATGTATGTGACACTGGGTAGCTTGTACCGTAGCTTGCCTGCATTGAGTTTCAGATTCCGCTCTCTGCATCTCGAGAGAAGGGCGGTGAATGCGGCATCGTGTGAGGCCTCTGCTTCGGCCTGCGTTTCTCTGAGCCGTAGACTAGGATGTCATCTGCGATAACTGCGATGTTTTCTAGGCCTTCCAGGCACTCATGGAGTCTGCGCTGGAATTCTTCTGGTGCTGATGAGATGCCAAGGGCATCCTCAACCAGCAGTAACGCCCATAAGCAGTGTCCAAAATGTCGTCAGATAACTGGAGGGGCTCATCGAGGACGACTTGGAGAAAACAATCCTTGGCGTCTACCACCGAGAAGAGCGGCTTTCTTCAATCTCGGGGCTACTTCGTCAACGGTGGGAATGGGGTAATGGTTGCGCTTGATGGCCTTGTTCAAGCTGTGTGGATCCAAGCATACCCTGATTTTGTTTGGATTTCTGACGACCACCATGTTGTGGATCCACTTGGTAGGCTCAGTCACACGGGCAAGGATGCCTTGGGCTTTCATGCTGTCTATCTTGTTTCAGCTCTGCTCGCACTGGAATGGGTACTCTGCGCCTGGTGTTCTGCGTTGGAGTGACACTGTGATCAATGTCTATGTGGTAATGACCTGGTAGCCGACCAAGGCCAGTGAATACTTCTTTGTACTCACTGAGGACCTGTGCCTTAGTAAGAGTCTGTGACTCTGTCACTGCATGCACTAAGCACTCCTGCGCGAACTGCATTATTCCCAGAGCTTCTGCTGCTCTACCTGACAGCAGAGATGAGGGGGCATCTTCCACGATCTCGAAGTGAATTTTCCTGGTGACCCCTTTGATCTGGCATCTCAAGCTGGCGGCTCCAACAGGGTGTATGATTTTGCCATTGTACAGTTTCAGCCTAGTCCTTGATGGCGCCGGAGACTTGTCACTGAGCTGTTCATAGTCTACCAGCTTCATGGTGCTGCAAGTTGCACCGAGTTCTAGCTGAAATCTGATGGTCTTTGTCTGATCCCTTGTTGAAGTCTCTACTGATAGCTCTACAAAGTATTGTTGCTTTCGCTTTGTATACACTGTATAGATGCTTTCGTCGCTGTCGCTTTCATCTCCATCCATTTGGTGGAGCTTCTGTGTAGATTTCTGTGGCTGATGTTTGGTGTGATCTTTGCCCGACGACTGGCATACTCGTGCATAGTGGTTGCGTTTTTGGCACTTGGCACAGGTTGTTCCATAGGCTGGGCATTTGCCCTTGCTGTGTGACTTGCCACAGTACTTGCAATTGCTGTTTGGGGGCCTGTTGGGCTTTCCAGATTTCTGTGTCCGCTGCTTGTTTTTCACAACGTGAGCTGTGTCTGCCTCTACCGGATCCATCTGTTGTAGGTGGATCGCTGCCTGTTCACTGCTGCGGCATATGTCGATGGCTTTCTGCAATGTCAGTGATGACTCTCGCAGCAGACGGGCACGGATGCTGTTGCCTGCCACTCCTATGACCAGCCTATCTCGAAGCATTTCATCAAGAAGTGGTCCATAATTGCATGTGGTTGCCAACTTTCTCAGTCTGTTCAAGAAAGTGTCAATGTTCTCTTTGGGTTCTTGCTTACATGAGTTGAACATGAATCGTTCGTATACCAGATTGCGTTTAGGGTCAAAATGAGCTCCTAGGCTGGTCAGGATCTGCTGTGGTGACTTTCTATGTTCGTCTGTCAGTGGCAGATTTTGGTACACTTCATAGCACTCCTTCCCCATTACTGTTAGTAATGTAGCTACTTGGATGGAAGAGTCTTTCTTGTCCAGTTCTGTGGCTACTAGATAGTTCTGCCAACATGCCTTGAAAAATTGCCAGTTGGAGACCTGGTCTCCTTTCATGTCCATTTTGGCCGGTGGGGGAATGAGCGAGTGCGCCATGGCCAACATGTATAGCGTGTGTAATGTGTACCGCGATATGTCCGTTCAAGGCCTCCGTAGTTTGCAGCGAAACGCACGTTGACTACAATGGCGTAAAGTCTGTGTGCATTGTATATACGGCTATCGTGTGTCTAGTGTAATGTATAACGGCGGAAACTCCGAGCGAAATGTACAGTCTTTTACCGTTTACTGACACAGCCTACCGTGCGTGACAGGATCAGTCTGTACTGCCAACGGATGCCTGGTGATCCGTTCTCCAAGATTGCCGAGGATTTGGCCGGGCCTTTGCGGTAACGGCGCTGGATTCAGCTAATTTCTGACACCATGTTCTAAAGACGGCATGACTCTGTGAGTAGCATTCACTGAAAAGCAATGGTTTATTTATAGTCCTCAACAACAACATAGAGTAGGGATACGGTAGCCTCTTAATGCCACTCCATAACAGGGACGAGCGTTGTCATGCTGAAAGGTTCTCAGTTCTGGATGGTCTAGCAGGAATGGCAGCAGATGAGGTCGCAGGATGTTATCCACATACCGCTGGGCGTTAAGATTCCCATCCACAACCACCAGTGGCGTCCTGTACCGGCCTGATATTGCGGCCCACACCATCACACTTGGGCCACCCCACCTGTTGGCTTGACGCACGCAACAATCGGCATATCGCTCGCCAGTTCTTCTCCAGACACGCTCACGCCCATCAGGACTGTCCACACAGAACCTTGACTCATCGCTGAAAGCGATCTCGTTCCACTGCACCAAGGTCCACCGCTGATGCTGCTGGCACCATCTCTGTCGGTTGCGGCGATGGGCAGCCGTCATCACGGGGCCTCTGTATGGTCTTCTGGCAGTCAGACCATAGTCATGCAGTCGTCTTCGTGCAGTATCATTGGAGATCCGTGGGTTTGCACGCCCGGAGTTTCTGCCGCAGTGCGGGATGCTGGACGGAATCGATCCCGCAGGTGACTTAGGACCATCTGCCTGTCCTGCCTTGCAGTGGTGACTCTTGGCCTCCCTGATCGAGGTCTGTCATCTGCAGAGTTGTGGAGGGTGTCTCTCTCCACCAGGGCCGATATCGTCTGGTGTGAACAGCCAAGGCGACGTGCCACCTCACGGTAGCTCAGTCCGCCTTGCAGCATGCCCAGGGCACGCTGCCGTTGATCCCTTGACAATCGTGGCATGTTCATTGCATGAAATGCCCATTTTGCACTGGCCTTTTTAAAGCCAATTTCAAGACATCAAGTGCAGCTCATTAAAATCATCCCATACCCCTTGGCTAATCACTGAGAGTCAAAACAGCTATGCCATGAAGTGACCATTGAAGGTTCAAGTGACCATGCGTGACCGTTTTGTCTGACAGTGAGGACACTATTGTCCACAAATAAGTTCACACATTTACTACACGCAGTGTTATTGTTGATATTTAAAGGTTTAAAAGGTGGTAAGTTTCTTTTGCGTTTCAGTATACTAAAAATGCCTTTCCAAAAAACAGTTTTGAAAAAAATAAATTTTTGTTGTTTGTTTGTTTGTTTGTTCGTTCGTTTTGTAAGAATAAGTACTGAAATCGGAATTTAGTGCCCACCTGAACCACAAGTAAACTGGTGTATTAAGTGTAATGAGATTACCACATTACAATTTTAACATGAATGCGTCTTTTTACTATGAAGATTTAAAATTTGAAAAAATTAAATCACCTCAGAAAGAATTACTTCTGAAGATGTATAAATTTGACATTACAAAGAACTTTCCAAAACCGCTCCCCCCCCCCTCACTTGTTGAAAAATAGTGTCTGTCGGTAAATTCACAAACTTGTTGGTATTTCTGATTGACATCATTTGTTGGTTCATTTGAGTTTTGTATCGTTAAATTTACCCACCTAAAATGTTTGTCCTCCCACTCTGAAAATCCTGGCTACGCCACAGCCCTACACAAGTAAATGTAACAGGTGCATAGCCAAGGCGGAGGAAAAATGGGGAAGCTGTCCACCCCCCCTTTTGGTTTTTCTATAATAAAAATTTTGAACAAACATTTGCCCTAAGCCATACTTTGTTGACCCAAATTTACCCTTAAAAAGGTGGGGAAAATAGTTGTTCTGTGAACTCAAAAATCCAAATATTTTCTGGGCAAAAATAATCTCTTTTTTTTTTTAGTGTACCCTCCCTTGACAAATTTCTAACTACACGCCTGACATGTCGACGGCTCAATCCTGACATGCCAAACTCAACATAGCCTTGACCAAGGCGCATCAAAACGGTTTGGTTGCATAATTTTGCCCCACTTTACCGAACTCCCTGTTGCATCCATTGCACACACATTGCATGAATCCATTATGCATACTTAAGACTGTATAGTACATGTACATGCACATATACAGACAGTGACCATGCAGTCGACCCGCCTTGATTATTCTGTACCAAATTTAAAAACAAAAAGACGTATTCTCATTGGTTGTTGGTTCTCCCAGCAACTGCCTCACTGCGACATCTTTCATGTGCATACATTGTGTGCATGCGTGTGTGCCTGCGTGTGTGCCTGCGTGTGTGCCTGCGTGTGTGCCTGCGTGTGTGCCTGCGTGTGTGCCTGCGTGTGTGCCTGCGTGTGTGCCTGCGTGTGTGCCTGCGTGTGTGCCTGCGTGTGTGCCTGCATTGTGTTTGCATGCATTGTGTATGGATCAAACAGGGTCAAAGCTAGGGGCCTGTGATTGGCATTCGTTTAAAAGGAACCGCCCACAAATCAACAACTCTTGGTAAAATTCTTGGGTAAAAATTTTCAGCCAACTGTCCATTTAATGAATGAATGATAGATAATTAAGCTGTGTAGATAACAGTACCATGTACAGATGCATTCACCACACAGTACCATTTAGCAAGCACTGCACACTCTGGCATACTACATGTACCTGTATCAGGGGTTGCCCTCAACTTTTATTTGCACTAGCCGGCCGGACTAGTGAGTTTGACTTTTAGCTATTCCGCAAGCATTTACACTGGTCCAGATGTTTTTTAAATACTTTTTACAAGGTTTTGCAGGGTGGACCACAATTTTCAATATGGAAAGAATGTCATATCCGACCGCCACTTTTTAAGGTTTTTTTAAATTGTTTTGCAACCACTAACCAGTTAAAAAATGATTTTATCGATTTTTGGGGGTTCAGAAAGTGAAAACTATCTTTAAAATCTACTTTTATGATGGTTTTTGGACTTCATTTCCCTTCTAAAAAAATCCTCCCCTTCAGATAATAGAAGGATCCTATTGTAAATGCCACTGCGCATGTACATGTACAATGACCATGTTGGTTACTAATGGTGGAGTTGACAAGATCAGACTGACATGACTGAGGAAGCCATCGTATACCAAAAATGCTGATTTTTCATGAAATAAATATCCTGGAATAATTTTAAGTACATGTCCATCATCATCCATATGTTCTCCACCTTACTGGGTAAGTAAGGTAAAAAGTGGCGCTCGGATATGACATTCTAAACTTCATGGCCCAGTGGAATAAAATGTGTAAAAATAACATAAAAAGAACTAGGATTCTGTGCAGTCTTTGTAATTTTGACTAGCCTGCCAGGCTACTAGGAGAGGAGGGGGGGGGGGGGGGTTGACTAGTCTGCCACCATTTTAACTGGCTAATTGGCCAGCGGTCAGCAAATTCAAACCTTGCCTATATCATTCAAAACCATTTGAATGATATTGAATGATCAATCAACACGAGGGTTAAAACCCTAACCTTCCCAAATTCTCCAAAATCCTCTTTGCTAAAGTGAAGTATTTTGAACGATTGAGGTTATTAGGCATACTTGCCTTTCCATGGTATATGTACATCCATGTTTGTTGTAGTGATTGCAAGGTCAGTGCTTGGGTCAGTGGACACTGTTTATTGCTCCATGCATGCAGGGAGGGTCCCTGGCCATGTACATGTACATGTATCACAGATTAGAAACATGTGTGCATACATGTCATATGCTTGCTTTACTACTGAAGGATTTTGGAGGATTCAGGTTATGTGTAAGCAAATGGGCCTAGGGAGTTAGGGTTAATTATGCATTACCTATCATTGATATTGTAAGCTGACATCTTGCATATTTTACACTAAGGGCCACTGACCACATGTGGGTCATAAATAATTTCCGTTCCCAGACTGACATCCCCTACACCATTTTTATTATCACTTCGACCTCCAGACTGACATCCCCTAGACCCATTTAATTAACACTTAGACTTCCCCTAAATTATAATCTAAACACAATGCCCCCACTTAATTATCACTTAGACCTCCCCTAAATTATAGTATAAACAAAATACCTCCACAGCTGTAAGTGACCAGATCCCATTATTAAAATATACATGTTGTTAGATTAGAAAAGGTCAGTTCGTCTCTTGCTCTCTCTTGTCCGACAACTCACCCCTCTCTCTCTGCTGTACTGCTAGTCTTATGACCCTACAGTCAGTATTGAGTATGAGAATTATCTTTGCTAAAGCCACAGTACAATAAAATGAATCTGTTATAAGCCCAAAGATACTTCGTCTCAGCCTGTCTCCTTATATGTGTTCATCTCTTCATCATTATCAACGGCCAGCTCCAGTAACCCATCCAATATCAAGTGTTACAATATTGTTCTCATCGACAAACACGCAAGGATCAGGGTTGATATGATTTGTACCCCTTGGGTCACTACCGGCAAGAAACAGTTCCCAAAGTCCTCCATGTATGACAAGGGCGCCGGCTGGGGACCCTCAAAGTCAACATCACCCCCGTAGTATTCTTGCATCATCTGATATAAGACGTCCTCAGGGATGTCGTCGAAGTCTGGATACAATGGAAGGTCTTCATCCATCGCATCCATGTCACCAAACTCCATGTTGATTGCATCGATGTATTCAGTGGGGTGAGTTCTCTGTGTTGTTAATTCATTACATGTATTTCATACAGGGAAGAAATGAAGCATCCTGTACCTGCAAAACAATCAATTTAAAAGAATGTTCTTAGAACATTAACCCTAACCCCCAAGCTATGTTGGCTAGGAACCTTCCAGAATCTACCAAAATCCAACACCATGCAGTAACACTACCATCAAACTGTTAAACTTAGCTGGAATTGGGACACCCGGTCCTAGGCACAGTATCCCGGTCTGGGCTATACAGTACTGAGACCATCAACATCCAACAAACCCTGCTGTTGGAGTTTGAATGGTTTGGAATCAAAACACATCACCTGTGACAGTGTTTTTCATTGTTTTCGTGGTAATTTCTGGCAATTTCTATTTTAATCAGGTCATGCTTACATGTATTTCCTTTTAGAAACAAAAACATATATTTCGAAAAGAGATTTGCGGCATGCTGGATTGTACGATTATAGGTTTCAGTTAACATTATGTGTAATAATCTTTTCTTGGAAGAAGTGTGGTTCTGTAAAGAACTTAGTCAATACAGTTCTCTACAACAAGTCTACGTTTCGAAGAATGTGCGCTGCTCATCCTCAGGATTCCTCCTAAAGATACGTGTATTTACATGTACAATATATATTGTGCTGTTGTCTAACTTGATGCACCTCAACTATTTTTCTGACTTCCGTTCACTAAAAAATCTCACAAGTGGATTCACTTGAAACTTGTTACATGCAAGTGAAATATTTGCATCAATTAATAAATAAAACCTGCAATTTCAATGTAATCCAGAAGGATTTTGAAATCACAAAATTCAGTCCAAATTCCGAAATGCTGACATCTGGAAACTGGGCATAGAAACTCGGCAGTGTCATCTAACAAAACATGGTACACTTTTTATATTGTACCATAAAAAAGTTTTACATGGAAATATGTTTTAAAATTACAAAAATGATACTTAGGAATAATTATGTTCTTCGTACATTTTAACAAATATTTATTTCTGAGGATTTTTTGGGTTTTTTTTTTGGCACTTTTAAAATGTTGAAAAAGTACTACATTACATGTAGTATGTGTGCATGTCATTCCGACTGTGTAACTGTTACTGTGTTAGGTTCAAGCATGGAGGAAGGAAGGACGTCATGAAGGGATGTCCAGTGATTTGCTTTTTTTTATGTTTTCCTACATTTGCCATTTATGACCTCATTTCATACACGGTTTATTCCAAAACGTGACGATCTTTCACGGAATTAAATGTCCGAGCTGTTAATTTGTACATTAGTCAAATACAACACAATTTGTAACGGATAGTTTAAGTCAATGATAGTACAATGCTAAGACTAGAGTACGTAGGCCAACTACACGTACAATGATCTGCGAAAGTTACTTATCACATGCATGTATCGATATCAGTCAAATTAAACTAGCTTAAACTCTGGAATTTACCATGTTGAAACTAACAGTGAAAGCACGAACATTGTGTAGCGCATGGTTCAATGGACGAGACGATTAATAGACGAATTGGTGACGGCCAAGGCGGTCAACGGACGAAATAACCCAACCCGCCACGTTACCGACTGACCGACATCAACAATCTATCGACAGTCGACATGCAGCTAGTATACAGTATACAGTATCTTTTGGTGACATGAAACTTGAACATCACGATGTATCGCCACGTCACAAGAGGGCGTCATCTCTCAACAAACTTAACCAAGGCCAAGGGCTACGTATAGACTATCGATTAGGGGTGACGATATTGAATTTTTTTTTATAGTCGATTATCCACGGCCATGATATCGGCGATATACGATAAAAAATCGTCTCAATACGTTTAAATACATGAAAAAATGTATGTATCGTACACTAACGACAGCGGACACTGAAATATGAATTATGAACTACTTTTACATGTAAGTTCTACAAGGAAGTTGCATAGGTAATAAACGGTTCTGAAAATTATCAAAAATGCAACTGAATCGCTCCAAAACGAGCTGAGTACTTGTTGGTGCTGTGTCTGCAATTCTCGGGCGACTTTTGATTGACAGTGTTGTAGTCGAGACCGGATAGTCCGAGACCGAGACCGAGACCGGAAGGTCCGAGACCGAGACCGAGACCGAGACCGACCCGTCGAGACCAAGACCGATACCATGAAGGACCAAGACCGAGACCGAGACCTGCATAAATAAAATTAATAACATAATAAAAGAGTCAAACAAAACTTTATGTGTGATTTTGTGAACACTTTTATTCTCATGAAAACAAGAACAACAACAACTTTTGCCATTTCATTGATCAGAAGTTTACATCCATCTAGCAAACAAAGAAATCTGTTATCATTTGTGGCCCATTTTACCGAACACTTTCATTACATTTCAAAAACATCAGCATTCCCAACATCTCTGCCGACAGTCGTGCACGATGGGGGCGCATGATAATACCACCCCTGCACATGGTATCAAGAATCCAGTGATGCCCTGTTGCTTGCTGGTTTCTTTTAGACTTTTCCCTGACTGCAAGTACTCTTCATACCTTTTAAAAAGCAATAACAAATGGTAACTTTAATTAAAACTTAAGAATAAGAAGATCACAAAAACTGGCACGACAAACTTAATTTTTAATCTTCACAGATGGGAGGGCAATTCATAAAGCAAGAAGCCTAAAACCAAATAAACTTTATTTCACAAGGACATGTCTAAAACCACAATGAACGTGGACTGATGATTGACTTGTAAAGTTCACCCCAGGGGATCCAGCAGGGGAAAACAACATGACTTTACAAAGATTAGTTGATGACACCCCGACCCAGGAAGAGACCAGGAAAAACCGAGACCAGGACCGAGACCAGGAAAAACCGGTCTCGAGACCGGTCTCGAGACCTACAACACTGTTGATTGACCCGCTCGTAATGTTTCCCCATTCAATTGATGGCATTTTCATAATGGTACGGATCCTGGGAACATGAGTGGTGCGCGTCGTGATTTCGAATTTTTTTTTTAAAAGCTATTCACGGTACATGAAATTTGGAAACAATTTGTCACTCCGGCGATATTTTAACTAAAAAGAGCGATCTAAATTTGATATCGGCTATATTTTTGGGAATATCGTCAATATGGCGATATTTCGATATCTTCAAAACCATACCCGATTTAGCCGATAATTTTTTGAATATCGTGTCGTTACGATATTATCGTGATATCGTCCACCCCTACTATCGATTGTTATGGAACTGGGATTAACCTCCACCTTTGTACCTACTTTTGCTCATTAAGCACTTTTTGGATCGAACTAGCTTAAAATCTGGCATTGGGTACAATGTTGAAAACAACGGAGAGAACACGAACCTCAATTTAATAAATTGTGTTTTATTAATTTGTTTTCGGTGCCATCCTGTCCTGTAAAAATCCATATTGTAACAAATTTAATGGTCACCAGCACCCAAGCCTATAACATAATTATTTTTTCTGTCTGAGTTGTAAAGAGAACATTATTTCATTATATTTTCTTTTACATTAACTATAGCCATAGCTTACTGTAATCGTTAATATGAAAAACAGCCATCAACACCCAAGGCTATAACATTCATCTTTGGTAATGTATTATACATTTTCTTTCTGAGTTGCAAAGGGAAAATATTTTATTGTTATGTATTTTTTAAAAACCATAATTATGTACTTTTAAGCATACGGGTAAACACAGTGCTGGCGATCAGAGCATACTCTGATCGAAACATTGAGCTGTAACAACCGGTTCTTTTCTGAACTATTAACCACATTGTGTCACCGCAAGCATTCTTACTTTAATACTGTTGGTACTGTTTAGTTTCAGGCTCTGGAATCTACAAAGCTTACAGGTATGGGTTGATAGAGTTTGAACGCAGAAACTGAAGCCTGAACCATATAATATAATTATACCTGAGAAAATACTTTTTTCTGTGGTTAGGTTGGGTGGGTTTGGTGGGGGATGCCCTTACCCAACTCGGCAGTGGTAAACAGCTCCATAATGTTGAGTAAACTTTCCCCCATCATAGGGAAAAGTTTACTCAAAATTATGGAGCCGTTTAACAACCCGCTTTCCAGTACCCCTCATCCCCTGATCTGATTGTTTCATCCTTCGCCCTCAACGTCCAACAACAGAAAATGTAAATAGGCCTAACAGTAAACTATAATGTCTATTTGAGTGTTCCTGCTGCGCTTTTCGTGGTAATGACGTCTCTTTCATGGAGTGCCATGGTCAAGCGGTTTAGAGCATCGGATTTGTGTTCTGATGGCTGAGTCGTCAGAATGTGGGTTCGAATCCCAACCGTGACCATGGTGCTTGTGTCTTTGAGCAAGACACTTTACCATAATTGCTTCTCTCCACCCAGGGGTAAATGGGTACCTGTGAGGGCAGAGTTGGTTGTTGTGTTTGATTAGCCCATATGCGCTGTAATGGCAGCAATTGATCTGTATACTCCCCAGGGAGCTGAGATGATTTCAGGAATGATTTATGAGCCTGATGAGCAGGGGTAATAATATAATGCGCCTTGAGCACCAATTTGGTGGATACGTGTGCTATATAAGTCCACATTATTATTATTATTATTTCGCATTAGCACAGCATGAAAAGAAAGATCTTGTTTTCCTTTCTGCCGGTTACACCTCGAGTCAAGCTACGTCCCGTAGCCTTAGATCTCGAGTGTCTTTCGCAGAATCCTTGCTGTCCCTAAGAGTGCCGCCTTCTGTAGTAATTCTACTCTAACAGATGTTCCTATCTCCTTGAGATGTTTCTCCAACGCCTTCGGGATTGTACCCAGTGCTCCCACTACCACAGGAATAACCTTAACCTTGACTTGCCACAGCTTGCGGAGTTCTCTCGCTAAATCCTGATATTTCTGTACCTTCTCCTTCTCCTTCGAAGCTACTCTACTATCACCCGGCACAGCTATATCAATAAGATGACACATCTTTGCATGCTTATCCAAGACAACAACATCCGGCCGTCTATGTTCTATAACATGATCTGTCTGGATGTTGAAGTCCCAGAGAATCTTGACATGATCCGTTTCTTCAACCTTTTCCGGCACATGGTCGTACCACTTTGATTGCACCTTGACACCGTACTTCTTACACAGATCCCAATGGATCACCTTGGCCAACTTGTCGTGTCTGCCTTTGTACTCTGTCTAAGCATGCACTCTGCATTCGCTGACAATGTGAAATACAGTCTCCTCCGCCGCATTGCACATTCTGCACATAGAAGAGACATCTGACTTCTCGATCCTTGCCTTCATCACATTCGTCGGCAGAGACTGGTCTTGCGCTGCAGTAATCAGACCCTCGGTTTCTTTCTTTAGTTCTCCTCTCCTCAACCATTCCCAAGTCTTGCTACTTGCCACTTCTTCAGTACATCTCAGGAATCGGCCATGAAGTGGTTTTTCCTGCCAATCTCGTGTTCTTTGTTCTCTTCTTTGATTCTTATACTCCTTTGGACCTAATTCGTCTGCCTTCATGTATTTCTGCGCAACCTTCAACAACTTTTCCCGAGTACTTCTTACATGACACTGCAAGCTCCTTCTCTCGATGTTAACGCTGTCTGATACACTAAGTAACCCTCTTCCGCCCTCTGACCTCGGTAGATAGAGTCTGCTGACATTCGACCGTGGATGTAACATACCGTATATCGTCATCACTTTCCTCGTTTTCCTGTCAGCAACATCTAGATCTGCCTTAGTCCACTCGACAATTCCCGCACTGTATCTCATTAGTGACACAGCCCAAGTGTTGATCGCCTTTATCATATTCCCTCCATTCAGCTTGGACTTCAAACACTTCTTCACTCGTCTTATATACTCTTTCTTAAGTCTCTCTTTTGATTCCTCGTGCAGTACATGATCTGCTTCAAGCACTCCAAGATACTTATAACTTTCTTCTTCACCCAACGCCCTCAATTGTGTGCCATCTGGTAAAGCAATTCCATCCGAATGTACCCTTTTACCCCTCTTCGTGGTCATCGCAGCACATTTCTCCAGACCAAACTTCATGCCGATGTCATCGCTGAAGATCCGTACAGTCTGCACCAAGGAATCAATCTCTTTCTCGTTCTTCGCAAACAACTTCAGGTCGTCCATGAAGAGCAGATGATTAATCCTGCATCCATCCTTCGTCATCTCGTATCCCGCACTAACCTTCCGCAAAATCATCGTCAAAGGGAACAGCGCCAAAACAAACAACAGTGGAGACAGAGAATCGCCCTGGAAAATACCTCGTCTGATATTTACCTTACCAAGACATTCATCACTGGCCATCAGATTTGTTCTCCATGTCTTCATGCTCTCACCCAGAAGACACTTCACCGCATCAGCTGCCCCTATCATATCCAAACATTCCATAATCCACGAGTGTGATACCATGTCGTATGCCTTCTTGTAATCTATCCACGCCATGGCCAGATTAGTTTTCCTGTTCCTACAGTCCTTTAGCACCGTCTTATTATTATTATTATTATTATTATTATTATTATTATTATTATTATTATTTCCAGGCCATATTGTGGGCCTTCAAACAATCATAACAATCAGCCATCTTGCATTGTTCCAAAACTTAATGGGCGATACTTTAATGATACAAATTTGTACTACTTCATTTTCACCAACGTCAAATACATCCATTCCTCCAATTCGTAACATACCTCAATTCCTCTCACAAAATGTCAGCTCCACCTCATTCTTGTCTGACATCATCTATGTGATTCCTCCTCCGTGCACAAATCTTCCTGGGTCCGTTATTTCGCTAAATTGCAAATAATATTCAAAAACTACCAGCCCTTGCAATACGCGTCTGCCGCAGAACTGCTATAGAATCACCCCCAAAAATGATTGTTTCATCTCCTGCCTTCAGCCTCCGATAATGCAAGTACTGTATTTTCAATATGAAAAGCAGTCACATGTAAAGTGCATTATGTAGTAGACCTATACTGCTTTAAGAGAAATTGCTGGTATGTTGTAAACCAAATAACAATATAAACTAGAGCTTAAGTGTTTGTTAGAACAAACACACGGTGTTCGAGTCAACTTCCGGTTCAATCAAATTATCATCGATGATGTCAATATCATATTGTGCAAGGGTTTATCATCTTTTATAATATCAATTTCATATTCAAAAGACATATAAATTTTGCGTTAGAATGTGTTGAATTTGAACTTCCTGTTTGGACAGGAAGTAAAGGTCACATTAGGTGGTTTGAAGGTCATATATGACCTCCTCATGATTATGAAAAAATAACAAATTTGTCAACTTATACATCAAATTGAAGCTATGAGATATGACCTTTTAAAATTTGTACCACTAATTGGACCATTGGCAAGCATTTATGGTAACTCATTTCACAAGAATTACAAGCTATTAATGTAAGGAATTCAATTGTGTTTTTTGTTTTCTAATAGGTCATTTAGTTCTTGAGATATTGGCTGTTGAACTTGGAAAAGTTGTGAGATTTAAGCAATAAATTACAAATTAAGTGTGACTTGGAACACAATGTTTTTATTTTAAATATTGACACTAGCCCAACACATGCTTTTCAAAAACCATGCTAGATGATAAATCAACATTAAAAATCACTCATATGAAAATAGTTTGCCAGGGTTGTAGGTAGCCAGATCAACCTATTCAGCGTTATTATGGGCATAAAGTCACAAAGTTGATTTAGGGTAGAAGGGGACTACATGTATAGTAACTGGATTAAACTTGGCTGCAAATTCAAAGAGCAGGAAGTGTGGGTTAAATTGTTTGGGAGAGTTGGGGGTTACTGAAGACACTGAAGCATGGAAGACCATATAAATATTTCCCCTTTCCTTTCCTTCAGCTAATTAGCCTTTCATTAGAAAACAAGCTTATAACTACTACATGATAAAGTTGGAAGAAAGCTTGCATCCGTGCTTTCCATCTTCCACTGCCCCCCGCAGAAGAGTTGTCATAAAGTAAATAATTCCCAATTCAAACAAAATTAAATGTAATTATATCCACTGGATCAAATCTGATAATTGGTTGCCCTTTTCACTTTGTTTATGGAAAACCTTTCAATATTTAGATTTAAATGAAGCCAACATTGGTATTTATCTCTTGGTATTAAGTCTTGCACAAAAATAAATTTAATCTTTATTTATAATATACTTCACTTTCAGGTTAAGTTTGTAACAAAAATATAATGATAAATTGACAATGATAGTGACACTGTAATCAAGCATCTCCTTATTGTGACATGTTAAACTGTCTTTGTTTTCACCTATACTGCAAATAATTAAAAAATAATTTATAAAATTTGAAAACAAAATCTACATTGATTTTTACATTTTCAAGGTTGTACACATGATTGGCAAAATGTCTGTAGCTGCATCCATACTACAGAGTTACAACCTAAAGATCAGATGCCATTTTGTACATAAATTGTTAGACATTGAAATAATCAAAGAGTTGTATGGGTGCTTGTAAATTGCTAATAAAGCAATGAAATACATATTTATTTTAACTGTCTGTTGGGTTTCATGACTTGACTTTTGTGGTTACACACTTCCCTCCCCCACAATCAAGTGAAACCACTTTGTTGACCTGTTTAACCTACTTGTAACCAATCTAGAAATGAGTGTACATGGTCTTACACATGTAACAAGTGAATTGACTTCAGTGTAAATGAACCCAACCATGATCCTTTGTTGACAAGAAAACAGAATCAATCTGCATTTATAATAAATGTACTCTCTGTATGTACGATTTAGTGACAGTTCAGAATGGGTGACATTCAGGGGTTGTCATTGGAATCGGTAATTTTGGAATAAAATGTCTGCCCCCTCCCCCCAAGTTCTTGGTGATGGCATGTACTGCCACTGGTGATGAACCAACACATTCTTTCTTTCTTTTTAATTTTTTTTAATTTGTTTAATTCTTTGGTCTATCATTGCAGAGAAATTTCAGAGAATTTCTCATTTATGTGAATGAGGAAAATAATATGTCACAGTGAACATGCTGTAAAAAATAATAGGAAGGTTTTATAAGTACATGGACCAAGAAAAAAGTATTTGAAAATTCAGATAAGTTCTAATTCATGTGAATGGGGAAAATAGTGTATAATTTTGGAGTAGCTGGACCATTAAAATTGAAAAGGGCATTGGTTTGTTTTCAAAATTGCAGACAATTATTCTTGACAATGTGTAATAAATTAAAGAAATGTTCTCGCACGAAACTCACATCAAAAGAGAAAGGTATTTAAGGAAATTGCCGAGTCTCATATACTCATATAGTTTCATGTGATTGTGAGAGATGTCTCAGATAGAGGCCTCAGGGAGCAGGACCTACAAGTACATGTATTGTGTCATGAATATTGTGCATTTTTCCTGTGAAATAATTGTCTATGTAAGTTGATTTGTATCTGAGAAGGGTAACAAATTAAGGAAAAGTGCAGTAAACAATCACTACTACACTCACTAGGCTACTTATTTAATTTGTGCACAAACTGAAGATTTTTGGAGAAAACAAAAATTACAAAATATGGCATAAAATTTCTACTGAAAAATTGCCATAACCTTAACAACTGAATTTTCCTATCCTTATTTATATTCTAAATATATTTTGGTGACATCTGTTCATATTTTGTTAGAAAAGTGGTGGCGAGTTGTTTACTGTCCGAAGTATGGTTCACGTAACTAACGTTAGTTAAACAGGCACAATGCAACGACGAATGGCCAGCCAACCGACGCTTAAAAAATGGCTTTTCTTGTATAAAAACACGAAGATAAATACAGGAAATTCTCTTAAAAACTAACTCCAAGATACCTACCCTTTACGACTGTGTTGGCGATCCATTCTTTCGCGAAATCGAAGACCTATTTTTGGGTCAAAACTCCAACGAGTCTAAAAAATTACGTCTGGGCCATGGGCACCACACACGCAAAACAGCGTCGATATCGATTGTACGTATGGAGCTCCATTGTAACCAAAGATAGTGTAGCGCCTCATATTGCGCCTTCCGGCGCTATACGATATTTGATTCTTTCATGCAACGTAACTGAAACGTTTTAAATTTGATTTAAAAAACTTTGATTTAGCGTAATTCGACACCTGATGACGTAATCATGACGTCACAGCAAACGGTTTCGTCTGCTTGATATGTTCTGTTTATGTGTTAAGTTTGAAGGCTGTATATGCTTAGCAAGGATGCCTTTGCTGTCGGACAATCGCCACTGAGAAGAAGGAAAAGTAAAAAAAACAAAAAACAAACAGTACAAAAACAATAGGTGTTCGCGCTGTGCGCTCGAACACCTAAAAAGAATGTAAAACGTATCTAATAAAAACACGGACCATACTTATATTTGTGTCATCCTGTACGGACCTGAATGTTTAGCCCTTTTTTCCAGATGGAACTTTATGTCCGCGGGCCCATTATGCCTGGCTTACACCTGAGAGAGGCGCCCGCGGACATAATGGGCCTGCGCCCATTCCACAATGGGCCGAAAATAATGGGCCCAAATCGGTTCGCGGACATAATGGTCCTTGCGGACATTATGGTCCGTAACAGATGTATCAAGTAAAAATAACAGTTACCTGTGACAATGGTCCTTTGTCATCATGCACTTACCCACAATAAAGGTCTTTTTTTTAATTAGTTAAATAATATACATGTTTGTTTATAAAAAACAACTACATTAAGAGGGCCCCTTTCTCGTTGAGTGATTTGTCTGGGAACAAATGGTTCATTCTTACCTCTCCCCCACCCATCAAATTATAAAAACAAAACAAAAATACATCATTATTTTACGCCTCCCAACCACTGATCTCTATACTAACTGGATAGGAGATGGCCGGTGATTGACCTATAAAAAGTTGAAGTAACCGGCCGCCATGTCAGCAAACCCATAGATCTAGGTTTGCCGACTGAAATTTTTATTATGGACCAACCCTTGTTCTAGTACCTTTGATTTGCCAACTGAGGCTCTAAATACCGACTGAGAAAAATTATTGGGGTGTCACACCCCCACCACGTCTCCCTCACCCCGCTCGCTACGGAGTGGGCGGTGGGGATGAGTGAACCCTGTAGGCCCGCGCAATATTTTTTTCTGCATTAAAGAATTTATATTATTTTATAAATACAATTTTAAAAAGGTCCTTCTGTACTTAATTCACCAACAAATTCGAGTAGCGTGGTAGTCTAGTGGTTAGAAGGCTCACCTTCCATGTAAAGAGTATCGGGATCGAGACTAGGTTTTGTAAATATTTGTAAATGAATTTGTAATATTTTTTGTTAAATACAACACTAATTCAGAAACAAAACCTTTCTGTATAATAATAATGTATGGGCTGTGGAGGACTTTTTTAAAGGAATATAATCCCAACATTTATTTTTTAGTACCGTATGCATGCTAGCTGCCGACCAGTCTGGTCGCCGGTTTTGTATAATTGGTTTTGCTAGTAAATATATGGCTTTGTACATAAAAATATGACATTGCCATTAAATAATATGGTTTGGCTATTTAACATTTATTTTAGTCTTATATATTAATTAGTGGAAATTTAGTCACATACGGTTCTTCATACGAGACAAAAATGCAACGGTGAACACTTCTAGTGCGACACGTAAACACTCCTGTGCGACACGATAACACTTCTAGTGCGACACGATAACACTTCTAGTGCGACGCGATAACGCTTCTATAGTGCGACAAGTAACACTTCTAGTTCGACTCGATAACACCTCTAGTGCGACGCGATAACACTTCTAGTGCGACGCGATAACACTCTTAACGCAATGTGCTCGTGTCCTTTTTAGAACACCATTAAAGAAGTAGCCCCATGGCATAACCAAGATATCTGCTTCAACTTGACTTGACCAAACCATGGGTGAAGGCTTCCTCCACTGCTTCCTTCCTCCGTGACGGTATCAAGATATTTGACCCTAGTTGATTCAGTTCAACTTAAGTATTGATTCCACTAAAGGGCTTTTCACACTGGTCAAATCCCTGGGGGCGTCCTCGGGGAATTATGGTCAGCATTTTCACACTTAGATCGCTTTACTCCCGGTTTGCCCTGGTAAATGGGCATCCCCGGGGAATAGCCACCTCTACTCCGGAGTAGGGGGAGGCTTAAGAATCCCCCGGGGATCGGGAGTAACACCTATAGTGGGAAACGAAAGCGGGTTGTGCTTACCCAGATTACGAGGTGGACAGATAACATAAACAAACTGTGAAAGGTCAGAGAGATAAACAATAATTGTTAGTATCCGTCTAATTGAACGTGTAATAGTGTACACTGCAAATAAAGGTACCTGTCTCGGTTGTCAACTGATTATCATGACGCGCTAAGCTCGATCACAGAAAGAAGTTGACGTCAGCTGTCGACAACGAATCGTTTTGTAATTTCTATTTGTGTTCAATTCAAATTGCTTCATTCATGTCATGCGTAGCCATTTTGATTGTTTACGATGTGAGAGTACGTGCAAGCATTGCATACTGGGATTCCGCGCTTCCGGCTAGTTACATTCATGACTTCCGTTAGCCAAAAAATACAGCACGGTTGCCCTGAGGTTTGACCATAGTGTGAAACGTGCACGCGGAACCCCGGGAATAAGAACCCATAAAATACGCAGGCGGGTTTTCGTTGGGACAGTGTGAAACTGCATCGGGGTAACCGTGGGGTAAAAGAAAACTCCCAGGGCCTCCCTGGGGTTGTATTCCCCGGGGATAAGAGATGTAGTGTGAAAAGGGCCAACAAGGTGTCCACACTGACCTGCTGAATTTGCATATGAGACCAAACAGCGCGTGCGCAGTGAATTAGTCAAAACGGATTACCCTTTGACCGTATTGTACATACCATGGTTAACTTCCATCCACCTGAAACTCATTGCCCATACATTTCATTAACTAATCATACTTACCTGGCTCAGGAGATACAGTGATCACGCATGCTGTTCTCCCAAGGCGAGACCCGGCCATTGCACACAGTCCCGGTTGACCCTTGCGATTCCCCCAAATGTGGGGAACTCGAGAGTACAATTTATGATAGTGGGGACTGCGTTCGCGCTCTCCCTGATAATACAAATAAAAGATAGATCTTGAAACGGGACAAAGTTAATGTTACTTGGATAATTCTCGTACTCCCCTTATTCCGTACTAGTTTCTTCTTTTAACTTAATTGTCTAGGTAATTTACACACACTCAATCCTATAGTTTTAAACATTATATCTTTGGGCGCAATCCCTGGCACACAGCATCTATGGGTTTCATGACTTCTGTCTACATAATTACAACAGGTACCAATACAACCATTTTTAAATAAGTCATCCACAGTCGTGGTGGCCGAGTGGTTAATAAGGCATTGGATTTGAAATCTAATGTGGTTGCCCACACAGGTTCGAGTATTGAGGTGGTTTTCCACCTGAAAACAGTTTTTTTTTTATTTGTCCCAGCATTTTTTTTAAATTTCCTAGCAACAGTGTTGTGACACCTGTGTATTAGTGTGTGTTAGAACCTGATACGGCCGTGTGACCGTAGCCTTGATCAAGGCGCGTCGGAACGATTTGGTCGCAAATCCGAACTCTAGCGCACATTTACATTGTATGGACCATAGAAAGGATAATACATACTGTTACATGTACATCTACATGTACTGTACATAATGTATGGAGTACACTGTACATGTACATGTACGGTACTAGACTTGATTTCAAGTCGGAGATCGCGGTTATTTTTGTCTGCATCAGCCACGCAAAACGCCGTTTACTATGGAACGCTACAGCTGCCTTCGGTGCCCATTATTATCGCTTCATTCGGCTGATTCACCATTTCATTCGGCCGATTCACCATTTCATTCGGCCGATTCACCATTTCATTCTGCTATATCACCATTTCATTCGGCTACTCATCATTTCATTTGCCCAATCATCATTTCATTCGGCTAGTCTTCATTTCGTTCGCCTTTTCGTCATTTCATTCGGCTAGTCGTCATTTCATTCGGCCATTCACCATTTCATTCGCCCAATCATCATTTCATTCGGCTAGTCTTCATTTCATTCGGCTATTCACCATTTCATTTGCCCAATCATCATTTCATTCGGCTAGTCTTCATTTCGTTCGGCTTTTCATCATTTCATTCGGCTAGTCATCATTTCATTCGGCTATTCACCATTTCATTTGCCACCAAGATCAAGCTAGCCGCGGATTCAACCGCGGATTCAACCGCGGATTCAGCTGCAGGTTTTCTCACGGATTTAACCGGATCGGGTCAGTTTAAAACTGGATAGGTTGGTCCAGTGCGTGTGAATACTGCACTCAATACGGTACGTTTCACACGGCCGGGCGCAGGCGAAATGAAATGATGATTGCGCCAGCCTCTGTCGTTAAAAGCGTAATCTTATAACGCCAAAACCACGATATGCACTAAGGTGAAATGTCATCTCCATAATTCGTTAACAAAAGTTAACAAAAAATAACATTAAATGGGGCACAAATTGTTTTAACATTTGACGAGTTGGTCACAAATACTCTGCATTGTTTAACTATATATACACGGCATATACCGGCGATAATGGTACATATTCCAGAGTCCCTTTAATTATGAAATATTAATCGTATCAAGCCAAAACCACGATATGCCCTAAGTTGAAATGTCATCTTTATAATTCATTAACAAAAATTAACATTAAAGGGGGCACAAATTGTTTTAACTTTTGACGAGTTGGTCATAATTAAAGTGACGCTAGAATATGTACCATTATCGCCGGTATATGCCGTGTATAGTTACACAATGCAGAGTATTTGTGACCAACTCATCAAAAGTTGAAACAATTTGTGCCCCCTATAATGTTAATTTTTGTAAATTTTTGTTAACGAATTATGGAGATGACATTTCACCTTAGGGCATATCGTGGTTTTGGCGTTATAAGATTACGCTTTAACGACAGAGGTTGGCGCAATCATCATTTCATTTCGCCTGCGCCCGGCCGTGTGGAACGTACCGTATTGAGTGCAGTATTCACACGCACTGGACCAACCTATCCAGTTTTTAAACTGACCCGATCCGGTTAAATCCGTGAGAAAACCTGCAGCTGAATCCGCGGTTGAATCCGCGGCTAGCTTGATCTTGGTGGCAAATGAAATGGTGAATAGCCGAATGAAATGATGACTAGCCGAATGAAATGATGAAAAGCCGAACGAAATGAAGACTAGCCGAATGAAATGATGATTGGGCAAATGAAATGGTGAATAGCCGAATGAAATGAAGACTAGCCGAATGAAATGATGATTGGGCGAATGAAATGGTGAATGGCCGAATGAAATGACGACTAGCCGAATGAAATGACGAAAAGGCGAACGAAATGAAGACTAGCCGAATGAAATGATGATTGGGCAAATGAAATGATGAGTAGCCGAATGAAATGGTGATATAGCAGAATGAAATGGTGAATCGGCCGAATGAAATGGTGAATCGGCCGAATGAAATGGTGAATCAGCCGAATGAAGCGATAATAATGGGCACCGAAGGCAGCTGTAGCGTTCCATAGTAAACGGCGTTTTGCGTGGCTGATGCAGACAAAAATAACCGCGATCTCCGACTTGAAATCAAGTCTAGTACCGTACATGTACATGTACAGTGTACTCCATACATTATGTACAGTACATGTAGATGTACATGTAACAGTATGTATTATCCTTTCTCTATGGTCCATACAATGTGTAAATGTGCGCTAGAGTTCGGATTTGCGACCAAATCGTTCCGACGCGCCTTGATCAAGGCTACGGTCACACGGCCGTATCAGGTTCTAACACACACTAATACACAGGTGTCACAACACTGTTGCTAGGAAATTTAAAAAAAATGCTGGGACAAATAAAAAAAAAACTGTTTTCAGGTGGAAAACCACCTCAATACTCGAACCTGTGTAGGCAACCACATTAGATTTCAAATCCAATGCCTTATTAACCACTCGGCCACCACGACTGTGGATGACTTCTTTAAAAATGGTTGTATTGGTACCTGTTGTAATTATGTAGACAGAAGTCATGAAACCCATAGATGCTGTGTGCCAGGGATTGCGCCCAAAGATATAATGTTTAAAACTATAGGATTGAGTGTGTGTAAATTACCTAGACAATTAAGTTAAAAGAAGAAACTAGTACGGAATAAGGGGAGTACGAGAATTATCCAAGTAACATTAACTTGTCCTGTTTCAAGATCTATCTTTATTTGTATTATCAGGAGAGAGCGCGAACGCAGTCCCCACTATCATAAATTGTACCTTGAGTTCCCCACATTTGGGGAATCGCAAGGGTCAACCGGGACTGTGTAATGGCTGGTCTCGCCTTGGGAGAACAGCATGTGATCACTGTATCTCCTGAGCCAGGTAAGTATGATTAGTTAATGAAATGTATGGGCAATGAGTTTCAAGTGGATGAAGTCAACCATGGTATGTACAATACGGTCAAAGGGGAAACCGTTTTTATAACACTCCCCG